>CANIUD010000626.1:170000-339786 GCA_947470075.1 Closterium sp. Yama58-4 | reverse complement strand
CCCCATAACATCTACCCCACTACACAGCCTACCCACAAATATAACATATACATATATGTTTGACACACCCCCATAGGCAAGTCGGGGAGAGCAAGAGATCGCAAGACCAGTCAAGAGAAACAAAGCAAGCTCAGGGTGGATCACAACGTCACCACACACACTAAGCACAAGCAAACGGCCACAAGGCCAGTTCACATGCAGAGGTATATATGCCAGGGCCTCAGATTCGTTTTGGGCCACGCTTTCTGGTCAGTGTTGGTTCTTGGAAAAAACTTTCTATCAGGGTCCCTTAGAAAAAAAAACCTGGAAAATCAGTGTTGTATGAAAGGAAAAAACTTTTTTATTTCCGTAACACGTACCTGCCGCTCAACGTGGACTGGCTCAGTCATTAGAAGGAGGGCTGGCGAAGCGTGAAGTTTTCGGGTTCAAACCCTGTATCGCACACATGTCAAGTATTGGATTTCGCTTCGGTGGAATCTCCTCGACGAATTTTTTTCCAGGTTCAATGAATCTAGCAATTTCGCCAACATAAATGCCTCAATACAGTGGGATTCAATCAGGGCCCGCTAGTAAAAGTTGGCTGAAATCTCAGGCTTGGTACAAGAATCTAGCTGAAAAATCAGTGTAGGGATAAAAATTTTAACTTTCCAATCAGCCTTGGGGTAAAAAAAAACCCTGAAAATCAGTGTTCAAACCCAAAATCAGGGTAAAATTCCTGCAATATGAGGGCCTGATATATGCGACAAGAACAGTACAGTGATCACTACCTAGCAAAAGCAAGCATGCATATATATATAGATCACAGTACAATCAAGTCTACAACAAGTGTGGAAACGTAGGCACAAGGCCTAGCAAAGTACAGAAACGCCGATGATCACCAGACGGAAGTGCCTTGGTGAATATGTCAGCAGTGTTGGCCCGAGTGGGCACGTGAGCAAGCCGAAGCTGACCTCGCTGCTGCAACTCTCGAGCCAGGAAGTAACGCAGAGCGATGTGCTTCGTTCTGTGCTCCAGTCTGTGTTAGAATCTAGAATAGAACGAGAATGGATGAACTAGCAGGAAGGTGGGTACAAGTATGAAACCCTAAGTTTGTGTACCCTCTAAGGCTAAACCCACTATAGCCTACACAATATAAACATACAATGTTTGACACACCCCCATAGGCGAAGTGGGAGACAACCAGAGGGTCACAAGACCAGTCAAAGCAAAGCAAAACAAGCTCAGGGTGGATCTCAAGGATACCACACAAATTCCGAGCACAAGCAAGTGGTCACAAGACCAGTTCACATGCAGGTTGATAATATAGCAAGAGATACAGTGATCACAACCTAGCAAGTGTAAACATGCAGGCATATATATAAAGATCACAGTACAAGCAGAGTCAAGAAGTAAGTAAGTGAGGTCCAGCAGGCACAAGGCCTAGAAGAGTACAGAAACGCTGATGGTCACAAGGCTGAAGCGCCTTGGTGAACACATCAGCAAGGTTGGCCTCAGTGGCCACGTAACGCAGACGAAGCTGACCACGCTGCTGCAGCTCTCGAGCAAGGAAGTACCGCAGGGCGATGTGCTTCGTTCTGTGCTCCAGTCTGTGCTCCTCACACAAGGCAATGGCAGCCTGGTTGTCGACGTACAGCACTGGAGGAGAACGAGGCCGCTCTCCCAAGTCGGTCAGCAGGTAGGTCAGCCAGCGTAGCTCCTGGGCAGCCATGGCTGTGGCGTAGATCTCAGCCTCACAACTGGAGCTGAGAACAGAAGAAGAGCGTGTAGAACGCCAAGAAACTGAGCCGGAGCCAAGGCTGAAGGTGTAACCCTGAGACGACCGCTGAGTAGCCTGGTCGTCCGCCCAAGAAGCGTCTGAGTGCCCAGTAAGTACAACTCGGTCTGAGTGAGTGCCCGACGTACTGCACAAGTAGCGCAACACCCTCTTAGCGGCATCCATGTGCTCCTTCCTGTGACGGCCAGGAGCGACATAGCGTGCAAGGATGCTAAGAGGGTATGCAAGGTCAGGTCGAGTGCAGGTCATCAGGTACATGAGGCAGCCCACAAGCTCTGGATACGGGCCACTCGGCTCTACGGACTCATCCGAAGGCAGAGCTGAGAGCGAGTGACCGGTAGGCAGAGGAGTGGACTGAGGCGAGGAGTACGTGAAGCGGAAGCGCTGAAGGATCTGCTGCACCATGTGTGACTGAGTCAAGGTGATGGTGCGCCGTGCTCTGTCCCGGGTGATCCGCAAGCCAAGATAGCTTGTCAGTTCACCCAGGTCTGTGCACGTGTGTCTCCTCTGCAGCTCCGACTTCACGTGGGCGAGTGCCGCAGTGTCAGCAGTGGCAAAGACCAAGTCGTCGACGTACACGAGGATGTAGAATGGCGGCAGTGAGGTGTCTGTGCGTAGAAACAGTGACGGGTCAGCAGTAGAGGGAGCGAACCCAAGAGCCGCAAGTGTCGTCCTCAGTGTGTCGTGCCACTCACGCGGTGCCTGGCGGAGACCGTAGACCGGCCGCTGGAGCCTCCACTGGGTACCAGGAGGAACCGACCCAGTGAAGCCAGGAGGGCGGCGCAGCCAGATCTCCTCGTGCAGGCTGCCCTGCAAGAAAGCAGTGCTGAAGTCAAGTGAGTGAAGCTCGTAGTCGCGCTGAGCGGCTATGTGCAGCAGCACCCGAAGAGTGGTCATCTTCGGGGTGGGGGAGAAGGTCTGAAAGAAGTCAAATCCCTCTCGCTGACTGAAGCCTCGAGCCACGTAGCGCGCCTTGAAGATAGGAGGAGAACCCGGTGGCCGCTTCACCCTGAAAATCCACATGCCACTGACGATGTTCGCCCCAGGTGGGGGAACCTCGTCGACGTAAGTGCCTGTGGACTTCCAGGAAGCCATCTCTGCGTCCATGGCTGTCTGCCACTGAGAGGAGTAGGGACCCGCCATCGCCTCAGCGTAAGTGCGCGGGGTCGGGATGTCTGGTGCATCCGGGTCTCCCTCAGGGGCAACTAGCATGGACACGAGGTGGGGCAAAGCAGTAGCAAAGCACTGGAACTCCTCCTGTCTGTCCTCAAGGACGTCCGTGCTAAGAGCACACGCACCCCCGACGGACGGAGGACAGACAGACTCAGACTCAGCAACAAGGCTAGCGGCGTAGTCTAGACGACACCGGGCAGCAAAGTCTATCAACTCAGCGACCAGAGCAGACGCAGCAGAGGACTCAAAGGTAGGGTCAGTGACAACAGTGGCGAGAAGACGGGTGACCGTGGGACTGGCAGCACGACGGGAGTCAGACTCCGGGTCAGGAAGAGTAGGCAGAGAGGACGCAGGAGGAGACGGCAGCGGGACACGCTGAGGAGCAGTGGAGGGACGCAGAGTCATGTAGTGAGTGCCAGGGACAGGAGGAGGACGCTCACGTGGGACACGACGACCAGTGCGAGCAGTACGAACAGGCGACGCAGGACGAGACGCAGGCTCACGACGCTCTGCAAGACCTCCTGTGGGACCAGTGTAGGGAGAGGGACCAGGAAGAGGCGAGGCAGGCGGTAACTGTGACTGCGACTGGACAGGCGGAGGACACTCTACGGAGGGAGGAGGACGAGGAGGAGGAGCCTGACCAAGAACCTGCTGAAGGAGCGGTACGAAGTACGGTCGCGGCCGCGTAGCGTCTCCAGAAGCAGCAGAGACACCAGCGCTAGGGTCCTCAGCACCAGCAGCAGCTCCACTGCCCGGGTCCTCAGCACCAGCAGGAACTCCACCAGCCGGGTCCTCAGCACCAGCAGCAGCTCCACCGCCCGGGTCCTCAGCACCAGCAGCAGCTCCACCGCTCGGGTCCTCAGCACCAGTAGCAGCTCCACCGCTCGGGTCCTCAGCACCAGTAGCAGCTCCACCGCCCGGGTCCTCAGCACCAGCAGGAACTCCACCAGCCGGGTCCTCAGCACCAGCAGCAGCTCCACCGCCCGGGTCCTCAGCACCAGTAGCAGCTCCACCGCCCGGGTCCTCAGCACCAGCAGGAACTCCACCAGCCGGGTCCTCAGCACCAGCAGCAGCTCCAACGTCCGGGTCCACAGCACCAGGAGCACCACTCCGAAGACTGCAGCGCCTCGTGTACCACTCTCGGATCTGCTGGAGGGGGGGGAGCTCCCGGGCAGGAGGGGAAGCACTGGTGCCAGCTCCAGCAGCACCTCTCCGGAGGCGGCAGTACTGTAGGTACCTCTCCTGCAGCCGCTGTGAGGAGAGGGCTCCTCCAGGTGTAGTACCCCCAGACTCAGCACCCTCAGGCTCACTACCCTGAGGCTCAGCACCCCCAGGCTCCGCACCTCCAGACTCAGCACTCCCAGGCTCAGCACCCCCAGACGCAGCACCCCCAGGCTCAGCACCCCCAGGCTCAGCACCCCCAGCAGGACGAGAGTCAACAGCTACCTCGACCGGCTCACCCGGGTCTACCTGGGACACACCTGAGGGAGCAGCACCCTGAGGGGGGAGGGGGTCTGGTACCTCAGCACCTGGAGCCAGGAAGAGAGGCGGGGGGGGGAGTGGGGCAGTGCGGTAGGGGAAGAGGCGGTAGTAGGGGACGGACTCGTCAAAAGTGACGTCCTGAGAGGCCAGGACACGACGCGAGGTGGCGTGGTAGAACTGCCAACCAGGCGCGTCCGGGACAAAGCCAAGGAAGACACAGGGGACAGCGCGACGGGAGAGCTTGTCCGCGGACGTGTCGCGAACAAAAGCTCGGGATCCCCAGACCCGAAAACGCGACGCATCGCCAGCCTCTCCCGTCCAACGCAGTGTCGGAGAAGTCTCCGGTAAGGAGACACGGGGCCAGAGGTTGAGCTGATGCGCAGCGTATCGGACTGCAAACGGCCACAGAAAGTGGGGGGCAGCCGCATGAACCAAGGAGGTACGAGCGACCTCCATGACCAAGCCAATGCGGCGCTCAGCAACCCCATTCTGCTGTGGAGAGGCCGGAAGCGTGAACGACTGCTCAATGCCCTCCTGCTGACAGAAGGCCTCCAAGAGGCCAGAGGAAAACTCCCCACCTCTGTCAGAGTGCAGACGCAGGACAGGGAAGTCGGAGCGGAAACGCTCACTGAGCTGGAGACGAGATCTGCGGATCCAAGGGATCAAGACATCAGGGACGTCACCCTTGGTGCGCAAGGGGAAGACCGTGGTGTAGCGCGAGAAGTCGTCAACAACAATCAGGAAGTACCTCTCCTGACCTTGACCACGGACGCGGGCTGGGCCCCACACGTCCATGTGGAGCGTCTGCAAAGGAGCAGTCGTCTGGGGAAAGGAGGAGGAGTGAGGAGCGGCGCGCTGTCGCCCCTCGACACAAGGAAGACAGGGAGGAGCAGGCGAGGGTGGGAGGGGAGGGAGAACCCTGGGAAGACCAGCAACAAGGTCCCGTTTGTGCATGGCCCGAAGGCGCTACACAGACGGGTGACCAAGGCGGTGGTGCCAGAGGACAGTCTCATGCGCCAGAGAGCGACACGAGTAGGGGGCGGACAGCTGACCTGACGCAGACGCAGACGCGGACGCAGCTACCTGAGGGGACTCAGTGGTCAGTGTGTACAGGTCCGACCCCGGCTGCCGAGTGAAGGTAGCCAGGTGACGGCCCGTCCGAGCACACGTGCAGTGTGTCACGCGCTCGTAGGCAGGGGTGAACTGGTGAACACCCGCATCCTGGAGCGCACAACCCGCCACCAAGTTCGTAGAGAACGAGGGGAGGTGGAGACCTGACAGTGTGCCCGACGGGACCGCAGGACAGGGAAGAACAGTGGAGGAGGTCGCAATGACCGGACCCCCAGAGGGGTCAGCGAGGGAGACAGCAACTGGCCGAGCAAGCGGCTCAAGGGCAGTGCGGTCACGAAAGAAACAGCGAGAAGCACCTGAGTCCAGGGTGAAGGTGTGCAGGGCCTCAGTCGACTCAGTACCAGGGGGCGCAGACTCACTAGGACCTAGAGTAGCAGCCTCACCAGCACCTAGGGCAACAGACGTACTAGCACCTAGAGCGGCAGCCTCACTGACAGGACACGGCAGCTGCACCTGTCCACTACCAGAAGCTCCCGAACGATGCACTCCAGAGCGACTACCACTACGGCCACTCCGACAGCCCAAACTAGCGTACCACTCACGCGCACGAAGCAGCTGAGGCGAAGGAGGACACGGCAGCTGCACCTGTCCACTACCAGAAGCTCCCGACCGATGCACTCCAGAGCGACTACCACTACGGCCACTCCGACAGCCCAAACTAGCGTACCACTCACGCGCACGAAGCAGCTGAGGCGAAGGAGGACACGGCAGCTGCACCTGTCCACTACCAGAAGCTCCCGACCGATGCACTCCAGAGCGACTACCACTACGGCCACTCCGACAGCCCAAACTAGCGTACCACTCACGCGCACGAAGCAGCTGAGGCGAAGGAGGACACGGCAGCTGCACCTGTCCACTACCAGAAGCTCCCGACCGATGCACTCCAGAGCGACTACCACTACGGCCACCCCGACAGCCCCGACTAGCGTACCACTCACGCGCACGAAGCTGCTGGGGCGTGGGGGACTCACGCGCACAGCCCTGGAGCTGCATCTGGCCACGTCAGGAGCAGCAGTAGTAGCAGTAGCGGCAGTAACAGTAGTAACAGCAGGAGCAGTGGCAGTGGGAGTAGAAAAGGCAGTTGCAGCAGTACTGGGCAATGCTCACCAGTGGTCGGCGCGGCAGGCGCAAGACGGTGGCGACAGTGGGGCCGCTACAACTGCAGGGCTGGGCCGGGCCGCAGCAGGGAGCTCCGCGGCAGCTGCGGCAGGGCGAGGCTGGGCCGCGACGGCAGCTGCTCCAGGTGCCACTGGGGCGGCTGCTGCAGGTGCGGGCTGCTCCAGGGGCGGCTGCTGCAGGTGCGGGCTGTTCCAGGGGCGGCTGCTGCAGGTGCGTGCTGCTCCAGAGGGGGCTGCTGCAGTGACGGGCGGCTCCAGGGGCGGCTGCTGAAGTTGCGAGCGGCTCCAGGGGCTGCTGCTGCAGTGGCGGGCGGCTCCAGGGGCTGCTGCTGCAGTGGCGGCTGCTCCAGGGGCTGCTGCTGCAGTGGCGGCTGCTCCAGGGGCGAGAGGCGGATTAGGTCAGGGCGACGCGGCGGGCAGGTGGCGACGCCGCGGGCAGGGCGACGCGGCGGGCAGGTGGCGACGCCGCGAGTAGGGCGACGCCGCTAGCAGGTGGCGACGCCGCGGGTAGGCGACGACGCCGCGGGCAGGCGCCGACGCCGCGGGCAGGGGACGACGCCGCGGGCAGGCGACGACGCCGCGGGCAGGCGACGACGCCGCGGGCAGGCGACGACGCCGCGGGCAGGCGACGACGCCGCGAGCAGGCGACGACGCCGCGGGCAGGCGACGACGCCGCGGGCAGGCGACGACGCCGCGGGCAGGCGACGACGCCGCGGACAGGGGCTACGTCGCGGGCAGGCAACGACGCCGCGGGGAGGCGGCGACGCCACGGGCAGGGCGACGCGGCGGGCGGCGAGAGCCTGCAGGGGCGGCGCGCGGTCGTGCAGAGGCTGCGCGCGGGCCTGACGGGTGTGCAGGGGCGGCTCTCGGGCCTGACGGGCCTGCAGCGGCGGCTCGGGGGCCTGACGGACCTGCAGGGGCAGCTCGAGAGCGCACGAGGGCGCACGAGGGCGCACGAGGGCGCACGAGGGCGCACGAAGGCGCACTAGCAGAGAAAGGCGCACGAGGGCGCACGAGGGCGCACGAGGGCGCACGTAAGGTAGAGCGCACGAGGGCGCACGTAAGGTAGGGCGCACGAGGGCGCACGTAAGGTAGGGCGCACGAGGGCGCGCCTAGCGGAATAGTGGGCCCATTGTAGAAAGCGGTCCTAGGTAGCAACCTAGGCCTCTGATACCATGTCAGAATCCCAACCACTAACCATTGGGATAAAAGGGCTTGTTTGTGTAGCGGGTGAGTGCGCCCATAACCCCCCAGACCAACGTGCCTGTAACCCTTCCCTAGGATCAATCGGGGATCACCAGTGGACCTCTGACACCCCCCCGCACTGGGATGCCCGAAGTGCACACACCGGGATTCGAACCCGAGACCTTTGCTCTGAAACCATGTCAGAATCCCAGCCACTAACCACTGGGATAAAAGGGCTTGTTTGTATAGCGGGTGAGTGCGCCCATAACCCCCCAGGCCAACATGCCTGTAACCCTTCTTTAGGATCAATCGAGGATCACCAGTGGACCTCTGACAGTCTGTGCTCCTGACACAAGGCAATTGCGGCCTTGTTGTCGACATACAGAACTGGAGGAGAACGAGGCATGTCTCCCAAGTCAGTCAGCAGGTAGGTGAGCCAGCGTAACTCCTGTGCAGCCATGGCTGTGGCGTAGATCTCGGCCTCACAACTGGAGCTGAGAACAGAAGACGAGCGCGTAGACCGCCAAGAAATAGAGCCAGAGCCAAGGCTGAAGGTGTAACCCTGTGATGACCGCTGCGTAGCCTGGTCGTCAACCCAAGACGCGTCAGAGTGTCAAGTGAGGACAACGTCTCTCCGTCCTCCAAGCACGAGCCCCATGCCCGACGTACTGCACAAGTAGCGCAGTACCCTCTTTGCAGCATCCATATGCTCCTTTCGGTAACGACCAGGAGCCACGTAGCGAGCCAGAAGGCCAAGAGGGTACGCGAGGTCAGGTCGAGTGCAGGTCATCAGGTACATGAGGCAGCCCACTAGCTCTGCGTAAGGACCACTCGACTCTACGGACTCGTCCGAAGGTGGAGCTGAGAGCGAGTGACCTGTAGCCAGCGGAGTGGGCTGTGGGGAAGACCAGGTGAAGCCGAAGCGCTGAAGGACCTGCTGCACCATGTGTGACTGAGTCAGTGTGATGGTGCGGCGTGCTCTGTCCCGGGTGATCTTCAAGCCAAGGTAACTGCGCAGCTCACCCAGGTCAGTGCACGTGTGTCTCTTCTGCAGCTCCGACTTCACCAGAGCGAGAGCCTCAGTGTCAGCAGTAGCAAAGACCAAGTCGTCGACGTACACGAGGATGTAGAACGGCGGCAGCGAAGTGTCGGTGCGCAGAAACAGCGACGGGTCAGCAGTCGAAGGAGCGAACCCAAGAGCCGCAAGTGTAGTCCTCAGTGTGTCGTGCCACTCACGGGGTGCCTGGCGGAGACCGTAGACTGGCCGCCGGAGGCTCCACTGGGTTCCAGGAGGGAACGACCCAGTGAAGCCAGGTGGGCGGCGCAGCCAGATCTCCTCGTGCAGGCTGCCCTGCAAGAAAGCTGTGCTGAAGTCAAGAGAGTGAAGCTCGTAGTCACGCTGAGCGGCAACGTGCAGCAGCACCCGAAGAGTTGTCATCTTCGGGGTAGGGGAGAAGGTCTGGAAGAAGTCAACTCCCTCACGCTGACTGAAGCCTCGAGCAACGTAACGAGCCTTGAAGACAGGCGGAGAACCCGGCGGTCGCTTCACCCTGAAAATTCACATGCCATCGACGATGTTCGCCCCAGGAGGGGGAACCTCATCGACGTAAGTGCCTGTGGACTTCCATGATGCCATCTCTACGTCCATGGCTGTCTGCCACTGAGAGGAGTACTCACCCGCGATCGCCTCAGCGCAAGAGCGCGGGGTCTGGATGTCTGGTGCATCCGGGTCTCCCTCAGGGGCAAGCAGCATGGCCACGAGATGAGGCGCAGCGGCTGCAAGACACTCAAGGTCCTCGTGCCTGTCCTCAAGGACGTCCGTGCTAAGAGCACACTCACCCCCGACGGACGGAGGACAGACAGACTCAGACTCAGCAACAAGACTAGCGGTGTAGTCTAGACGACAGGCAGCAGCAAAGTCAACAAGCTCAGCAACCAAGGCAGACGCAGCAGTAGACTCAAACGACGGGTCAGTGACAACAGTGGCTAACAGACGCGTGACAGTAGGGTGCTCAGCACGAAACCTGTCAGACTCAGGGTCCGGAACGGCAGGCAGAGAGGACGCAGGGGGAGACGGCAGAGGAACAAGCTGCGGAGCAGAGGAAGGACGACGGACTACGAGGTGTGTGCCGGGGACAGCCGGCTGACGCGAACGAGGAACACGACGACCGGAACGACCAGGACGAACAGGCGAGACAGGACGCGACGCAGGCTCACGACGCTCAGCAAGACCACCGGGCTGCTCAGTGTAAGGAGGAGGAGCAGGGAGCGGTGAGCCAGGCAGTAACGGAAGACCAGTAGACGACGGGAGGGTAAGAACCTGACGAAGAACAGAGTCAGGCGGTGGCAGAGACGGCGGAGTGAAGAACAGTCGTGTCGGCGCAGCTGCACCAATACCAGTAGCTCCAGTACCTCCAGCAGCTCCAGCACCTCCAGCAGCTCCAGCACCTCCAGCAGCTCCAGCACCTCCTGCCCCTCCAGAACCTCTAGCCCTGGGACCGGCACCTCCAGCCCCAGGGTCTCCAACCGCAGTGTCTCCCGCAGCAGTACCCCCAGAACCAGCACCTCCAGTCCCAGGGTCTCCAGCCTCAGCGTCTCCAGCAGCAGCACCCCCATACGCAGCACCTCCAGTACGAGCACCTCCGGGACCAGCGACTCCAGCACCTCCAGTAGACAAAGTACCAGCACCACTCCTAGCTCCAGGGACGTCAGCAGAAGTACCTCCAGCAGTAGAGCCCCGGGCTCCAGTAGTGCGACCCTGACGGCGACCGTACCAGTCGTGCAGCTGCTGTGAGGTGAGAGGCACACGCGGACGAAGGCGACCGCTCCAAGGAGCCCGCGTACCAGCAGTCCCAGTACCCTCAGGCGTCTCACCTCCAGACTCAGCACCCCCAGACTCCGCACACACAGGCTCAGCACCCCCAGACGCAGCACCTCCAGGCTCAGCACCTCCAGTCTCCTCACGCGCAGGCTCAGCACCCCCAGACTCCGCACCCCCAGGCTCAGCACCCCCAGGCTCCACACGCTCAGGCTCCGCACCCCCAGGCACCTCACGCTCAGGCTCCGCACCCCCAAGCTCAGCACCCCCAGCAGGACCCGAGTCACCAGTGACCTCAACAGGCGCAGGCACGGGAGGGTCTACCTGAGAAACACCTGAAGGAGCAGGACCTGGCGCGGGGAGGGGGTCTACCTGGGGAGGACCTGGAGCGAGAGCGAGCGGCGGAAGGGGGCGAGGGGCAGTGCGGTAGGGAAAGAGACTCGTCAAAGGTGACGTCCTGAGACGCAAAGACACGGTGCGAGGTGGGGTCGTAGAACTGCCAGCCAGGCGCGTCAGTAGGGCGCAGGGAATGGCGCGAGCGGAGAGCTTGTCCGCAGTGGTATCGCGGACAAAGGCACGAGCACCCCAGACCCGGAAACGCGACGCATCACCAACCTTCCCCGTCCACAGCAGAGTGGGGGAGGTCTCCGGCAAGGAGACACGGGGCCAGAGGTTGAGCTGACGCGCGGCGTACCGGACCGCAAACGGCCACAGAAAATGGGGGGCAGCCGCATGGATCATGGAGGTACGAGCGACCTCCATGACTAAGCCAATGCAGCGCTCAGCAACCCCATTCTGCTGCGGAGAGGCCGAAAGCGTGAACGACTGGGTGATGCCGTGCTCCTCACAGAAGGCTCGCAAGAGGTCAGAGGTGAACTCACCACCTCTGTCAGAGTGCAGACGCAGGACGGGAAAGTCCGACTGGAACCGCTCGCGGAGCTGGAGATGAACAGCGCGGATCCAGGGGATCAAAACAGCAGGGACGTCCCCCTTGCTGCGCAAGGGGAAGACCGTGGTGTAACGCGTGTAGTCGTCGACAACCAGTAGGAAGTACCGCTCACGGCCCTGTCCCTGGGCGCGGGCTGGGCCCCACACGTCCAGGTGGAGTGTCTGCAGTGGAGCCTCTGTGGGAGGAAACGAGGAGGAGTGAGGAGCGGCGCGCTGCCGCCCCTCGACGCAGGGAATGCAGGGCGGCGCAGGCGAGGGAGGGAGGGCAGGCAGAGACCTGGGAAGCCCAGAGACCAGGGAGCGAGAGTGCATGCTACGAAGGCGAGGCAGGGAGGGGTGACCAAGGCGGTGGTGCCACAGGAGAGTGTCGTGCGACAGGCGGCGGCACTCACACTGGGTAGCTACCTGAGCAGACGCGTACAGCTGAGGAGACAAAGGAGTGTAGCGCAAAACAATGGTGAGGGTGTACAGACTGGACCCCGGCTCACGAGTGAACGTGGCCAGGTGGCGGCCAGTCTTGGAGCACGTGCAGATCGCCACACGCTGCCCTCCAGGAGTCCAGGTGTCAACCCAGTGATCCTGAAGGACGGCGTTGCTCACCAGGTTCGTAGAGAACGAGGGAACGTGGAGACCTGACAGCTCACCAGACGGGACCGCCGGGCACGGAAGAACAGTCGTGGCTCGTGCAAGCACCGGGCCCCCAGAAGGGTCAGCCAGTGAGATAGGAACAGGTGCAGGGAGTGGTGTGACTGTGGTGCTGTCGCGAAAGAAGCAGCGGGAAGCACCAGAGTCAAGTGTAAACGTGTGCAAGCACCAAGGAGGTCGACTGCAGCAGCAGCTGAGGCGTAGGAGGGGGCAAGAGGGGAGGGGGAGCACCCCTCAAAGAGGGGAGTGCGAGGAGTGCCACGGGCAGCGTCGACAGCGAGGATGTTCTTCTCTGCTGCTAGGAGCTGCTGCTCGAAGTCGGCTAGAGTGATATTGGTAGGGTCCATGGCGAGGAAATGGTCCTTGACCGAGCGAAGAGTGTCAGGGAGGCGGGTGACGAGGATGTAGAGGGTAAAGTACAGCGGGGGGGTGTTCGTGGCGAGGAACTCGTTGGTAAGAGCGGCACGAAAGCGGGCGTCACTAGCGCGGAGGTGAGAGATGAGGTCCTCAGCAAAGGTAAACGAGGACAGGTCGGGGAACAGGTAGGGCAGGATGAGGCGTCCTACGGCTGCAGTGGCTGGGGAGGAATAGCGCGCAACTACAGCGTCGTACAGTGCCTTAGCAGTCTTGTGCTGACTAAAATGCGCGCGCTCAGTGATCGGCAGGTGGTTGCGGATAGCGAGGCGCGCAGCAGCATCGCGAGTCTGCCACTGTGAGCGGTCGAGAGCAGGAGCACTGTCAGCAGGAGCAGGAGCAGTGCCAGACGCGTGATCGAACAGAGAAACGCCGACTTTAGCATCCGTCATGAGAAACAGCTGCAGATCGTCAAGCCAAGTGGTAAATTCTATCGGGCGACCGTCAGGCTCGAACGCGAGAACATTAAGTGTCGCCATGATGGCAGTGCAGGCAGGCGCACTTCAGGCAGGCAGGCGCACTACAGGCAAGCAGGCGCAAGGCAGTCAGGTGCACTTCAGGCAGGCAGGCGTAAGACAGGCAGGCGCACTTCAGGCAAAGCGCAAGGCAGGCAGGCGTAAGGCAGGCAAGGCGCAAGGCAGGCAAGGCGCAAGGCAGGCAGGCGTAAGGCAGGCAGGCTCACCTCAGGCAAGGCGCAGGTCAGGCAGGCAGGCGCAAGGCAGGCAGGCGCACTTCAGGCAAGGCGCAAGGCAGGCAAGGCGCAAGGCAGGCAAGGCGCAAGGCAGGCATGCGCACTTCAGGCAAGGCGCAAGGCAGGCAAGGCGCAAGGCAGGCACGAAAAACAGGGTAAACCCTCAGGCAGGCAGGCACTCACGCGCGGCGAAGCGAGCAGGTCGAGGCAGTGGCGCACAGGCAGGGCAGGGCACGCGCGGCTGCGGGCTGCGTGCGGCTGCGGGCTGCGCGCGGCGACGGGCTGCGCGCGGCTGCGGGCTGCGTGTGGCAGCTGACTGCGCGCGGCTACAGGCTGCGCGCGGCTGCGGGCTGCGCGCGACGACGAGCTGTGCACGGCTGCGGCCTGCGCGTGGTGACGGGCTGCGCGATGCGGCGGGCTGCGCGCGGCGGCGGGCTGCGCGCGGCGACGAGCTGCGCGCGATAGCAGCGAGCGCGTGGGCGGCTAAGGCAGCGGGGCGCGCTAAAAAAAAAAAATGCACGCGTGCGTGCAGCCGAGGCGCGCGCGGGCAGCAGTCAAGGCAGACACGTAGGTAAGGCTGTAGATAAGGTAACTTATGAGCAAGTGGGCCCCAATCTTAGGTCCTCAGGACCTATTGCTCTAGATGCCATGTTAGAAGCTAGGCAAGGATGGTTTGAACCATCGAGAGAAATTGGTACAAAGAGGAAACCCTAAAGTGTTATACCCCATAACATCTACCCCACTACAGCCTACCGCGCGACATATACTACCCTCCCCCAACCCTCAAGAAGCCCCGTCCGCTACGCAAGTGCGTGTATATCGCAAAAACCCCGTCTCCTCAGGTACACTTGCAGGGCTGGGTGGTTTTCGGTGTTGGTCAGGGGCACCCATCTATCTTTAGTTGGTGTGCGGTCCTTCCAGTGAATGAGGAACTCGATCCGCTTGATGTCTGTGGGGTGTAAAAAACCGATGGCCTTGAATTTTCTTGGGCTCAATGATCGGCTCCGATGCAGGGCGAGTCATGGATGGCGCGCGGTGACGAGGCAATTGGCTTGTGGTTGGAATGTAAGGGCGAAGCAGGCTGACGTGGAACGATGGGGTGATCTACCAGTCTGTCGGCAACAGTAAATGGGCGGTAACTGGGGTGATCATGTGGCTGATTTGGAACGGTCTACAGTAGTGCGGTCGAAGTTTCGGTACGTTGGGAATACGTAAGTTCTGTGTGTCGAGTAGCACGTAACCTCCTGACTGATACGTGACTAGGTGGCAGTGGCGGTCAGTGTTGCGTTTAGTGATGACATTGCCTTTTTTATTTGCTTTTTGCGGCTCTGGTTCGGGCAGCTTGCAAAATCTCGGCGAACTGCTGTGCGCGTGGCGTGTGGTTGCTCGGAATCAGCGTCATGGGTACTGTTGGATTTTGCCTGTAGTTGGGGTAAAACGGGGACTATTGCGTCGTCGCTGACGTGGCGTTGTTGTACGCGAACTCGATCAGCGGCAACTGCTGCTCTCATGTTGTCGGATCGTCGCACGTGGCATGAATCAACTGCTCCGTTGTCTGATTGGTCCGCTCCGTTTGACCATCGGTCTCGGGGTGGTATGACAAGCTGAACTGTAGCCTGGTCCCGAACTGCTCCCAAAGGTTCTTCCAGAAGTTGCTGGTAAACTTTGTGTCGCGGTCGCTAATTATCGCTGCTGGTATCCTGTGTCGTTGAACGACGGTTGCGATGAACAAACGAGCCGTTTCTTTGGCTGAGATCGATTTCCTGCACTCTGCGAAGTGAGCCATTTTCGCCAGTCTGTCAACGATCCTTTACCACGTCATTACCCCCAGGGATCGAAGGTAACCCCGTGATGAATTCTATGGTAACCTGCTGCCAAGCATGTTCGCGCGGTGGTTTCGTCTGCAACTGCCCCGCCTTTTGTTTTCGCGAGCTCTTCATTACCTGACACATAGGACACGACCCCGCGTGGTGCTGTACGTCGATCAATAGCTCCGGCTAGTAGAAATAATGCTGCAGTTGCTGTCGCGTTTTTTCTACCCCAGAAAGACCTGAGGTAACCCCATTTTTTGCCTCTTGCAGTAGTAGCTCTCTCAGTGGCAAGTACGCGAGTACCTAGATGCGGTTGGTGCCTGTTTTTACATAATTGCCTCCCTTTGCTTCTGTTAGTTGTTGTGAATTTCCGATCATGAAAAATGGGTCGGTGCAGTATCCATGAGTGAATAGGCCTGTTAACAGTGGGTTTGTTTGGGCAAGTAGGATGGCGTGGAGTTGGGCTGTTGGGCGGGTGAGCGCTTCAGTGATGTTTGATGCGCCTTTTTTGTACGTGACGGTGTAGTGGAAGTTGGCACAGCGGATCTGTCGCGGATTGAGATTCGGTTGGGCGCGCAGGTATTGTAGTGATCGGTGATCCATTCGTGCTACCACGTCTGCTTTGGTGAGGTAGCATCGCCACACTTAGACCGCGTGCACGATCGCCAGCATTTCGCGGTCGTATATCGGGTAGTTGCTTTCGGGCGGGCGAAGCTTGCGGGAGTCGTATGCGATCGGCTGGAGGCCATTCCCGAAGTCCTGGAACAGTACTGCTCTCCGGCGATGACACTAGCGACGGTGACGAGCTTAAACGGACGGTGCGGATCTGCGATGTGAAGTACAGGAGGCGAGCACAAAATTTTCTTGAGGGCCGAGAAGGCAGATTGCAGTTTCTCCCCCCACGTGTACTCAACCCCCTTCCTCAGCAGGTTGGTCAACGGGGCAATCAACTACGCCATGTCGAGGACGAACCGTTGCACGTAGTTGACGAACCCCAAAAAGCTATGCAACTCGGTCAAGTTTGTCGGCGCGTGCCAACCTTGAATCGTGGCAGAAAAAATGTGCCCTAAAAACTCCAGTCTGTCCTGTAGAAACTCACACTTAGACGCTTGGGTCAGTAGGCAGTTCTCACTCAGTATTTTAAAAGCTGCTTTGATGTCCTATAGGTGCTGTGCTCTATTAGGGTTGTGAATCAGTATGGCGTCAAGATATATAACGACACACTTATTAAAAAGCGGGCGGAAGGCTTCGTTCATTGTCATTTGAAAGGTCTCGGTAGCATTGGTCAGTCCGAAGGGCATTACCATGTATTTGAACGATCCGTAGCGTGTTTGAAAAGCTGTTTTCCGGTAGTCGGGTGTGGTGACGTGAATCTGGTGGTATCCTGCTCAAAGGTCAATTTTCGAGAAAGCCCGGGCTGTGCGCAGTTGGCCTATCAGTTCGTCGGCTTGCGGGATGGGGTAATGGGACTTGATGGTAGCCCTATTCAGTGTGCATGGTAATCTATACACATGCAAAACCCCCCATCTTGTTCGGTGTGAAGAGTATCCATGCGGCAAAGGGTGACGAACTCGGGCCTATGAACTCCCTCTCAAGCAGGTAATTTAGCTGCTTCCGTAGTTCGCCCAGTTCGAGTTCGGTCAGTCGGAACTATCGCTGTACTATCGGCTGTGCCCCCGGTTCTAACTATATTCTATGGTCGTGCGGTCCTTGAGGTGGCAGTCCTGTCGGTAAGTCATCAGGAAAAATCCCACTGTACTGCATCAGTAGCGCTGCCAAGTCATTTGGTACGTCGGCTAGCTGTTTCTGTAAATCACTCCCCTTGTCTGCTGCCTCGGCTTCCCGAATGTCAACCGCATACACGTCAGCTCCTGCCGCTACGGCGCGTTTCATCGTGATTGCATTGACACGCACCGACGAAGACTCACGCGAGCCCTAGCGAGGTAAGGTGATGATGTTACCGTTCACTCGCACGCTGTAGTCACCCGTCATCCAATCGATTCGCGGATTGTGTCGTCGCAACCGATCACTTCCAAGTAAAATATTGGTTCCGTCGTCGGTTGTCGCGAGCATTTCCTGACTAAACGTGAAGTTACCCCCGCATCGAATCCGAACTCGGTCCACGCGTGCCTCTATCGCCAGTGGCATGCCGTCGACCAGTCGTGCATCGATCTCAGGTAAGCATCTGTCTAGTGGCACTTTCAACTTCCGTGCCGTGGCAGTGTTGATGAGGCTGTGGCTGGCTCCCCCGTCTACGAAGATTTTAACTAAATCTGTCCCGATTTTCCCACTAACCAGAATGGGGCTGTCTATCGCGGTACCCTTCTTATTTGGCCGGGTGTGGTCAAAAGCGTAAACCGGCACATTCACTCAGTGAGGGTCGGTTGGGTTGGGCGAGCGGCGTGACCTATCAGTAGAGGGCCTGTCTCCTACTGACTACCAACGTTTCCCTGCTGCTTGGTCTGTTTCTGCTGCTCAGCTTCCCCCTTTCCCTTGGCATTTTCCGGGCATTCGCTTTTGCGGTGTCCCGGCCGATTGCACGCGAAGCGGGCGCCCTTTAAACGGTGCGGCAGCGGCATTTGCGGCGACGGCACGTATCGTAGCACCTTCGTTCATTCCACGAGATCGATGTCCCCAATTGCTGCTACTTGGTATGCCCGTGTATGCCTTGCGTCTGTGTTTGTGCTTGCTATGCTCGTGCGACGTCGTTTTGCAGGGACGTTTGTTCCGCCGTCAGCGCCGCAATTTCTTTGTGCAGTTGATGCAGCAGTTCGTTCAAGTGCTCCTGCGTTAGCATTGTAACGTCGATTTGCTCGGCCATTTTGAAGGGCGTCGACTCAGCTTAGTCTAAGCGCGGTCGTGGCTGCACCGTTTACGCGAGGACAGCAGCTCCTAGGTGCTACGGGGGCGTGATTCCCTTCGAGCAAAATCAAAAGTTGATTTCCAGGTGCAAAGATTCGTGGTTCGAAAAGAAAGTGGCTTTGATAACCAAGTGTTACTGGTACGGGTGCAACGGAACGAGATAGAGAGGATTGGAGGTGTCAAACGAGTACAAAATATGAGCGAAGACACGAGCTGTCAAACATATATGCTGCTTATTGTGTAGGGTAGCCCATATGGGGTACAACCCAAATTAGGGTTTACTACTTGTACTCCTGCATCCTGCTAGTTCATTCATTTCCTGCTGCTAGATTCTAACATGGTATCAGAGCACTAAGGTCCGTAGGACCGTTTTTTTTTCGGGCCCACCTACCGTTGCGGTTACCGCGCTACCCCACGTACCTGCCTGCCTTGCCTTGCCTTGTGACGTGCTGCACTACGCGCGCCGTCCAGCAGCCCTAGCGCTGCCTCCTGCTGCCCTAGGCCAGCGCGCTGCTTCTAGAGGCCCGTAAGGCCCGCGCGCCGCCCCTACACGCCCTTCAGGCCCGCGAACAGCCCCTGCAGACCGTTAGGCCCGCTGCTGCCGCGCGCTGCCCGCACCGAGCCCGCGCAGCCCGCACCGAGCCGCGCGCAGCCCGCTGCAGCCGCGCGCAGCCCGCACCGAGTCCACGCAGCCCGCTGCAGCCGCGCGCAGCCCGCACCGAGCCGCGCGCAGCCCGCTGCAGCCGCGCGCAGCCCGCACCGAGCCGCGCGCAGCCCGCTGCTGCCGCGCGCAGCCCGCGCCGAGCCCACGCAGCCCGCGTCGAGCCGCGCGCGGCCTGCTACGGCCTCGCGAGGCCCGCGCGCGGCCCGCAGCAGCCCGCGCCGAGCCGCGCGCGGCCTGCTACTGCCTCGCGCGGCCCGCGCGCGGCCCGCAGCAGCCCGCGCCGAGCCGCGCGCGGCCCGCTACTGCCTAGCGCGGCCGCGCGCGGCCTGCAGCAGCCCAGCGCGCTGTCAGCGCAGCCCGCGCCGAGCCGCGCGCGGCCCTCTGCCTCGGCCCCGACCTGCCGCTGATGCGGCCCCGCCCTACAGCTGCCGCGACCCCGACCTGCCGCTGACGCGGCCCCACCCTGCGACTGCCGCTGAAGCGGTCCCGCCCTGCAGCTGCCGCGGCCCTACTCTGCAGCCGTTGTTGCGGCCCCGACGTCGCCGCTGTCGTGCGCCTACTCGGCCGCCGCCCGTCGAGCGCCGACCCTGCTCGCCCGGCGAGCGCCTGCTCTTCCAGCCTTTGGTGAGCACCTGCCTGCCTGCCTGCAGGCCTGCCTGTCTGCCTGCCTGCCTGCCGGCCTGCCTGTCTGCCTGCCTGCCTGCCTGCCTGTCTGCCTGCCTGCCTGCTTGCCTGCCGGCCTGCCTGCCTGCCTGCTTGCCTGCCTGCCTGTCTGCCTGCCGGCCTGTCTGCCTGCCTGCCTGCCTGCCTGCCGGCCTGTCTGCCTGCCTGCCTGCCGGCTTGTCTGCCTGCCTGCCTGCCTGCCTGTCGGCCTGCCTGCCTGCCTGCTTGCCTGCCTGCCTGCCGCGCCTGCCCTGCCCGCGCTACTGCTACTACTCCTGCTATTAGCAGGTGGCCAGATGCAGCTCCAGCGTCGTTCCTGCGCGTCTCTCACGCCCCAGCAGCTTGATGAGTGGTATAGGGTTTGGGGCTGTCGAGGTAGCCGTCGTAGCTGTCGCCCTGGAGCTGGTCAGTTGGGGGCGTCTGGCAGTGGCCAGCTGCAGCTGCAGGGGCGTCCTCGCGAGACACTTACGCCCCGGCAGCTCCAGGAGTGGTACACTCAGTGTAGCAGGTCTACGCGTACCGTTCGCTGCCCGTACGTCATTCGCACAGGTGTTAGGACTGGTCAGCCTTGCGGGACGCTTGGTCACACACAGTCCCGCTACTTCGGCCGTCTGAGCGACGCCTGGCGTACCGTGTTTGGAGACGAGGCTGAGCTCCCTGCCTGGCCGGAGCTGCTTGGACAGAGGGTAGATATCTTTGCACTTGACTATGATGCTATTCTCACTGCCATGTATGCATTGCCTACTAGTGTTGACCGTGCCTGTTACCTGTGCGTCCCGCCTGACCCTGGTATAGCGCCTGCTGCTCTCGGTACTGGTGAGGCTGCTGCTCTAGGTGCTCGTGCGTCTCCTGCTCTAGGTGCTGGTGAGACTGCTGCTCTAGGTGCTGGTGAGTTTGCTCTTTCTGGTACTGCGCCTGCTGCGGTCTTGCACACCTTCACCCTTGACTCAGGAGCTTCCCGCTCCTTCTTTCGCGACTGCACCACACTCACGCCGCTTAGTCGGCCAGTTCCGGTCTCTGCCTGCTCTCCCTCCCTCGCCTGCGCCGCCCTGCATTCCTTGCGTCGAGGGGCGGCAGCGCGCCGCTCCTCACTCCTCCTCGTTCCCTCCCACAGAGGCTCCCCTGCAGACTCTCCACCTGGACGTGTGGGGCCCAGCCCGCGTCCGTGGACTGGGCCACGAGCGGTACTTCCTGCTGGTTGTCGACGACTACACGCGCTACACCACGGTCTTCCCCTTGCAGAGCAAGGGGGACGTCCCTGCTGTTTTGATCCCTTGGATCCGCGCTGCTCGTCTCCAGCTCCGCGACCGGTTCCAGCGGGACTTTCCTGTTCTGCGTCTGCACTCCGACAGAGGTGGTGAGTTCACCTCAGACCTCTTGGCAGCCTACTGTGCGGAGCACGGCATCCGCCAGTCGTTCACGCTTCCGGCCTCTCCGCAGCAGAATGGGGTTGCTGAGCGCCGCATTGGCTTAGTCATGGAGGTCGGTCGTATCTCCATGATCCATGCGGCTGCCCCCCATTTTCTGTGGCCGTTTGCGGTCCGGTACGCCGCGCATCAGCTCAACCTTTGGCCCCGTGTCTCCTTGCCGGAGACCTCGCCCACGCTGCTGTGGACGGGGAAGGTTGGCGATGCGTCGCGTTTCCGGGTCTGGGGTGCTCGTGCCTTTGTCCGCGATACCACTGCGGACAAGCTCTCCGCCCGCGCTGTCCCCTGTGTCTTCCTTGGCTTTGTCCCTGACGCGCCTGGTTGGCAGTTTTACCACCCCACCTCGCGCCGTGTCTTTGCGTCTCAGGACGTCACGTTCGACGAGTCGGTTCCCTTTTACCGTCTCTTCCCCTACCGCACTGCCCCGCTCCCCCCCCCGCCGCTCTTCCTCGCTCCAGGTGCTCCCCAGGTAGACCCCCTCCCCGCTCCAGGTCCTGCTCCTTCAGGTGTGTCTCAGGTAGACCCTCCTCCCTTGACTGTGCCGGTTGAGGTCACTGGTGACTCAGGTCCTGCTGAGGGTGGTCCTGCTCGGGGTGCTACTTCTGGGGGTGCTGAGCCTGGGGGTGCGGAGCCTGGGGGTGCGGAGCCTGGGGGTGCTGAGCCTGGGGGTGCGGAGCTTGAGGGTGTGGAGCCTGGAGGTGCTGAGCCTGAGTGTGAGGGGTCTGGGGGTGCTGAGCTTGGCAGTACTGAGTCTGGGGGTGCTCCGCCTGGAGATACTGAGGCGTCTGGTGAGCAGTCTCCCTGGAGTGGCCGTCTCCGTAGTCGCTCCGCTGGTGCCTCGCCGCTGCCCTCTCGTCGTCGACTCCCCCTCTCCTCCCTACAGCGGGTTGAGTGGTACCTTGACCGTCAGGGCCGCGCTGCTGGAGCTGGTGACTCTGCTCCTGGAGCTGTTTTTCCTGGAGGCTCTGCTGCTGCTGAGGGTGCGGGCGCTGGAGGTTCTGGTGCTGCTGGAGGTCCTGGTGCTGGTGGTGCTGGAGCTGGGGGTTCTGGAGCGACTGACGGTGCTGACGCTGAGGGTTCGGAGTCTACTGTTGCGCGGTCTCCTTGGAGTGGCCGCCTTCGTCCACGTGTGCCTGTCACCTCACAGCAGCTGCACGACTGGTACGGTCGCCGTCTGCCTCGCGCTTCTGGAGCTGGGGGCTCTGCTGCTGGAGGTACTTCTGCTGACGTCACTGGAGCTGGGAGTGGTGCTGGTCTCGGAGGTACTCGTACTGGGGGTACTGGTGCTACTGGGGCTGGAGGTGCTGAGCCTGCGGGTGCTGCTGCTGGGGACACTGCGGCTGGAGACCCTGGGACTGGGGGTGCCGGTTCTGGGGGTGCTGCTACTGGTGACGCTGAGTCTGGAGGTGCTGGCGCTGGAGGTACCGGTTCTGCGGCTGGAGCTTCTGGAGCTGCTGGAGGTGCTGGAGCGACTGGAGACGCTGGAGCTACTGGAGGTGCTGGAGCTGCTGGTGCTGGTGCAGCTGCGCCGACACGACTGTTCTTCGCTCCGCCGTCTCCGTCGTCTCTGCCGCCGCCTGACTCTGCTCTTCGTCAGGTTGTTACTCTCCCGTCGTCTACTGGTCTTCCGTTACAGCCTGGCTCACCGCTGCCTGCTCCCTCTCCTTACACTGAGCAGACAGGTAGTCTTGCTGAGCGTCGTGAGCCTGCGTCGCGTCCTGTCTCGCCTGTTCGTCCTTGTCGTCCCGTTCGTCGTGTTCCTCGTCAGCGTCAGCCGGCTGTCCCCGGCACACCCCTTGTAGCCCTGCGTCGGTCCTCCCCTCCGGAGCGTACTCCTCTTCCGTCTCCCCCTGCGTCCTCTTTGCCTGACGTCGCGGATCCTGAGTCTGACCGGTTTCGTGCTGAGCACCCTACTGTCACGCGTCTTCTAGCCACTGTTGTCACTGACCCGTCGTTTGAGTCTGCTGCTGCGTCTGCCCTAGTCGCTGAGCTTGTTGACTTTGCTGCTGCGTGTCGTCTAGACTTCGCTGCCAGTCTTGTTGCTGAGTCTGAGTCTGTCTGTCCTCCGTCCATCGGGGGTGAGTGTGCTCTTAGCACGGATGTCCTTGAGTGTCTTGCAGCCGCTGCGCCTCATCTCGTGGCCATGCTGCTTGCCCCTGAGGGAGACCCGGATGCACCAGACATCCCGACCCCGCGCTCTTACGCTGAGGCGATCGCGAGTGAGTACTCCTCTCAGTGGCAGACAGCCATGGACGCAGAGGTGGCATCCTGGAAGTCCACAGGCACTTACGTCGATGAGGTTCCCCCTCCTGGGGCGAACATCGTCGATGGCATGTGAATTTTCAGGGTGAAGCGGCCGCCGGGTTCTCCGCCTGTCTTCAAGGCTCGTTACGTTGCTCGAGGCTTCAGTCAGCGAGAGGGAGTTGAATTCTTCCAGACCTTCTCCCCCACCCCGAAGATGACCACTCTTCGGGTACTGCTGCACGTTGCCGCTCAGCGTGACTACGAGCTTCACTCTCTTGACTTCAGCACAGCCTTCTTATAGGGCAGCCTGCACGAGGAGATCTGGCTGCGCCGCCCACCTGGCTTCACTGGGTCTTTCCCTCCTGGTACCCAGTGGAGCCTCCGGCGGCCAGTCTACGGTCTCCGCCAGGCACCTCGTGAGTGGCACGACACACTGAGGACTACACTTGCGGCTCTTGGGTTCGCTCCTTCGACTGCTGACCCGTCGCTGTTTCTGCGCACCGACACTTCCCTGCCGCCGTTCTACATCCTCGTGTACGTCGACGACCTGGTCTTTGCCACTGCTGACACTGAGGCTCTCGCTCAGGTGAAGTCGGAGCTGCAGAAGAGACACACGTGCACAGACCTGGGTGAGCTGCGCAGCTACCTTGGCTTGCAGATTACCCGGGACAGAGCACGCCGCACCATCACCCTGACTCAGTCACACATGGTGCAGCAGGTCCTTCAGCGCTTCGGCTTCTCCTGGTCCTCCCCACAGCACACTCCTCTGGCTACAGGTCACTCGCTCTCAGCTCCACCTTCGGACGAGTCCGTAGAGCCGAGTGGTCCTTACCCAGAGTTAGTTGGCTGCCTCATGTACCTGATGACTTGCACTCGTCCTGACCTCGCGTACCCTCTTGGCCTCCTGGCTCGCTACGTGGCTCCTGGTCGGCACCGACCTGAGCACATGGCTGCTGCTAAGAGGGTACTGCGTTACTTGTGCAGTACATCAGGCATGGGGCTAGTGCTTGGAGGACGGAGTGAGGTGGTGCTCACTGGGCACTCAGACGCGTCTTGGGTTGACGACCAGACTACACAGCGGTCGTCACAGGGTTACACCTTCAGCCTTGGCTCTGGCTCTGTTTCTTGGCGGTCTACACGCTCGTCTTCTGTTCTCAGCTCCAGTTGTGAGGCTGAGATCTACGCCACCGCCATGGCTGCACAGGAGCTACGCTGGCTCACCTACCTGCTGACTGACTTGGGTGAGCGGCCTCGTTCTCCTCCAGTTCTGTACGTTGACAACAAGGCGGCCATTGCCTTGTGTGAGGAGCACAGACTGGAGCACAGAACGAAGCACATCGCTCTGCGTTACTTCCTGGCTCGAGAGTTGCAGCAGCGAGGCCAGCTTCGTCTTCGTCACGTGGCCACTCGGGCCAACACTGCTGATATATTCACCAAGGCACTTCCGTCTGGTGATCATCAGCGCTTTTGTACCCTGTTAGGCCTTGTGCCTACGTTTCCACACTTGCTGTAGTCTTTGGTTGTACTGTGATCTATATATATATGTTCTGCATGCTTGCCCTTGCTAGGTAGTGATCACTGCTCTATTGTTGTTGCATATATATATACCTCTGCATGTGAACTGGCCTTGTGGCCCTTTGCTTGTGCTCAGAGAGTGTGGTGACGTTGTGATCCACCCTGAGCTTGCTTTGCTTCTCTTGACTGGTCGTGTGACCCTTGTTCTCCCCCACTTTGCCTATGGGGGTGTGTCAAACATATATGCTGCTTATTGTGTAGGCTGTAGTGGGGTAGCCCATATGGGGTACAACCCAAATTAGGGTTTACTACTTGTACTCCTGCATCCTGCTAGTGCATTCATTCCTGCTGCTAGATTCTAACACGAGCAAATACTTATGTGCAAAGGCATGCAACGGTTACGCGGTGCGTGCGAGCTAGCTAGTGCTATGCTCGCATCGAAGTTTGGGCTAGTCCCGAAGCGTAGGCCGACTCGGCCGGGCCAGCGGTGCATGGTTTGGTGAAACAGTGCGCGCGAAGTTGGCGAAGCCTCGTTATTAGTAATGGGTGAACAACGGCTGCTGCTGAAAACGATGTTGATGGTCGCGGTAAGGAATGTCGAGAAAATTCCTTACATGAGGTTATCAAAGTATGCGCGATATAGGGTTTAGGGTCCGTTTCCGTGTATGGCCTACTAGGTTGGGCATTCTAAAGAATATAGTTCTCCTACTTACCACTCATTTTTTCCGTAATATTTCAATGCAACTAAAGGAAAAGAGTTAGGGAGACGGGAGGAAAAGCCATCCCTCCCAATGAGAGTCACTCAAAGCTCAAAAGCTTCACAAAATTCTGAAAGTACTTTACATATGTAATACATTTCCTCCATATCACCTACATCACCATCCAATCCACCGGTACTAAATACGCATTTTGTCCTTAGGCTTTCACGGCAACGGGCTGAATCTGGAACTGCCCCATGGCTGCTCCCCCCGTGACAGCAGTCGTCCCGAACCCCGTGCAGTACCCCTCTGGCCCCGCTACAATCGAATCCACCAGCTGCTTGTAAGTGTCCCCTTGGAACGTGGTCAGGGTACTCGCTTGAAGCCACGTTCCGTTAAGGGCATAGGTGTACGTTGTTGGGGAAGCGGATGCGTCGCCCAGGCTCTTCCTGCTCTGGGGAAGCGACGAAGTAGTAGTCAAATCCACCCACGGGCCATCGGTCCCTGGCGGGGAAAAGAAGACGGCGACGATTCTCTCCTGCCCCACGTCCTTCGCAATGCCGGCGAAGGTCGGCTCGCCCGCGGTGGGGCTGGAGGCGAGAACGCTGTAGAAAATGTTGTAGTCTCCGTTCGACCTGACGGATTCAGTCAGAGTTCGCACGGGCGAATGGAAATGGCGGAATGAGAGTCGCATCATTTGAAGAGGGAAGCTGAAAGGAAAGTAAGTTTTCCGTGAAAAAGGCAAATAAGCTAACGCTCAGGGAGAGTGCGTGGAGTCTTACTCGTAGACGGCGAGGCAGACTTGCCCGCTGGCGCCGACTTGGCCCGTCCACGTGCCTACGGTTCCGTTCAGCGGCGCAGAGAGAATCTCTGCGCGGAGAGTATGGGAGGAGGAACGGAGCGAGAAAGAGGAGGGAGAGCGATTGGAGGGGAGGGTTTCTTCGAAGTGAGCATAGCCAGCGAGGGGCTTGGAACGACATTCCACCACACGACACAAACGACTTTGCGACCAGCCTCGATTACGGGAATTTCGAAAGTGTCAGATAGTATTCTTACGGGTGAGAAGACTCTGAGAGCTTCTCACCTGTCAGAGTCCCGAGAGCTTCAGCCTGGTCGGGCTTGGGCAACGTGCACGGGCTGTCCTTCGGGGATTGCGCCGTCGTGGTCGCTGCGCAGCAGACGGAAGAACCACACGGAGAATTTTAGTTTGAAGCAGAATCAGCAACGGAGATTCCATATGGGATTTTTGCGGCTGGTTGTGGGATGTGTATTAGATAGAGCGCATCGGATGCGAACGTACCGAAGCTCGCGGTGACGACTAAGAGACAGATCGCCAAGCCGGCGTAGCGCTGGAGCTCCATGATCGCAGACTGAATTCCGGAGCTGGTGAGCCGAGACTCTGAGAGAGAGGAGGCGATAAAAGATTGTTCTGGCGCTGCTACTCGATGATAGGAGCAAACAAACTGAAAGCTTGGTGTTTCGAATGACCGAATGGAGTGCTATTTATGGGCCGCGACGAGGTGCGCTTACAGGGCGTGGAATGGTGGTCACTTCGAGAAGGTTACAGACTGTTTCAGAACGGTTCCGCGAGATCGACAATCGGTTGTGAAATGTTACGCCTAGGTGAAATTATGTTTCCTCGGAATTTCACCTTCAACACATTCGCGCTGCGGGAAACCAGGATAACACGCTTCCAGCAGTCAGATACTCGCTGCCGACGCGACGGTCAGGTACCGGTAGATGCTGCCGACTTCAGATAGACGGATTCGGCGGGTTACCTGGCGGGAAAGTAAGGGCGCCACCATGGCTGGATGCTTGCTCGTGTGACGTTTCGAAGGTACAGTAGCAAAAATATGTGCGCCGCAATGAAGGCAAAACAACAAGCCCCCACCAAAAATGTTTTGCTATTGCCCGTCAGAAACAGTGACAAGGTTTGGGGCACTGATTTTCGACGCAAAAAAAGCAAAAGTTTCTCTAAATTACGGCCATACCTTTCGAAGCATCATTTCTTGATTTCGTTTTGCCCAGACAGTCGATGCCCCAAATTGTCGCCGCAGAGCACGGAATCAGTTTCCCCCCGGAAAAGTGAAATTCAGGTGAAGCAGGGGAATTCGAGGCGCCATTCCACCCAGTTACTTCTACCCTGGCGGGATTTGCGTGCAATGCAATGCAGTCAGCTTGGTCAACGCGCACATGCCGCACCAGGAGAAGCCAGGAGAATGTTGAAGGTTCGATTTAATTCTCGCCGTTATACGATCGCTGATTTTACAGAATAGCTGCCTTATTTCAGCCCTCTCATATATAAATATTGCCACTCCCATTACCTAAAGCGTATGATTGATCATGCTCCAATTCAGAATAATTAAATTACTGACAACTGCACTACCAAGAAAATTCCATATTTCAACCTGAAATTGTCGCACGTCTAGCAAAAAATGCTCAACTAAACGCATGATTACATATTTACAAGCAGGGTAGTTTTCAGGTTTAACACTGACATATCAGGCTTTTCAATTTAGCAACACTAATGAGCCATTTTTTTGTCAGGATGTAGATTTTCCTTGTAAAGAGAACACTCTTCTCACCAGAGTGTTGCCAGCACAAATGGAGCGCGCGCGGTACGATAACTGCTGGTTTGACCAAGCCCGCAAAAGAGTCCGTGGTTTCGCGCGGCAACTTCTGTGCTCATCCGCTGGGCCCAACCTCCGCCTTCCGCTCCCCCCTTGCCAGGAGCCACACAAGCTGCATCCGCCGCCATAGGCGGCTCCTCGTTACAAGCTCCCCCTTTGTGTACAAACCCTTCGTAACTTACCAACGGCGGGTATGTGGTGGAACAAGGTGCTGTACGCTCTCGAGCGGTTTGCCTGCTCTCGCCACCCACCAGTCTGTACATACCAAGATTCTTTGGCTGAAAACGAACTAGGGCCTAACAAGCACCTTATATCGGGCCTCGCTGCAAAACTGCTGTGTAATTTGCGTTGTGCGCCCTCACGGACAAAACAGTTGCTCCTTGCTTTTTCCCACATTAGGTGTCTAGGTCTGTCAGCGGCGTTCACGTCCCTATTTCTACAGCGGTCATTGCTCGCCGCTGGCATGTGGCGCTACTTCACGGGAATAACATAATTTCGCTGCGCTGGTCTTTCTCACCTGAACGCTACAGTAAGCCTGGAAGTCGATTCTGTTATTAACGCTTTTATTTTCGACCACTTCAACGCGCTCATATTTCGTCACCCCACAAAACGGTGCCTCTGCTTAATGCGTTCCGTTTCAGACGATCTTACACATCGTTCCGCGGACCCCGCCAATCACAAAAATTAAAATCACGCACTTCCCACTGAGCAAGTACCTGGCAGTCGCGGTGGCATGGCAGCGAGCTACGGAGCTAGCACCGTGCCTTCCGCGTCGCAGTGGGCGCCGTACCGCCGCTGGTCAAAGCGACCGCTTTTGACCGCTTTTTCCAGCCTTTCCGTCCCTGCGTTTCAAACGTTTGTCTCCCTTCTTGCAGCGGCAAGAAAGCAAGCGAAAACGCGCGATCGAGGAAGCAAACGACGAGCGAGCGATCTAACGAGCGAGAGCGACCGACCAAGCGAGCGGGCGAGCGAGCGGGCGAGCGGGCGAGCGAGCGGGCGAGCGATCAAGCGAGCGGGCGAGCGAGCGGGCGAGCGATCAAGCGAGCGGGCGACAGACCAAGCGAGCGGGCGATCGACCAAGCGAGCGAGCGACCGACCAAGCGAGCGAGGGCCATAATGTTTTCGTCGTCGCAATCGACGGCGGTGCAGCTGGTGGACAAGGCGACAAGCGACCTGCTGGCGAGCCCTGATTGGACGCTCAACATGCAGCTCTGCGACCTCCTTAACGCCAGCTCCGGGTGAGTTGGAGACGCCAGCTCCGTGTGAGTTGGAGACGCCAGCTCCGGGTGAGCAGATTAAAGACGTCTTTAATTTGTGCGCTCCGGGTAAGCGTATTTGGTGTCATCATTTTGTCGAAGGCTGAACGTTTTTAAGCCCTCTCAAGTTCTTAACATACTTGCTCCTTCCTCGTGTCATTGCGTGACCTGCATGGCAGGCAAGTGAAGGACGTGGTGAGGGCAGTGAGGAAGCGCATCGGCAGCAAGAACAGGAAGACGCAGCTCCTCGCCCTCACTGTACGCTCACCGCTCGCGGTGCTGGCTCGAACCGCTCTTGGTTTACTGCTGCTCTCTCGTTTTATAAAAACCCCCATGCCCCACATGCCGTAAGATGAAACATGCACGCCCATGTCTTTGCATGGGGGCCATGCCCCACATGTGGTTGCATGAATGGATACTCCGCTGTTCAGGTCGCATGCCTGATCTATTCCTTTCCTGAGACCAGAAAAACGGAGTATCATTTATGTTACCACGCCACCTGCATCAGCCCCTCCTAGAGTCTTTCCATGTACCCCTAAAAAGCCCCCGTACATGCCCATGTGCGCCCACGTGTTGTCCCCTGCTGTGTGCCCCTGTGCTCCCCTGTGCGCCCCCGTCTGCCCCTGTCCGCCCCTGTGCACCCCTGTCTGTCCCTGTGCGCCCCTGTCCACCGCTGTGCACCCATCCATGGCGCCATCCAATCCCATCCCTCAGCTGCTGGAGACGCTGATCAAGAACTGCACGGCCTTCGTGCATCGCGTGTCCACACTCACTCATATCCCTCAACTCCCCTTTGCGCCCCTGCATACCCCTCCATACATACCCCTGCATTCATACCTCAGCTGCTGGAGACGCTGATCAAGAACTGCACGGCCTACGTGCACCGCATAGTGGCGGAGAAGGACGTGCCGGCAGAGATGGCCAAGATCGCCCGCAAGAAGGTGCGATGGAGGGTGAGGCACCCGCTCTGCTCTTCTCTGCTTTGCTCTTCTTCCCCCATTCCCCTTTGAAGAACTGCACGGCCTACGTGCACCGCATAGTGGCGGAGAAGGACGTGCCGGCAGAGATGGCCAAGATCGCCCGCAAGAAGGTGAGATGGAGGGTGAGGCACCCGCTCTGCTCTTCTCTGCTTTGCTCTTCTTCCCCCATTCCCCTTTGAAGAACTGCACGGCCTACGTGCACCGCATAGTGGCGGAGAAGGACGTGCTGGCAGAAATGGCCAAGATCGCCCGCAAGAAGGTGCGTGGGGTGGAGCCTGCTTTGCTCTGCTCAATTCTGCCCTGCCCTGCTCTGCCCTGCTCTGCCCTGCCCTGCCGTGCTCTGCTCTGCTCTGCTCTGCCCTGCTCTGCTCTGCTCTGCTCTGCTCTGCTCTGTTCTTCCCGCATTCCCCCGCCTTAATCTCCCCCCCCCCTGCTCTCCTCTCTGCTCCGTTCATTGCCCATCCCGTTCCTTTCCCCCATTAATCCCACTCTTCCCCTCATCAGTGCGATGAGGAGGTGCGAATGCGCATCCTAGAGCAGGTGGACGTGTGGCAGGAGGCGTTCGGATTGAGGCTCTTTCCTAATATATACCCAACCCCACTTTGCCATCCGCCCCTTCCTTCTTCCCCCTCCGGCTCCCCCCTTATCAGTGTGACGAGGAGGTGCGCATGCGCATACTGGAGCTGCTGGACGTGTGGCAGGAGGCGTTCGGAGGGCTTTGGACCCCCCACTATGTCCGTCACTCACTGTCACTCGTCCCACCATCCCTCTCCCCCTACCCCAGTGTGACGAGGAGGTGCGCCTGCGCATATTAGAGCTGCTGGACGTGTGGCAGGAGGCGTTCGGAGGGGCGGGCGGACGGCCGGTGCAGTTCTTCCTGGCGTATGATGAGCTCAAGGTGGGGGGGGGTTGGACAGGGGGCAGGGGAGCAAGGGTCAAGGGGCAGGAGGAAGGGGCAGGAGGAAGGGGCAGGGGCAGGGGGCAGGATGCGGGGGGCGGGGGGCGGGGAGCGGGGAGCAGGGGGCAGGGGGCAAGCGGCAGGGCGCACAGGCAGCGCACGTGTGCTGTGCGGTAGTTGCCAGTTCGACATGCGCACAGGACGTGTCGCGTAATGCTTGCCTGGTTCAGGGAGGGATGCCTCGAGCTGAGCATGCCTGTGAAAGCTCACCCTGCCCTGCCCCATTGGAGTGCTCACCCTACCTTATTGGATAGTCCACCCTGCTCCAATGAACTGTCCAGTCCACCACCACCTGTCCCAAATGGTTCACATATTCACCCCACATACCCATGCCACACCCAAAAGACTCCCTAGCCTCTTCTCTCCCCCTCCCCTCTCCCCAACCCCACACCACCACCACCCCCTCCATGCAAGCAGCGCATGGGCATGCCCTTCCCCCTTCGCGACTCCAACCGAGTGGTACCGGTCTTCACCCCGCCCCAGAGTCTGGGGCCCAGACGTAACCCACCCACCGCTGCCCCCAACTCCTCAACTTCCTCTTTCCCCTCTTCCTACCCTACCCTACCCACACACCCCCACCGTCCCTCCTGTGCAAGCAGCGCATGGGCATGCCCTTCCCCCCCCGCGACCCCAACCGAGTGGTACTGTTCTTCACCCCGCCAACTCCTTTAACTTCCTCTTCCCCCTCAACCCATCATCCCACCACCACCCCGTCCCTCCCTCTGTTTGCAGCGCATGGGCATGCCCTTTCCCCCCCGCGACCCCCACCGGGTCGTACCTGTCTTCACCCCGCCCCAGACGCAGCCCACAGCCGCGCCCTTCAGCCACGGCCCTCCCCAGATGCACCCTCCCCAGTCGTACCCGCCCCAGACGTACACGACCCGGGGCTATGATGGGCGGCCTGTGGTGATGGGGTACCCTGTGGGGAGTGGGGGAGCAGGGGGCGCGGGGAGGGGGGAGGAGGAGATCCCCCCTCATGTGCTGCAGGCCACGACTGCCACCATGATGACGTGAGTGGTGGAGTGGGGAGTGGAGAGGAGAGTGAGGGGGGGCGGGCAGGGCGGGGGGCGCGGGGAGGGGGGAGGAGGAGATTCCTCCGCATGTGCTGCAGGCCACGACTGCCACCACTATGACGTGAGTGCTGGCAGGGGAGTGGTGGGGTGGGGAGTGATGGGGTGGGGAGTGATGAGGTGGGGAGTGGTGGGGTGGGGAGTGGTGGGGTGGGGAGTGATGGGGTGGGGAGTGATGGGGTGGGGAGTGATGGGGTGGGGAGTGATGGGGTGGGGAGTGATGGGGTGGGGAGTGATGGGGTGGGGAGTGATGGGGTGGGGAGTGATGGGGTGGGGAGTGATGGGATGGGGAGTGATGGGATGAGGCGTGATGGGATGGGGAATGTTGATGTCTAGGGTTGGTCCTTAACCTTTTTAGGGTCACGTAAACATTCCTGGCTGCCTGGAGAGATAAGAATTCATTGGACTAACTAAGTGGCTGCATGGGAAGAGCCTGATCAATCTATGCCTAAGCATGGTAGCACATGATTTCATCAACTTACAGATGCCCTAAAAAAGTTAAGGACCAACTAAGGTTGAGAGCATCAACTCAACCCCCCCTCGTGACTCCACCGTGGCAGCTTCAACTCACCTTGATCGTCAAGTCAAGTTGATTCTATCCAAAAGTCACCCGACCATTCTGCCGTAGTCTGTCAGCCACCTCTGAGTCACCCTGTATATGGGAAGAGCGTTACTGAGAGAGCGTTTTTGGGAGAGCGTTACTGCACTCCCTGTTCTTGTGGTCGAGCTTGCATGGACTCGCCCCACCCCTGTGCTGTGTGTCTCCCACCCACAGGGCGGCCGACCTGGTGAATGCGCGCAGCACAGTGGATCTGCTGGGAGAGATGCTCGCCACAGTGGACGCCAACAACCCTGCGGTACGTTCAGTTGGCCACCTTGTGCAACCACCTACCACCACCCACCCAGCACACTTTTAAGCGACTCAAAATTCACCTGGTGAATGCGCGCAGCACAGTGGACCGAGATGCTCGCCACAGTAGATGCCAATAATCCCACGGTACGTTCAGTTGGCCACCTTGTGCAACCACCTACCACCATCCACCCAGCATACTTCTGAGGTGACTCAGAAGTCACCTGGTGAATGCACTAAGCACAGTGGAGCTGCTGGGAGAGATGCTCGCCTCAGTGGGCGCCAACAACCCCGCTGTATGTGACACGTCACACGTCACACGTCACACGTCCAATGGTCATGCTTGTGCAGCCACCACCACCACTAAGCATTCCCCTCCCCACCCCCCGTCATACTCGCGCAAAACACCAAACTCTCTGTTGGTCCATCCCTAGCGTCCTCGCACATCTCTCCCCCTTCCAGTTCAATGTATTTTTTGAGAATTCTAAAAAAGCACATTCAGGCAGGACCCCACTGAGTCGTCCTATCCACATTATGAACCTCCCGTTGTTGCTTGTTTCCTTCTGCCCCACCATCTCTGCCTCCTGGCTGCCACATCACACCCCTCGCATGGTAGCAGACATGCTGCCATGCGGTATTCGTGTAAGATATGTTGTGAAGAACTATCTCTGTATGTAGAGCTAGCGAAGACCTATCTGTTCGTGAAGTTACTGTGGAGAAACAAAGAGGCGCACATGTGTGTGTGTGTGTGTGTGCGTGCGTGTGTGTGCGTGCGTGCGTGTGTGTGTGTGTGTGTGTGTGTGTGTGAGTGTGTGTGTGTGTGGGGGGGGGGTGGGTGTGTGCGCGCGTGTGTTGGTGTGGGCGTGTGTGAGTGCGTGAGTGCGTGCGTGCGTGAGTGCGTGCGTGCGTGCGTGCGTGCTTGTGCGTGCGTGCTTGTGCGTGCGTGCTTGTGCGTGCATGCGTGCATGCTTGCATGTGCATGCATGTGTCTGTGTGTGTGTTGTGGTGTATCAGGCGGCTACCGATGAGGTGATAAGCGACTTGGTGGAGCAGACTCGCACGCTGCAGCAGCAGCTCACAGCTGCCCTCAACATATCCACGTGAGTGCCCCACCCTTCCCCATCATTCTGCCACTCCACCCCCATCTTTCCCCCTCTCCCTTCTCACAAATCCCTTTTCCTCCATTCCGCCTTCCCTTTCATCCTCGTTAATCTGCTACCTGTAGTGATGAGCAGTTTCTATTGCAGGGCCATGCAAGCTAAGTTGCGGAAGACGCAAGACGCGTCTTGCGTCTAGCGTCTAGACGCAGCGTCTAGACGCTAGACGCAAGACGCAGAATTAGACGCAAGACGCTTGGCAAAAAAATTTTCGGGCAGCCCGAAAAAAAAAAAATTCCGCGCGCGAAATTGAATTTCGCCATTTCGACGCGAAATTCAATTTCGCGTTTTTCAAACCTAAGTTGGATCTTACGTTTACGGTTCCTTACGTTTTCGTAAAATTACGACAATTTTTACGTTTACGAACGGTGGCCCTGATTCGGCCTTACGTTTACGGTCACCTCAAAACTTTTTTGAGCTGCCCAAGGGAAAAGAAATGACCAGAGTATTAGGGGGATTCATTGGGTAAACCATGAATCTGAATTCTCGATTCAGATCCAAGTTCGACAAGGGTGGTGTCAACCTAGCAGCTCGTTCGTAATCTATCGTGTTTCTCTCCTACTAACCAGGTCAACGCTGAATCTGAAACTTTCACGGACTCAAAAGGCCCTCCATACGTAGTAAAGTCGCTATTCTAGAAAAACACACGTCGGATTAGTAGTAAGGATCTAGTACACGTACATAATCCTGGAAAAAAAAGCTCTAAACTTTTTTTTTCCTGCCCGCCTCATACTTACGCGTAATTTACGTTTTCGTTTACGTTTACGCGAAATTTACGTTTACGTGACCTCCAAAAACGTAAGAGCCCAACTTAGTTTCAAACCCCTCCCCACCCATTTCGACCCCACAAACAGGTCCTCCAACAAACTTGAAGGCCCCCCCACCCCAAATTGAACACTTACCACTCTTCACCACTCACTATCTACAAAACCCAACCTTCATGGTAAACCACCAAGAGGTTGAGGAGCACAAATCCCTCATTTGTGCTCCCCAACCTTCATTTCTTTCAATTCTCTTTCGTAAACCCTAAGGGTTTAGCTCTTACCTCCGCGCAAGCAACTATGGCTTCTTCTAGTGGTAGTGGCGCTTCGTCTAGTAGTTCCTCCTCCGCGAGCGAGAATGCCGTCGGCGAGGGTTCTTCCGCTCGTGTTTCCAAGGAAATGGAGGGTATTGAGAAGAAATCTAAGTTTCCCGAGCACCCGATCTACAAGCACTATTATTTTTTCTCGGACCCGAAGAAGAAGGGCGAGCAAGTCGAGTGCCTTTTTTGCCACAAGAAGTTCTCAAATAGTAGTAGCCGCACTCCCGAGCATCTCGCCGAGTGGCACGACCCGCATCGGCGCCGCGAGGCGGGAGTCGTTTGCAACAAGGTGCCGAAGGAGATTTCATCGGAGATTTGCGAGATGTTCGAAGCCAAGATTCGGGCGCGCAACCAAAAGGCGCGGGCGACAAGTGCGGCGATCGCGGCGGTGAGCGGCAAGAGCGAGGCGGGAGGGAAAGGGAAGCGCGGGCGCATGGAGGACTTCTACGGCGAGGGCGGACTTGCGGCGAGGCGGGCGGCCGACGAGGCGATTGTCCTCTACCTCGCGGGGACGCGCACGTCGGAGGCGCAGTGCGAGCACCCGCTCTTCCTCAACATGCTGCGAGCCGTCACCGCTGCCGGCTCGGGCTATGTCCCCCCCAAACGGCACTACGTCGGAGGCGCCGGCTCGGGCTATGTCCCAGCCCGTTTCCGCTTCACCGTGCGAGCGGGGCTGGTCTACATGGGATGGCGTGCACACGGCGCGCAGGAACCGACTCGGGTCGGAGAAAGTGCGCGACCTTGTGTATGTTGCGCACAACTGGAACGTTGTGCACACATTCCACAAGGATGCGGAAGCGGGGCCTAGTGTGGTGGGAAGGAAGGGTGCAGTGGTGGAGGGGAACATCCCCCCCCCTCCCCTCCCTGAGGGGTACAAGTTGGAGGAGGATGGGGAGATGGAGGCGGACGAGGACGACGTGTGCCTCGATGAGTGGCAGACGCAGGAGGAGCTGGAGAAGGAAGGGGAGGGGGAGGAGGAGGAGGAGGAGGAGGAGGAGGAGGAGGAGGAGGAGGAGGAGGACGACGACGACAGCTAGGAGGCGTAGTGTTTGCTGCTGAGATTTGTAGTAGTAGTACTGTATTTCGAGCTTGCTACTACTAGAGAGACATGGATGGAAGGTTAACTACTTATGATGCTTTGTGATAACTTTTTTGAAGACTAAGAATGGGGGAAAAAAAAACTTGTGTGGGGAAAAATACACCCCATTGTGACATAGGTGCATGTTCCCCATCCTCGCCATGCCCCTGAGAACTTTTTTTGGTCTGCCCGAACTTTTTTTTAGGCCTGCCCGGGTTTTCGTCTAGCACTGCGTCTAATCCAGCCTATCTAGCGTCTAGCGTCTTAGACGCTGCGTCTAGACGGACGCGTCTAAGACGCTAGACGCGTCTTCCGCAACATAGCATGCAAGTATCATCCCTTTCGCGCTTCCCCTTCCTTGGCCTCACTACTGCATGCAGCGAGAAATAGTTTTCCTTCCAGGGCCTCGCGCTGAACGACAACATGCAGAGGCTCCTCGACGGCCACAGCACCCTCATCGTTCCCCCTCTTCTTTCTCGCATCTGTTCCACCTTTTCCGTTCCCCTTCCATCCATCCTCGTAAATTTGTACCCCGTAGAAACGAGCAGTTTCTCTTCCAGGGCCTTCCATCCATCCATCCGCAGTGACGAGGCGTCTGGTTGCCACACCTCTGCTACTTCCTCCTGTTTCCTCACTTTTCTCAAATCCCTTTCCCTGATGCCTCCTTCTGTCCTTGGGCCCAATATTGCATGCAGCGACGAGCAGTTCCTTTTCCAGGGCCTGGCGCTGAGCGACGAAATGCACAAGCACCTCCACCGCCACAGCGCCCTGCTCGCCTCCTCGCTGCACCGCGGGGGGGACGGCCGCCACAGCGACAGCAGCAGCGGCGGCGCCTCTCCTCCCCGCCCGGGGGCTTACCAGTCCTATCCCGGTCAGAGCGAGGGTCAAGGCGGGGGTGGGGGTGTGAACCGCGGGCAGCAGTACGATGAGTGGGCCGCCGGGGTGACGGCTGGGCTGCCCTTGGCTCGGTTTGAGAGCGATCAGACGGAGGAGGAGGATGGGGAGGGCGGGCTCAGGAGGTCCCATGGAGCACAGGCCCCTGCCTCTGCCTCTGCTGCCGTTGCTGGTGCTGGTGCTGCTGGTGGTGCAGGCCCGTCCTCTTCCCAACCAGCACTAGCACAGACCGCCTCAGCAGGTCAAGCAAGTCAATCAAGTCAATCAGGGCAGCCCCCGCAGCAATCACTGGCAGCAGCACGAGCCGCCGCTGCAGCAGCAGCAGCAGCGCCTGCCACGGCCGTCCCTCCGCCCACCCAGGACCTGCTCAGCCTCGACCTTGTTGCAATCGCCCCTCCTCCCCAACCCCACCCCCCCACCTTCACTGCCAACGCTCCTGCCGCCTCCTCTTCTCCCTTTGACTCGCCGTTTGATGAGCCGCCGTTCCAAGCCACTTCTGCCCCCGGCCCCTCTGGTGGTGGTGGTGGTGCTGCTGCTCCTTATTCCTTCAGCTCGTCATACCAGCAACCGCAGTACCAGCAGCGGCCGCAGCAAGGGTATGGTGGCGCAGGAGGGTATGGCGGCATGGGAGGTGGAATGGGAGGAGGCATGGGAGGGGGTATGGGAGGGGGTATGGGTGGTGGGATGGGTGGTGGGATGGGTGGGGGCATGGGTGGGGGCATGGGTGGTGCGTATGGCACCGGTACAGTTGTGCCGGGAGGCCCGAACCAGCCCGCTTCATACGTGGTGCCGTGGGCCCGTGCTGCCCAAAGCTCCAGCCCCCAGCAGCAGCAGCAGCAGCAGCAGCAGCAGCAGCAGCAGCAGCAGCAGAATAACCAGCAGCAGCAGCAGCAGCCAAGTCCCGGGGGGGCTGCCCTGAGTCCACAGCAGCAGGCGTTGCTCTTCGGTGGTAACCCACCCCCCCTCAACCTGTCGCAGCAGGGAGGAGGGCCGTCAGGTGTGGGGGGCTCGAGCATGTATGGGCCGAACCCCACTTACCCCTACCACCAGCAGCAGCAACAACAGAGGCCGGGAGGGGGTATGATGGGTCCTGCTCCTGAGTATGTGCATGGCCAGGTGTTTAGAGGCACGGGATAAGTTTCTTTCAGAATTTTTAAACCCTAGACCCTAGTGTAGGGTCTTAAGCTGTCCTTGAAATGATGGGGTTGTCTATGAGTAGGGTTGAAGTCCTGTGAATCTAGTGTTGTTTTATGGTGTTACCACATGGAGTAGGAGGTTTAATTAAAACATACGGTAGCAAGCAAACTTAGTAAGACATGGGCTAGGAGATTTTGTATCTACCGTCCTTTACCTACCAAGACAAGTTAGAGACCGATCTCTGGGGTAAGACAATTCTATCGGAGCCGATTGTATCAAATTATTTTCGTGTGTACACCTGGGCTCCAATAATTTCATTCCCCCTAATTGCAAGGCCCCTGTCGTCATCTGTGGCTCCTGGTTGAGAGCGGTTCGGTCCTCCCAACAACCCTCCGATACCTTTAACCGAATAAAACCGCTTTCGCTCCGTTCAGAAGAGTCCGAAACCCCGAAATCTTTCGTGAGAGTGTTGAAATTAGAGGGAACTTTTTTGTTCCCCCCAATTTCAACCCCAGGGCAAAACGACAAGGACGCGGCTCGGTGCCCACATTCTGAAATTACCGGAGCCCAGGTGTACCAGGCTATCCCTCTACCGTACTTTCGGGGAATCAGACGGTTGGGGCTTGCCCCAGGAGCACCAATCAGAATGTTCGGCTGGCTTAAAAAATCAGCCAATAAGACGAAATGTTCTATGTAAATTGTGTGCTGTACTGTACATTGAATGGAATGCTTGTTTGCTGTGAGTCTTGTTTGCTGTGGGGTCTTCCGTACAATAGAATGGAACGCTTGTTCGGTGCGTGCCTAGTTGTACTGTGGTTAGCCAACTGTCAGCTGTCTTGGTTTGCAGCAGGCGCCTGGCCGCTTCTCTGTCGTCAAGGCTCCTGGTATTCATAGGTAAACAGTACGAGCAAGGGCATTGATTCCTAGGCAGTTTCGACAGAACCAGTTTTCCTGCAGACTCTTGTGGAGCGTGAAGCAAGCGGCCAATCAAACAGCCCTCATCGAGAGAATCTACAAATCCACGAGGAGTTTAGGGCCTGGTGCGGCATGCGTCTGAAAATGCGGCCTTTCCGTTTGCCTGGACGGTTTGAAATCGTCCAAGTTGGCGTTTTTACGTTATGTCTTTGCGATATCAACGTCGCATGTACCAAGTCCAGAGTACTGATCTGGACTACTACTAGGGAGCGCTGTCGTTTCGTCGAGTTACATACTATCCCGTAGCCACTATCGATGAAAAATAGGCCTCTGGTGACGTCCTACTATCGCAATAGTATGGCAGCTACTATTGCGTCGTGCTTTCGGGTATCGTGCACTCCAGGGGTTCACATCAATTGCAAAAGTTTGGTAGCTTCGTATTCCATTAAGAACCCCCATGATTCGACTCGTTCCACGCCACACCTTCCTCGAGGAAAAACAGATCGGCAGCCTCAGAAAGGAAGCAGATCTGCCTCGTCTCTCGTGACCACGCCTTTCAAGAAGAATCATGGAAGCACCAATGATCATCCTTCCGCACCTTCCGGCTCTGCCGCTGCTGCCAGCCGCAGCACCACGACGACGACCACAGGAGGACCCGCAGTTTCTGAGGCAGTTATCGTGGGTGGAGGGTTGGCCGGTCTCGCACTGGCTATCGGCCTCCGGAACATTGGAATAGACGCCCAGGTGATGTATGCAGCTAGTACCTCAAAACAAGTGGAACGAGGCGAGCTTCACCTGATGCAGGTAATGGCCCGGATCCTGGAAAGCAGGTATCATGGCCCGGATCCTGAAAGCAGGTATCATGGCCCGGATCCTGAAAGCAGGTATCATGGCCCGGATCCTGAAAGCAGGTATCATGGCCCGGATCCTGAAAGCAGGTATCATGGCCCGGATCCTGAAAGCAGGTATCATGGCCCGGATCCTGAAAGCAGGTATCATGGCCCGGATCCTGAAAGCAGGTATGATGGCCCGGATCCTGAAAGCAGGTATCATCGCCCGGATCCTGAAAGCAGGTATCATGGCCCGGATCCTGAAAGCAGGTATCATGGCCCGGATCCTGAAAGCAGGTATCATGGCCCGGATCCTGAAAGCAGGTATCATGGCCCGGATCCTGAAAGCAGGTATCATGGCCTTGGGAAACAGGGATTTCTGGGTGTGAGCACTCGCAGTGAGGAACAATCCGCATATGACAGGTGCCACAGAAACCACACACCGGCCCTCTCAAACATCCAGTTTCAAACTGTCATATCTAGTGTGGCGTCCCTACGGCACTATCAACCCGAAACCCTGCTAAGAAATAGACGAGGTGGCCACGAACGTTAAGCAGATTCCATCATGTATATTCGTGTTTCTCATCCAACACATTCCAACCGCGCTGGCTCTTGAAGCATTCCAAAGGCCCAACCCATTATCATGCTTTTTCCCATACCAACTTCCAGGTATATGAGGCGCGTGACAAGGTCATTGGGGAGGGGACTGGCATCTTTCTGTTTCCCAACGGCCTTAGAGCACTCAACAGAATTGACCCAGCCATTGTGACACAGGCATGTTCGAATGTCATCCGTGACATCATGACATGCTGGCATTCATGACATGCTGACATTCATGACATGATGACATTCATGACATGATGACATTCATGACATGCTGACATTCATGACATGCTGACATTCATGAGATGATGACATTCATGAGATGATGACATTCATGAGATGATGACATTCATGAGATGATGACATTCACGAGATGCTGACATTCATGAGATGATGACATTCATGAGATGATGACATTCATGAGATGCTGACATTCATGAGATGATGACATTCATGAGATGATGACTGTCATGAGATGCTGACGTTCATGACTTTTTTCACTTCCCGAATTGCCCTTCCCCTTCTCCTCATCTGTGCTCTTGATTGCCTCCGTTCCATTCCCCTTCCCCAAAACGATTCCGCTTCCCCCACTCACACATGCCTCCATTCCCCCATTCCACTTCCCTTGATTTCCCACCCCCTTTTTCCTCATGCAGCTACTTTCTCGGGGAGTCCCAAACCCTACATGCCTCTTCCTCACCCCGTTCGGCCACCGCCTGTCCCGCTGGGGCCTGGCGACCAACATGGCTGCACGATACGGCTTCCCCATGCTGGCGATCGGCTGGCGAGAGGTGCACGATGTGCTCTTCCGCATGCTGCCAAACGACGCCATCCACACCGGCCACAGGCTTGTTGGTTTGTCGCAGAGGGAGGATGCGGAGGGGGGTGGAAACGGCAGTGGCATGGTGAAGTGCGTCTTTCGAAAGGTTTCGGGTGGGACAGAGCGTCTGCTGGAGGTGGAGGTGAGTGGAGATGGGAGCAGTGACGGTGCTGTGTGGTTGAATGCTCGGATGATGGAGTGTGTAAAGCGGAGGAGGGGGAGGGTAGGAGAGGGAGGGTAGGTGGTGATTAAGGGTGGGGTATGGCCGGAGTGGATGGCAAATTGTGACTGGGGTGTGCTGTTTTGCACACTGTTCCTGCTGTCTGACTGTTTGGATGCTTGCTCCCATACTCCCTTCCATCCCCCCATTTGGATCCCCCGCATTCACCTGCCCTCGTAATGTTGTCCTATAACCCTACATTTCCCTTGCTCACCCTTTACCTCTCTTTTACCTCTCCTTTCCCTCTCCTTTGCCTCTCCTTTCCCTCTCCTTTCCCTCTCCTTTGCCTCTCCTTTCCCTCTCCTTTCCCTCTCCTTTACCTCTCCTTTCCCTGACTTTGCCCTCCAGACCCCGCTTCTTCTGGGAGCAGACGGCATTTTCTCCGAAACGAGAAAGCATGTGGTGGGGCAGCAGGCTGGCAATGAGACTGGCGGGTTAATGGGGGAGGGAATGGGGCCTCGAGACAATGGGCGGACTATCTGGAGGGCCATCATCGACAGCAGCCTTGTCTCCCACCCAGTATGTGACTCTGAGATCCGCCTCACATCCCAGCACATCTCCGCTACTCCCACATCCCAGCACATCCCATCGCAACCCCATCGAACCATAACTGAACCCATACCATGATCCACTTTTGTGCAGTTACGATCATACAATCACTAACCGATATCAACTATCTCCTGACCTCGCCTTACTCTGTCGATTACTTTTCTTCTAGTTCTAGATGCAACTCTGCGCATACAGCATGTCACGTGCTGTGCTGTCACAAGCAGGTGGTAGGAAATGGGGCTGTTATAACTGTCCTACCATGGTGTTTTTGTATGGTGGGCCAGCGTATTCACAAACCCACAGGCGCATCTGCAGGCCTCATTAGTAGCAATACAGAAGGTGCCACCAGTTCTCAAAATGTTTATCAGCAATCTACCTATTTTCTTTAGAACTCCCCTGTCACTACACTCTGCTCTTTGCCTTGGGCGTGGTTGTGTTTGTATGTACCAACTCTACCTGGAACCCACCACACCACAGTCATCCCTTATGATAAACAGTGCAGGCTGATATCCGCTGGACTGTCATCTCTTTTTCCTTCTCCCTCCTTCCATGCCTTCTTCCCACAGCTACTGCAGCCACGGCACAGTCTGACCATACTAGCCGGCGACCGTGTGGGAGCCATCCTGAACGGCCACGCAGGCAAGCTCTACTGGGGGCTCGCGCTCGCTGACGGGGCCGATCCGACGGTCAGCAGCAGCCGATCCAGGAGTGGGGAGGAGGCGAAGGAGAAGATCCTGCGAGCAGTGAAGGGGTGGGACGTGCTGCCCCAGTTGGCCGAGGCCACTCCACCGGAGCTCATTTTGGAGCGCCGGATGCTTGACCTGCCTGCCCTTCCTTTCTGGGTTAAAGGAAGGACTGCTCTGCTGGGAGGTAAGCCTGTGTTGGCATTGAAGTCGACTTGAAAGTCACCTCAGCTGGCCGAGGCCACCCCACCGGAGCTCATTTCGGAACGCCGCATGCTTGACGTGCCCGCCCTGCCCTTCTGGGTCAAAGGTAAGATTGCTCTGCTGGGAGGTGAGTCTGGGATGGCAGTGCCTGATAAATTGAATCAGGTTCATATTGGTGGATAGAAAGGCGATATAACCTTTCATGAGCTCAAACTGGGCTCAGTTTACTGTCGCTTTACCATCTCTAAGTACTATTTGTGTTCCATTCCTTGGGATGTGACGCGTGACAATAATCAGCATAAGGTCAAGGAGCTAAAGTATGTTTGTTCGTGTTTACTTTTCCATTTCTTCCATGCCTTCCATGCGTGGCTCCGTGTCTCCCCAGACGCGGCGCACGCAATGACGCCAGAGCTGGGTCAGGGGGCGAACATGGCGTTTGAGGATGCGGCACAGATGGTAGAATGCATTCGCGCTCACTCACATGTCAGGTGGGCGTTGGCGCATCTGATTTGGGCGTTGGTGCGTGCCAGGTGGGTGTTAGCGCATGCCAGGAGGGTTGTGCCGCATGTCGAGTGGGTGTTAGGGCATGCCGGTGGGTGTTGGCGCATAACAGGTGGGCATTGGTGCATGTTAAGTGGGTGTTGGCGCATGTCTCGTGGGTGTTGGCGCAGGTCTCGTGGGTGTTGGCGCATGTCGTGTGGGTGTTAGTGCATGTCAGGTGGGTGTTCATAGTTTCAGGTGGGGTGTGTTGGTGCATGTCAGGTGGGTGTTAGTGCGTGCCTGTATGATTTTATGTCAGCTGAAATTCACTGTATGGCAAATGGTACTGTTGCATGTATGCCGCAGTCCTTCAATGCCTCACAGCTTGATGACTCCACACGGTTCTTCCCTATCCTCATTGCCCACTCCACTAATGTCCATCGGTTCTCTCTCTTCCCATCTCTTCTCAGGCATGCACTGGAAAGCTTCCAGTCCCTTCGCATGCCACGTGTGCATGCTGTGGCAGCAATGAACAGGGCGTCGGCTAAAGCACTGTATGGGGATGCACAAGCATGCAACGGGAACGGGAACAGAAAGGGAATTCTAACAGGTGCTGCACCTCTAATCAGGGGAGCGGTAACGACGTTGCTGGCGGCAGTGACAGAGAGGCATGATACTTTTGACTTCCTCCTTGCACATGAGACTGCTGCAGTGGAGGGGCACGTCACACATTCTGTATTGTGTAGTGAATGGATGCCACCGCACTCAATGAAGCTGGCCAGAACTGAGGCCCGTTAATTTATTATTGCTGTTTATTATTATTATTAATATGATTTATACAATCCTTCTCTCGTGTAAAAGACAATACGCCGATTGAACATCCTGGTTAGCATAGTAGTATGCCGACCTGCATGCGGATGCACTGTTCATGAGCACCTACATATTACACGCACCCCAATTAACCACCAAGAGGTGTTTTGTACTGGGCAGGCAGGCAGGGCTTTATCCGGTACGAGAGTAACTCACATGACACTCTTATATAACATCGTGACATATCATTCACACTGTAACACTCTATCAGGCTTCGAGCGAGATGATTATATCCTACGAGCAAGGTACTTCGGTGGCACAACCCTGATGCCCAAGGAAAGGATAGACCCTGCTTCTACCGGTAGTGCGCTTGCACGAGTCAAGTCAGACTTTAGCCAACCTGAGCAACTGGAGTCAATAGGCTCATCTGGAGTCAACCGCAGCTGGAGTCAACAGGTGCAGCAGGAGTCAACAGGTGCAGCAGGAGTCAACAGGTGCAGCTGGAGTCAACAGGTGCAGCAGGAGTCAACAGGTGCAGCAGGAGTCAACAGGTGCAGCAGGAGTCAACAGGTGCAGCAGGAGTCAACAGGTGCAGCTGGAGTCAACAGGTGCAGCTGGAGTCAACCGGTGCAGCAGGAGTCAATCAAGCTGCTTAGTTGATCCATCAGCTGTATCTCAAGCCTTCACACCCGCATTCGTCTGCACCAGCATGGGCAGCACAACACCAGCCATCTTGACAGTGTCAGTGGTAACGACAGCACTTAGGGAACCACTGGGAGGCAAGCTCCTAGCATCTAGCCAATCACAGATGTTGCGAACCAGCCTGGCAACCATTGAATAGACTCAAACGAGGTGACTTTTCAATCGACTCAAAAGTCAAGCTCCTGGCATCCAACCAGTCAGAGATGTCATGAACCACCCTGGCAACAACGTGATCCGGCTCTCCACACGTGAGTGCGTGCCACGCACCCACATACACCTTCATCTGCTTGTCTGCGCTGCTCGCTCGTGTGAAGAGGTCGTGGACAGCTGCCATGTCTATGACCTTATCCTCTGTTCCCTGTAGGATCAGTAGCGGCACCGCCACCTGATTGCCACGGGTGGAAAGGCAAGTGAGTTGGATTAACGCAAACACCATGATTTGCAGGCAGGAAGGCAGGAAGGCACATACGCGCGCCGCGCGCACGCGCACACACTTGCGCACGCACACACGCAGGCGCGCGCACACACACACGAACATGCGCGCGTACGCACATGCACAGGCACACACTCTCACACGCCCGAGCGCACGCCCGCGCGCACGCACACACATGCACACACACGCACAAACATTCGCACAGACACACGCATGTAGGCACACCCACCCATGGACATATGTGCAGCACATACACAAGAACATGCCCAGCGTGCCTCACCTCTTCCATGTGAGCACAGATGTCCAGAGTGGTCTGATAGATCTGCAACGAAGTGCCCAGTCGTAGCGGGCCATGATATGCGAAGGGGTGATTGTTGGCCCTCTCTCTCTTCTCGGGCACCTGCCAAGTCGAGCCATGAACACATCCATATGCGCACGCATGCACACATGCACGCATGCACGCACGCACTCATGCACCCAAATTGGCAATGGCAAAGAAAGGAAGTCACATCTGATTACGTTTGGGTGTTTTCTTTTGCCAATTAACCCGAAAAACGTTTCTGAAAGTTACATTCCTCGAGAGGAAGGTCTAAAGACGTTTCAATCGTTTCAATTGTTTTACCTTAAAGCAGTTGTCAAGTTTGCCGTTGACTGGCAGGAGTTTCCAGGTAGGGAAGATGCGTGCGAGGCAGGAGAAAGGAAATATCAATGGTGCAGGGAGGGTGAGCTCCTTGGACACCTGGGCGAGTGAATGGGGTGAAATTGAGGAGGGGACAGCACGGGGGGAAAGTAAGCAAGGTAGAGGAGAATGAGAGTGATGGGGGGGAGAGACGCAAGGGGGAAGAGACATACTAGGGACAAATAGGTTTGAAGTAGAGGCCCAGAGATGTGAGACGGATGTACCACTGCTACTAAACGGATCTCACTGTGGAGCGCTGCACCGTTAACAGCTCTACTGCACCGGACTTCACCCCACTTGTTGGCACTGAACCGCACAGCAGAAGCTCTAAGTATCTCACACCATCTACTAATCTCACACATACGCACTGCTGCACCTGAACGCCTTCTCTACTTGACTGGTCACAGCCCCACCCACGGGCTCCCCTGATCGGCCGGACACTGCACATATGATAACCTTACACATGGGTGCAGCCAGCACTGCACCGTTCCAGAGGCTGGCGTCTCGTCGTGCGACTTGAATGGCCACAGCACCTCCCATGGACTCGCCATAGACAAAGAATGGCAGATGGGCGAACCTGGGGCTTGCTGGGGGGGGGAATGGAGGGTGTGAACAGAGAACAGTTGTTGGAATCAGGGAGGACGAGGGGGAGCACGCGAGTTTTTTACTGGATGAGAAGATGGATTATAATAAGATGAAACCACTTGCACATTCACTCCACACGCTCCTGCAAGCACTCCGCAAGAGCTTCAGGACCGACTAAGGGCGACGTCAGGTTGTACGTTTCTCAGCACCTTTACAGTTCTTGTATCGTGGCTTGGGACGGTTCCACACGGTGGGAAGTGGTTCTCAAGCTTTACCGTCTTGCACCGTGACGAAATGGAGTTGAGCATAGGGAAGTTGTACAACCTGACGTCACGTCACGTGGCCCATAGATGCTTCCCAGCTGACTCAAGCACACAAGACTTCCATGAAGGGGAGCCTACACCAATTCTGACTTGAGCACCACCTCAGTCACCGTCACAGCGTGGCACACCTCAGTCACCGTCACAGCGTGGCACACCTCAGTCACCGTCACAGCGTGGCACACCTCAGTCACCGTCACAGCGTGGCACACCTCAGTCACCGTCACAGCCTGGCACACCTCAGTCACCGTCACAGCCTGGCACACCTCAGCCACACCGTCACAGCCGACTCCCCTTTTATGCGGCGGGCGACTTCAATGACGTCATCCATAGGGCAGGGGAAGCTGCGATGACAGCGTTGTTTTGAGACGTCTCAAAGCAGCACCACCTCAGCCGCACCATCCCAGGGGCACTACTCACCTTTTGCACGGCGAGCGACTTCAAGGACATCGTCAACAAGGCAGGGGAAGCTGTGGATGTACCCGTGACGACCGGTTGACAGCCCATGGCCCTCATAGTCCACTCCCACCAGGGCATAGCCTTTGCCTGCCAGCATTACTGCCACGTCTGGAAGCAAGGGGAGGGGAGGGGAGGGGAGGGGAGGGGAGGGGAGGGGAGGGACTTCAACTATGTCAGCAACAAGGCAGGGGAAGCTATGGATGCATGGCAACCGCCTGACAGCCTATGGTCCACTCCCACCAGCGCATAGCCTTTGCTTGCCAGCTGCACTGCCACGTCTGAACAGGGAGGGGAGGACGAGGGAGAGGGGAAAGGACGTCGGGCGGATTGGGAGAGGGGAAAGAGCACATAATGTGATGCTTCTGCGATTCACACACAGTTCAACGGGTGACGAGTCACGAGAACGTGCGCTTGTGATGCTCCTTGCTGGATCCAAGCCGGAGGTCAAGCAATTGGTGTATTCACATCACACCAGGAGGAAGTCCACTCTCAGCCATTTGCCCATGCTTACATGTCTCCATGCCAGCTCCAAGCCCCATGCAAATTGCCCCATGCCCCACGCCCCATGCCCCATGTCCCATGACCCATGCCCCATGCCCCATGTCCGATGCCCATGACCCATGACCCATGACCCATGCCCATGACCCATGACTCATGTCCCACACGCCCCATGACCACATGCCACATGCGCCATGCCCCATGCCCCATGACCACAAGCTAATGCCACATGCCCTACTTTCAAAGATCTAAGTGCACGTCCCCCTTCCTCCCCCCCTTTCCCCCTCCACCCCCTTTCCCCCCACCCCTCCCTCTCCCATAACCAAGGCAAACCAGCACCAGAAATCTCCCCACCGTTGGCCAACGTGTGCCCAAACCCATCCCTCAGTGAGCGATCACCTTCAAAGATGTAGGTGCACGTCTCGCCATAGCCATGGCAGCCCACCACCACTCCCTTGAGCCGCGCGTCCCTGGGGAGCCATTGCTTGGTGAAGAGAACCACCCCCCGCGCGTTGATTATGTACTCTTCTACCGAGGCCACCCCGTGTGACGCCTGGGAGGGGGAGATGGAGAGGTGACTATTGAGTCGACTCAAAAGTCTCCGTGGTGAGGTGAAGAGAACAACCCCCCGCGCGTTGATGATATACTCCTCATCCGAGGCCACCCCGTGTGACGCCTGGGAGGGGGGATGGAGGCGGTTTGACCCCGTGTGGCAAGGGAATTTCGTATGGCGCAGCTATACGTCAGTCCATGATGGACGCCCCTCGAGAGAGCATCAAAAGTGGGGTCTTCTAGGGCGTATGACAAGGAAGGAAGGAGGGACGGAGGAATGGAATTTAAACACCCCGACTGGTCCACTGGACCACAGGTATGGACACACGACAGGGCAGAGGGACAGACGACAGGGCAGAGGGACAGACGACAGGGCAGAGGGACAGACGACAGGGCAGAGGGACAGACGACAGGGCAGAGGGACAGACGACAGGGCAGAGGGACAGACGACAGGGCAGAGGGACAGACGACAGGGCAGAGGGACAGACGACAGGGCAGAGGGACAGACGACAGGGCAGAGGGACAGACGACAGAGAAAGGGACAGACGACAGGGCAGAGGGACAGACGACAGAGAGAGGGACAGACGACAGAGAGAGGGACAGACGACAGGGCAGAGGGACAGACGACAGAGAGAGGGACAGACGACAGGGAGAGGGACAGACGACAGAGAGAGGGACGGACGACAGAGAGAGGGACAGACGACAGAGAGAGGGACAGACGACAGAGAGAGGGACAGACGACAGGGCAGAGGGACAGACGACAGAGAGAGGGACAGACGACAGAGAGAGGGACAGACGACAGAGAGAGGGACGGACGACAGAGAGAGGGACAGACGACAGAGAGAGGGACAGACGACAGAGAGAGGGACAGACGACGGGCCACGGGGACAGACGGGACAACGAAAGTAGATACAGACTGAAGAACGGACGGACGGCCAAGCAGATCGCCTTCCCATGTTTTGTTTTGTTTTTTTATTTTGCTCGGAAGCGGGGGGAGAGAGGGGGGAATACGAAATACGACGTTTGGTTGTCCTTATGGGGAGCTGAGGGACATGAGGGGACATGATTAGGGTTACTCGCCTGCACCGTGCATACATTAGGGTTAGCGCTATAACTCACGTAGAATGAGGGAGGCTTCTTGTGCGGCTGACGTGCTTTTCTCCTAGCGGCCTCCCATTCTAAGCTCGGCGCCGCCTTTCGCGGTAGCACGAGCCGTTTAGCCACGTATAGTAAGGCTCCGAGGATGGCGGTGGGAAACACGGGGCCCCACATGCGAAGGTTCTGCGATCATCCAGCCGCTGCGGCAAAAACTGAAAGTCTCCAGTGAAGTGTCGATCATGAAACAATAGTTCGCCGCACGCCAGGACATTGGTCCCTCTACCGACAGATCGGAGGCTGGCTGGAGCCCGTCTCGGTCATGCGCGGTTTCCCGATGCACCTCAACACCCCACCCCCCCCCCCCCAACCCCCCCCTTCGCCCCCCCTCCCCTCTTCCTCCGGCTCCCCCCTCAACAACCACCGCCCCCTCTCCCACACTCCAGTTTCCGCTTTGTCCTTGCACGAATATCAGAGGAAAAACGGCAAGAGACCCGGAAATCGATCTCAGTTCAGCTCGTTCCGGCGCTGGTTTCGTGGAGTCGCCACACAGCTGTACTGTAACAACAAACACAACATGCCAGGAAGCACAGTACACTAATAGCTGTACATACAGACAGATATGATTACTCAGCTGATCCCGCACTGTTCTTGAAAGTTTGCGCTTCACCCACAGTTCTGTTGCGAAATTGCGCAACGCGACCTATCGCGCGCCTAGCTTAGTTCCGTCGACCACTCTCGCAGCGCGGGGGGTCCGCCAGAGGCTGCCATAAAAAAATTTATATTTACACGCTTTTATATATTTTATCCACGTAAGCTGATGCGTGACACCTGGTCGTTCATTTTGAGGTTACAATGTTGTGTTGCGGTTGAGTTGGCTGCTCAATCATCTATTGTCGTGCTCGCAAAAAACAAAAAAGAATGTCTCGATATTATCCTTTTTTCCTTTACATATTTCTATCGTATTTGTCTCGCAGGCTAGCATCATTGTTAAATTTTGTATATTTCAATAAAAAGACGCATGACGATCCTTTTTGCTTATGCATAATATATTAACGGTTTCTCATGCGTAGACGCATATGGTAAAATGTATAACATCTAAACAAAGGCCTGCGAAATGTGCTCCATTAATCCTAACTACCTTGTCGTAAAGTGTTTAGGGATAAAATTTTGTTTTTTCATGTTTTATATTATTTTAGCCCTAACAAACCCGCATAAGCGATGCTCTTTGTGTAACATTAACCCAAAAAAATGAATGGGTTTAAATTATCGCAAAGGTATGCCAGCCTGAATGGGTTTTTTTTCTCTTATATGAGATTTTTTTTCTTGGATAACGATAAAACAACCATATTTATATATTCAAGTATAGGTCGATTCTTTTAAGGAAGGCTCGGGTGCCTTTCATGCACTACGAGGATAGTTGACGGGATTTAGCTAAGCACACAATCTTGTCGTAACTGGAGCAAGGTTGATGCACAAAAAAAGCTTATAGAGTGAGATCACTGAAACGCATCCCCTCTAGAAATATTATTTCTGCCTTTTTTCTTCGTGATGAGCGAATCCACCGGCTGAATGTTTCCGCGTTAAAAATCGTAACATTGACGCCAGAACGAGAGGCTCTTCAGCAATCCTTCACGAAATTGACAAAACCGTGACATTTTTTTAACTTTGACGTCACATTCTTACGTTACGAGACAGTTATAGACAGAGGTACCGGATTGGGACGCCACATTGATAGTGACGAAAAACATCGCATTTACGTTACAATAGTGTTACAGAAACATCACAATTACGCCACTGCTTGTGTAACGTTTCCGTCACAAATCCTTCTCCGAACCGTTACCAGTGTCCAAGTGTCGTGAAAGTAACTGGAAAATAACTGAACAACAATACCGCCATGTAGGATGCCACGTTTTCTCTAGCTACAACTTATTCGTTTCATCATGAGTGCTCAACAACAGAACGTACCTCATTGTTGCAACTCACCGTCCAATAATACCTTTGCACGTGTTGCTCTAAACACTTCACATCTAGGTGTCAAACATTATACATGTTGTATTTGTGTAGGCTGTAGTGGGTTAGCCTATAGGGGGGTCACAACATTAGGGTTTCATATTTGTACTCACAATCCTTGCTAGTTCATCATTCCTGCCTGTTCATTCTGACATGCTATCAGAGCAGGTCGACCCTCCTGGGTCGATCCTGTGGGTGGGCCCACCACCTAAGCCTTCCGCTGCTACTGCTACTGCTACTGCTACTCTGTGTGTCGCACGCCTCGTGGCGTGCGACGGATTTTTCATCCCGCCGTGCGCCCCGAGGTGTGCGGCGGTTTTCTGCCCGCCGTGCGCCCCGAGGCGCGCGGCGGTTTTCTCCCCCCGTCGCCCGCCGAAGCGCCCCCGGGGACCCGCGCGTCGCCCCCGTCGCCCGTGCGCGGCCCGTACTGCACGAGCGCGGCCCGTACAGGCTGCGCCAGGCCCGCGCGCGGCCTGTCCTGCACGCGCGCGGCCCGTACGGGCTGCGCCAGGGCCGCGCGCGGCCCGTACAACCCGCGCGCTGCTCGTACGGGCTGCGCCAGGCCCGCGCGCGGCCCGTACGGCCTGCGCCAGGCCCGCGCGCGGCCCGTACGGGCTGCGCCTGGCCCGCGCGCGCCTCGGGCCGCCTGCGCGCGGTTCGTACGGGCTGCGCCTGGCCCGCGGGCGCCCGGTCTCCTCTCCCACTGAGCTGCACGCCGTCCCTCGCGCTTCTGACGGCGCCCCACCCCTGCTGCTGCCCGTACTCCTGAATTAGGGTTTGGGGGTGGAGCGTATGGGGGTGCCGTCTCTGTCAGCCGTCCCCTGCTCCTCCTCCTCCTCCGTCTCCCACTGCTGCAGCTGCTGCTCAGGGGGGTGGGTGTGTGGGAGCCGAGGGTTTAGGGTTTAAGGGGGGTGCCATGGGAGTGGAGCTAGGGTTTCAGCAGGGGGTGTGTGTTGGGGGGTGTGGGACAGTTGGAGGAGGTTGGGTGGAGGCAGCCGTCGTGTCGTCTGCAGCGCCTGTATTCCGGGGTTCTGATAGCCACCGGTAGCTCAGAGAGCCGGTTGCACCTGTCGCCCGTGGGTCCGTTGCTCCTGTCGCTGCTGATCAGACGCAGAGCCTGTTACTCCTGTATTCCGGGGCCCTTGCTCCCGGTAGCCACTAGAGTTGCACCAGAGCCGTCTGTGGATTTTCAGGGTGAAGCGGCCACCGGGTTCTCCTCCTGTCTTCAAGGCGCGCTACGTGGCTCGAGGCTTCAGTCAGCGAGAGGGAGTTGACTTCTTTCAGACCTTCTCCCCCACCCCGAAGATGACCACTCTTCGGGTGCTGCTGCACATAGCCGCTCAGCGCGACTACGAGCTTCACTCACTTGACTTCAGCACTGCTTTCTTGCAGGGCAGCCTGCACGAGGAGATCTGGCTGCGCCGCCCTCCTGGCTTCACTGGGTCGGTTCCTCCTGGTACCCAGTGGAGGCTTCAGCGGCCGGTCTACGGTCTCCGCCAGGCTCCGCGTGAGTGGCACGACACACTGAGGACTACACTTGCGGCTCTTGGGTTCGCGCCTTCTACAGCTGACCCGTCACTGTTCCTGCGCACCGACACTTCGCTGCCGCCGTTCTACATCCTCGTGTACGTCGACGACTTGGTCTTTGCCACTGCTGACACTGCAGGACTCGCCTACGTGAAGTCGGAGCTGCAGAGGAGACACACGTGCACAGACCTGGGTGAGCTGACAAGCTATCTTGGCTTGCGGATCACCCGGGACAGAGCACGGCGCACCATCACCCTGACTCAGTCACACATGGTGCAGCAGATCCTCCAGCGCTTCCGCTTCACGTACTCCTCGCCTCAGTCCACTCCTCTGCCTACCGGTCACTCGCTCTCAGCTCTGCCTTCGGATGAGTCCGTAGAGCCGAGTGGCCCGTATCCAGAGCTGGTGGGCTGCCTCATGTACCTGATGACCTGCACTCGACCTGACCTTGCATACCCTCTTAGCATCCTTGCACGCTATGTCGCTCCTGGCCGTCACAGGAAGGAGCACATGGATGCCGCTAAGAGGGTGTTGCGCTACTTGTGCAGTACGTCGGGCATGGGGCTTGTGCTTGGAGGGCGAGACCGAGTTGTTCTCACAGGGCACTCAGACGCTTCTTGGGCAGACGACCAGGCCACTCAGCGGTCGTCTCAGGGTTACACCTTCAGCCTTGGCTCTGGCTCAGTTTCTTGGCGCTCTACACGCTCTTCTTCTGTTCTCGGCTCCAGTTGCGAGGCTGAGATCTACGCTACAGCCATGGCTGCCCAGGAGCTACGCTGGCTGACCTACCTGCTGACCGACCTCGGAGAGCGGCCTCGTTCTCCTCCAGTACTGTACGTCGACAACAAGGCTGCCATTGCCTTGTGTGAGGAGCACAGACTGGAGCACAGAACGAAGCACATCGCCCTGCGGTACTTCCTTGCTCGTGAGCTGCAGCAGTGCGGTCAGCTTTGTATTCGCTACGTGGCCACTGAGGCCAACACTGCTGATGTGTTCACCAAGGCGCTTCAGCCTCGTGACCATCAGCGCTTCTGCACTCTACTAGGCCTTGTGCCTACTGGACCTCACTTACTTACCTCTTGACTTTGCTTGTACTGTGATCACTATATATATCTATACCTGCATGTTTACTCTTGCTAGGTTGTGATCACTGTATCTCTTGCTCTGTTATAAACTTGCATGTGAACTGGTCTTGTGACCACTAGCTTGTGCTCGGAATTTGTGTGGAATCCTTGAGATCCACCCTGAGCTTGTTGTTGTCTTGCTTTGCCTTGACTGGTCTTGTGACCCCTAGGTCTCCCCCACTTTGCCTATGGGGGTGTGTCAAACATTATACATGTTGTATTTGTGTAGGCTGTAGTGGGTTAGCCTATAGGGGGGTCACAACATTAGGGTTTCATATTTGTACTCACAATCCTTGCTAGTTCATCATTCCTGCCTGTTCATTCTGACACTAGGGTCTAGAATCGCGCGTTACCCTATGTAATCTACGGCTATCTCAATACATTAGAAACGAGCCTAGCAACATATCCACCGTAGACTGCACCTCGCATCTACGAATAATAATATGACATATCCTCCCAAACAGACGGCCAGGGTGTCTCCACCTCATCCGCCTCCTCTCACATCCATACTTTGCTTGCAGAATCCCTCCACGGCCCAGATCACCCGTCATTCAGAACAACCTGCACACCAGCGTCCGTTATCACCGTCAATCCATCTCACATCAACAGCCACTGTTCCCACCTACCAGATGCATCGACGGCACTCAATTGCTCCGCACCAACAATTTAAAGTATATCGTGCTGCACTACAACCATTGACCCAGTTGAATATCTACAGCCAGTTAAGCGACCCAATTGCACACATCGCCAGTGCTCTTGCCCCGTCGATTTGTCGCCATGCTTAATATTACACACCTTCATACCCGTCGTCTCTTTCGCTTGCCGTCGGAACGGAAATGCGATGACTTCGCATCCACGCAGTACACCATCTCGCGACTCCAAATGTAATGAAGTAACAGCTGATCTCGTCTGTTCATCACTCGTGCCAAATGTTGTAATGCGTCGCAGCGCAAAGAAACGAAAGCCAAATCGAACTGCACATCATGTCATATTTCCCACTCGCGCGCCGAGAACGACTCTATTTTGCTGGCCGTCATTTCCACTTTGAGGACTTTCGTGGCGTGTATGCTTTCATGTACTCTGTCTGATATGGTTGTTCTCATAAGCAGCCACAATAGATGCTCCTTTCACAAACCAGGGAACATTACATTTTACTCTCATCCTACCCTGCACGTGCCAATGATCATGTTCTTCACTTCTACCACAAATGCTCTTTCAATAATTCCCCTCCTTTCTACTGCCACCTCCACTATGTCAAACATATATGCTGCATATTGTCTAGGTTGTAGTGGGGTAGCCCATATGGGGTACAACCCAATTAGGGTTTACTACTTGTACTCCTGCATGCTGCTAGTTCAATCATTCCTGTCTCTAGATTCTAACATGGTATCAGAGCAGTAGGTCCGTAGGACCGTTTTTTTTTCGGGCCCACCTACCGCTACCCCACAAATGAACCTGTGACTGTGACGGTCACGCACACTGTCTGCTGTTTGCTGCCTACTGCCTACTGTGTGCTGTTAGCCCGCGCGCACCTTCCTGCACGCTCGTCGCCCTGCGCAGCCCGCAAAGAGCCCGCGCAGCCCGCACCGAGCCGCGCGCAGCCCGCTGCTGCTGCGCGCAGCCCGCACCGAGCCCGCGCAGCCCGCTCCGAGCCGCGCGCAGCCCGCTACTGCCGCGCGCAGCCTGCGTCGAGCCCCCACAGCCCGTCCCGAGCCGCGCGCTGCCCGCACCGAGCCCGCGCAGCCCGCCCCGAGCTGCGCGCAGCCCGCTGCTGCTGCACGCAGCCCGCAGCTGCCGCGCGCAGCCCGCGCCGAGCCCGCGCAGCCCGCGCCGAGCCGCGCGCAGCGTGCTGCTGCCACGCGCAGCCCGCGCCGGGCCCGCGCAGTCCGCCCCGAGCCGCGCGCAGCTCTCTGCTGGCTCGCGCGGCCCGCAGCAGCCCCACGCGCTGCCAGCTGCTGCCCCGCGCCCCGCTCACGAAGACCTGCCTGGCCGCGGAAGCGGCCCCGACATGCTGCTGCCGCGGCCCGGCCCTGCAGCTGCCTCGGCCCCGACCTGCCGCTGCCGCGGCCCCGCCCTGCAGCTGCCGCGGCCCCGACCTGCCGCTGACGCGGCCCCACTCTGCCTCTGCAGCTGCTGCGGCCCTACTCTGCAGCCGCTGTTGCGACCCCGCCGTCGCCGCCGTCGTGCGCCTACCCGGCCGCCGCCCGCCGAGCGCCGGCCCTGCTCGCCCGGCGAACGCCTGCCCTTCCAGCCTTTGGTGAGCACCTGCCTGCCTGCCTGCCTGCCTGCCTGCCTGCCTGCCTGCCTGCCTGCCGGCCTGCCTGCCTACCTGCCTGCCTGCCTGCCTGCCTGCCTGCCTGCCGGCCTGCCTGCCTGCCTACCTGCCTGCCTGCCTGCCGGCCTGCATGCCTGCCTACCTGCTTGCCTGCCTGCCGGCCTGCCTGCCTGCCTGCCGGCCTGCCTGCCTGTCTGCCTGCCTGCCTGCCTGCTTGCCTGCCGGCCTGTCTGCCTGCCTGCCTGCCGGCCTGCCTGCCTGCCTGCCGCGCCTGCCCTGCCCGAGCTGCTGCGGCTACTACTGCTACTAGGAGGTGGCCAGATGCAGCTCCAGCGACGGTCACGCGAGTCTCTCATGTCAGAATATTATGCTCTAGCCTGCAGTGGGGTGCTCTATAGCGAGTACAACCCTTCTAGGGTTAGCTATTTGTACCACCATTGTTGCTAGTGCAAACCCTCTCTCCTTTTGCTTCATTCTCTCTTGCCTAGCTAGGTCAACCCTAGCTATGGCTCCTCATCGTGCTCACTCTCTCGACATGCTATCAGAGCAGGACGATCCAGTTGGGTCGATCCTGTGGGTGGGCCCCACCACCTCAGTCTTCCGCTGCTCCTACTACTGTTTGTGTCGCACGCCCCGTGGCGTGCGACGGATTTTTCATCCCGCCGCGCGCTCGGGGCGTGCGGCGGTTCTTTCTACCCGCCGTGCGCCCCGGACGCGCGGCGGTTTCCTGTCCGCCGTGCGCCCCGAGGCGCGCGGCGGTTTCCTACCGTGGGGAACCCCCGCGCGCCCCCGATTTCCCGTCGCCCGCGGCCCCCCCGTTCCCGTCGCCCGCGGCCCCCCCGTTCCCGTCGCCCGCGGCCCCCCGTTCCCGTCGCTCGCGGCCCCCCGTTTCCGTCACTCGCGGCCCCCCGTTCCCGTCGCCCGCGGCCCCCCGTTCCCGTCGCCCGCGGCCCCCCGTTCCCGTCGCCCGCGGCCCCCGATTTCCCGTCGCGCCGCCCTGGGGAGCCGCGCGCGACCCCCCGCTGCCCCTTCGCGGCGCCCTAAGGAGCCGCGCGCGGCCCCTCGCTGCCCCGTGGTGGCGTCCTGGGGGTCGCGCACCGTCCCCCTCGCCGTCCCCCGCGCTCCTTCCCCCGTTCCGCCCGTTTTAGGGTTTGGGGGTGAGGAGTGTGGGGGTGGCGGCTATGGGGGTGTCGGTTGTGAGTTACTCCCCCTGCTCCTCCTCCTTGTCAAACATTGTATGTTTATATTGTGTAGGCTGTAGTGGGTTACACCTTAGGGGGTACACAAAGTTAGGGTTTCCTACTTGTACCAAACTCTGTGCTAGTTCATTCATTCCTGCTCAGTTATTTCTGACATGGTTTCAGAGCAGGTCCTTCGTTAGGACTGTTCTTAGGGCCCACCGACTTACCTACCTGCTTACCTTCGCTTGTTTCCGGCCCCGCTGGCCCCGTCGATCTAGCGGCCCTCCGGCCCCCCTTCGAATTTTTTTTCCTAGCGGCCTCTCACGGCCCCCGTCGCGTCGCCCCTTAGCGCCCCGATCGGCCCCGTCACGCCGCCCGCGAACCGCACAGCGCGCCGCGCTCACAGCCCGCGAACCGCCCACGCGCAGCCCGCGAACCGCCTGCGCAGCCCGCGACCAGCCCGCGCAGCCCGCGCACAGCCCGCGAACTGCCCGCGAGCAGCCCGCGACCTGCCCGCGAACCCCCGCGAGCCGCCCGCGACCCGCTTACGCAGCCCGCGAGCAGCCCGCGCAGCCCGCGCTGAGCCTGCGCGGCTCTTGCGCTGACCGCCGCCGGCCCGCACGCTGCCCGCGCAGCGCACATACGGCCTGCACGGCCCGCGCGCTGCCTGCTCCCGGCCCGCCGCTGCTGAGCCCGCAGCCGCCCGCGCACCGCTGCTGCTGAGCCCGCCGCCGCCCGCGCACCGCCGCTGCTGCGCCCGCCGCCGCTCGCGTATCACCGCTGCTGAGCCCGCCCCTGCTGCGCCGGCTCTCGCTGCCGCCTGCTGCGCCTGTGCACCACTGCAGATCCTACTACTACACTTCCTGCTACTGCTGCTTGTGCGCCACTACAGTCCGTAGGCCCCACCGGCCCCGCTGACCCTGCGCACGCCTTTTCAGTGACTTTACTGCTTCTACTACTGCCGCTGTCGCTATGGCTAGTCCTCCTGTTCTAGCTTTCGACGCCGAGGGCCGTCCGGTCAAATTCGAAACCTGGCTAGATGACCTGCACCTTTTCCTACAGCTCACTGCCAAGGAAGATATTACACTGTACGACCACGCTCTCGGCCATGCGACCGTCTCCCGCTGCCGTCTCCTCCTGCGTCCTCTCTTCCTACTCTTCCTGACCCGGAGTCTGACTCCCGTCGTGCTGCCAGTCCCACTGTTACGCGTCTCCTCGCTACAGTTGTCACTGACCCGACCTTTGAGTCCTCTGCTGCGTCTGCTCTGGTCGCTGAGTTGGTTGACTTTGCTGCTCGCTGTCGCCTAGACTACGCTGCCAGCCTTGTCGCTAGGTCTGAGTCTGCGTCTGCCTGTCCTCCGTCCGTCGGGGGTGAGTGTGCCCTCGGCACGGACGTCCTTGAGGACAGACAGGAGGAGTTCCACTGCCTTGCTGCTGCTTTGCCCCGTCTCGTGTCCTTGCTAGTTGCCCCTGAGGGAGACCCGGATGCACCAGACATCCCGACCCCACGCTCTTACGCTGAGGCGATGGCGGGTCCCTACTCCTCTCAGTGGCAGACAGCCATGGACGCAGAGATGGCCTCCTGGAAGTCCACAGGCACCTACGTAGACGAGGTTCCCCCTCCTAGGGCGAACATCGTCAGTGGCATGTGGATTTTCAGGGTGAAGCGGCCGCCGGGTTCTCCACCTGTCTTCAAGGCGCGCTACGTGGCTCGAGGCTTCAGTCAGCGAGAGGGAGTAGACTTCTTTCAGACCTTCTCCCCCACCCCGAAGATGACTACTCTTCGGGTGCTGCTGCACATAGCCGCTCACCGCGACTACGAGCTTCACTCTCTTGACTTCAGCACTGCTTTCTTGCAGGGCAGCCTGCACGAGGAGATCTGGCTGCGCCGCCCCCCTGGCTTCACTGGGTCAGTTCCTCCTGGCACCCAGTGGAGGCTTCAGCGGCCGGTCTACGGTCTCCGCCAGGCGCCACGTGAGTGGCACGACACACTGAGGACGACACTTGCGGCTCTTGGGTTCGCTCCCTCTACTGCTGACCCGTCGCTGTTTCTACGCACCGACACCTCGCTGCCGCCGTTCTACATCCTCGTGTACGTCGACGACTTGGTCTTTGCCACTGCTGACACCGCGGCACTCGCTCACGTGAAGTCGGAGCTGCAGAGGAGACACACGTGCACAGACCTGGGTGAGCTGACGAGCTATCTTGGCTTGCGGATCACCCGGGACAGAGCACGGCGCACCATCACCCTGACTCAGTCACACATGGTGCAGCAGGTTCTCCAGCGCTTCCGCTTCACGTACTCCTCGCCTCAGTCCACTCCTCTGCCTACCGGTCACTCGCTCTCAGCTCTGCCTTCGGATGAGTCCGTAGAGCCGAGTGGCCCGTATCCAGAGCTTGTGGGCTGCCTCATGTACCTGATGACCTGCACTCGACCTGACCTTGCATACCCTCTTAGCATCCTAGCACGCTATGTCGCTCCTGGCCGTCACCGGAAGGAGCACATGGATGCTGCTAAGAGGGTGTTGCGCTACTTGTGCAGTACGTCGGGCATGGGGCTTGTGCTTGGAGGGCGAGACCGGGTTGTTCTCACAGGGCACTCAGACGCTTCTTGGGCAGACGACCAGGCTACTCAGCGGTCGTCCCAGGGTTACACCTTCAGCCTTGGCTCTGGCTCAGTTTCTTGGCGTTCTACTCGCTCTTCTTCTGTTCTCAGCTCCAGTTGTGAGGCTGAGATCTACGCCACAGCCATGGCTGCTCAGGAGTTACGCTGGCTGACCTACCTGCTGACTGACCTCGGAGAGCGGCCTCGTTCTCCTCCAGTGCTGTACGTCGACAACAAGGCTGCCATTGCCTTGTGTGAGGAGCACAGACTGGAGCACAGAACGAAGCACATCGCTCTGCGGTACTTCCTTGCTCGAGAGCTGCAGCAGCGTGGTCAGCTTTGTCTGCGTTACGTGGCCACGGAGGCCAACACTGCTGATGTGTTCACCAAGGCGCTTCAGCCTTGTGACCATCAGCGCTTTTGCACTCTGCTAGGCCTTGTACCCACTGGGCCTCACTTGCTTACCTCTTGACCTTGCTTGTACTGTGATCACTATATATATATGCCTACTTGTTTACTTTTGCTAGGTTGTGATCACTGTATCTCTTGCTTTGTTATAAACCTGCATGTGAACTGGTCTTGGGACCGCTTGCTTGTGCTCGGAATTTGTGTGGAATCCTTGAGATCCACCCTGAGCTTGCTTTGCTTTGACTGGTCTTGTGACCCTGTGGTTGTCTCCCACTGCGCCTATGGGGGTGTGTCAAACATTGTATGTTTATATTGTGTAGGCTGTAGTGGGTTACACCTTAGGGGGTACACAAAGTTAGGGTTTCCTACTTGTACCAAACTCTGTGCTAGTTCATTCATTCCTGCTCAGTTATTTCTGACACTCCTCCCTCGTCTCCCTCTGCTACAGCTGCCGCTGAGGGGGGTGGTGTGTGGGAGCCTAGGGTTTGGGGTTTAAGGGGGGTACCGTGGGAGTGGAGCTAGGGTTTGAAGCAGGGGGTGTGTGTCGAGGGGTGTGGGACTGTTGGGGGAGGTTGAGCGGAGGTTGCCGTCGTGTCGTACGCAGCGCCTGTACTCCGGGGCACTCATTCCCGGTAGCTCAGAGAGCCGGTTGCGCCGTCGCCTGTGGGTCCGTTGCTCCTGCCGCGCGTATTAGCCGCGGAGCCTGTTACTCCTGTACTCCGGGGCACTCATTCCCGGTAGCCACTGTGTTGCACCAGAGCCGTCTGTTGCCCGTGTGTCTGCAGCTTCAGTCGTCGCCTCCTAATCTACTCTCCTCTCGCCAGCCCTCCTCCTCCTCACTTGCCCTCTGTGACTGCCTCTAGCTTTGCTCATAATTGTGAACTTGAAACTATTGCTTCTTGAACTTGTGCTCAGAATGTGTGGTGACATCGTGATCCACCCTGAGCTTGTACTGCTTTGCTTGCTCTGCTGATTACACCCCACTTTGGCTATGGGGGTGTGTCAGAATATTATGCTCTAGCCTGCATTGGGATGCTCTATAGCGAGTACAACCCTTCTAGGGTTAGCTATTTGTACCACCATTGTTGCTAGTGCAAACCCTCTCTCCTTTTGCTTCATTCTCTCTTGCCTAGCTAGGTCAACCCTAGCTATGGCTCCTCATCGTGCTCACTCTCTCGACATCTCACGCCCCAGCAGCTTAGTGAGTGGTATACTAGTTGGGGCTGTCGCGGTAGCCGTCGTAGCTGTCGCCCTGGAGCTGGTCAGTTGGGAGCGTCCGGCAGTGGCCAGCTGCAGCTGCAGCGGCGTCCACGCGAGACACTTACGTCCCAGCAGCTCCATGAGTGGTACGCTCAGAGTAGCAGGTCTACGCGTACAGTTCGCTGCCCGTACGTCATTCGCACAGGTGATAGGACTGGTCAGCCTTGCGGGACGCTTGGTCACACACAGTCCCGCTGCTTCGCCCGTCTGAGCGACGCCTGGCGTACCGTGTTTGGAGACGAGGCTGAGCTCCCTACCTGGCCGGAGCTGCTTGGACAGAGGGTAGATATCTTTGCTCTTGACTATGATGCTATTCTCACTGCCATGTATGCATTGTCTACTAGTGTTGACCGTGCCTGTTACCTGTGCGTACCGCCTGACCCTGGTATAGCGCCTGCTGCTCTCGGTACTGGTGAGGCTGCTGCTCTAGGTGCTCGTGCGTCTCCTGCTCTAGGTGCTGGTGAGGCTGCTGCTCTAGGTGCTGGTGAGTCTGCTCTCTCTGGTACTGCGCCTGCTGCGGTCTTGCACACCTTCACCCTTGACTCAGGAGCTTCCCGCTCCTTCTTTCGCGACTGCACCACACTCACGCCGCTCAGTCGGCCAGTTCCAGTCTCCCTGGCGGACCCCTCTGGGGGTCCAGTCCTTGCCCACTACTCCACGGTTTTGCCGTGTCCGGCCGCCCCGTCTGGCTCGCTGTCAGGTCTTTACCTCCCCTCGTTCTCTACGAACTTGGTGAGTGGAGCTGACCTCCAGGATCGGGGGGTTGACCAGTTCACTCCTGCGAGTCAGCGAGTGACTCACTGTACGTGTGCTCGGACGGGCCGACACCTGGCCACGTTTACCCGTGCGCCTGGCTCGAGTCTGTACACACTGACCACTGAGTCCCCTTAGGTAGCTGCGTCTGCGTCTGCGTCAGGTCAGCTAGCGGCCCCCTGCGAGTGTCGCGCTTTGTCGCACCAGACCCTCCTGTGGCACCACCGCCTTGGTCACCCCTCGGTGCAGCGCCTTCGTGGCATGCACTCTCGCTCCCTGGTTTCTGGTCTTCCCAGGTCTCTGCCTGCCCTCCCTCCCTCGCCTGCGCCGCCCTGCATTCCTTGCGTCGAGGGGCGGCAGCGCGCCGCTCCTCACTCCTCCTCGTTCCCTCCCATAGAGGCTCCCCTGCAGACTCTCCACCTGGATGTGTGGGGCCCAGCCCGCGTCTGTGGACAGGGCCACGAGCGGTACTTCCTGCTGGTCGTCGACGACTACACGCGTTACACCACGGTCTTCCCCTTGCAGAGCAAGGGGGACGTCCCTGATGTTTTGATCCCTTGGATCCGCGCTGTTCGTCTCCAGCTCCGCGAGCGGTTCCGGTCGGACTTTCCTGTCCTGCGTCTGCACTCTGACAGAGGTGGTGAGTTCTCCTCCGACCTCTTGGCAGCCTACTGTGCGGAGCACGGCATCCGCCAGACGTTCACGCTTCCGGCCTCTCCGCAACAGAATGGGGTTGCTGAGCGCTGCATTGGCTTAGTCATGGAGGTCGCTCGTACCTCCATGATCCATGCGGCTGCCCCCCATTTTCTGTGGCCGTTTGCGGTCCGGTACGCCGCGCGTCAGCTCAACCTCTGGCCCCGTGTCTCCTTACCGGAGACCTCGCCCACACTGCTGTGGACGGGGAAGGTTGGTGATGCGTCGCGTTTCCGGGTCTGGGGTGCCCGTGCCTTTGTTCGCGATACCACCGCGGACAAGCTCTCTGCCCGCGCTGTTCCCTGTGTCTTCCTTGGCTTTGTCCCTGACGCGCCTGGTTGGCAGTTTTACCACCCCACCTCGCGCCGTGTCTTTGCGTCTCAGGACGTCACGTTCGACGAGTCGGTTCCCTTTTACCGTCTCTTCCCCTACCGCACTGCCCCGCTCCCCCCCCCCCGCCGCTCTTCCTCGCTCCAGGTGCTCCCCAGGTAGACCCCCTCCCCGCTCCCGGTCCTGCTCCTTCAGGTGTGTCTTAGGTAGACCCTCCTCCCTTGACTGCGCCGGTTGAGGTCACTGGTGACTCAGGTCCTGCTGAGGGTGGTCCTGCTCGGGGTGCTACTTCTTGGGGTGCTGAGCCTGGGGGTGCTGAGCCTGGGGGTGCGGAGCCTAGGGGTGCTGAGCCTGGGGGTACTAGGCCTAGGGGTGCGGAGCTTGAGGGTGTGGAGCCTGGAGGTGCTGAGCCTGAGTGTGAGGGGTCTGGGGGTGCTGAGCTTGGGAGTCCTCAGTCTGGGGGTGCTGCACCTGGGGGTGCTGAGGCGTCTGGTGAGCAGTCTCCCTGGAGCGGCCGTCTCCGTAGTCGCTCCGCTGGTGCCTCGCCGCTGCCCTCTCGTCGTCGACTCCCCCTCTCCTCCCTGCAGCTGGTTGAGTGGTACCTTGGCCGTCAGGGCCGCGCTGCTGGAGCTGGTGACTCTGCTCCTGGAGCTGTGTCTCCTGGAGGCTCTACTGCTGCTGAGGGTGCTGGAGCTGGAGGTTCTGGAGCTGCTGGAGGTCCTGGTGCTGGTGGCGCTGGAGCTGGAGGTTCTGGAGCTGCTGAGGGTACTGACGCTGGGGGTTCTGGAGCTGCTGAGGGTGCTGGCGCTGGAGGTTCTGGAGCTGCTGGAGGTGCTGGCGCTGAGGGTGCTGACCTTGGAGGTTCTGGAGCTGTTAGAGGTGCTGACGCTGAGGGTTCTGAGTCTGCTGTTGCGCGGTCTCCTTGGAGTAGCCGCCTTCGTCCACGTGTGCCTCTCACCTCACAGCAGCTGCACGACTGGTACGGTCGCCGTCAGGGTCGCGCTTCTGGAGCTAGGGGCTCTGCTACTGGAGGTACTTCTGCTGACGTCACTGGAGCTGGGAGTGGTGCTGGTCTCGGCGGTGCTCGTACTGGGGGTACTGGAGCTACTGGGGCTGGAGGTGCTGAGCCTGCGGGTGCTGCTGCTGGGGACACTGCGGCTGGAGACCCTGGGACTGGGGGTGCCGGTTCTGGGGGTGCTGCTGCTGGTGGAGCTGGCGCTGGAGGTGCTGGCGCTGCTGGGGGTACTGGGGCTGCTGGAGGTGCTGGAGCTGCTGGGGGTGCTGGAGCTGCTGGTGCTGGTGGCACTGCACAGCCGCGCCTGTTCTTTGCTCCACCGTCTCCGTCGTCTCAGCCACCGCCTGACTCTGTGCTTCGCCAGGTTCTTACTCTCCCGTCATCTACTGGTCTTCCGTTACAGCCTGGCTCCCCGCTGCCTGCTCCTTCTCCTTTCACTGACCAGACAGGGGGTCTTGCTGAGCGTCGTGAGCCTGTGTCGCGTCCTGTCTCGCCTGCTCGTCCTGGTCGTACCGGTCGTCGTGTTCCTCGTCAGCGTCAGCCGGCTGTCCCCGGCACACGCCTTGTAGCCCTGCGTCGGTCCTCTCCTCCGGAGCGTACTCCTCTTCCGTCTCCCCCTGCGTCCTCTTTGCCTGACGTCGCGGATCCTGAGTCTGACTGGTTTCGTGCTGAGCACCCTACTGTCACGCGTCTGCTAGCCACTGTTGTCACTGACCCGTCGTTTGAGTCTGCTGCTGCGTCTGCCCTGGTCGCTGAGCTTGTTGACTTTGCTGCTGCCTGTCGTCTAGACTTCGCTGCCAGTCTTGTTGCTGAGTCTGAGTCTGTCTGTCCTCCGTCCGTCGGGGGTGAGTGTGCTCTTAGCACGGACGTCCTTGAGGACAGGCACGAGGACCTTGAGTGTCTTGCGGCTGCTGCGCCTCATCTCGTGGCCATACTGCTTGCCCCTGAGGGAGACCCGGATGCACCAGACATCCCGACCCCGTGCTCTTACGCTGAGGCGATCGCGGGTGAGTACTCCTCTCAGTGGCAGATAGCCATGGACGCAGAGATGGCATCCTGGAAGTCCACAGGCACTTACGTCGATGAGGTTCCCCCTCCTGGGGCGAACATCGTCGATGGCATGTGGATTTTCAGGGTGAAGTGGCCGCCGGGTTCTCCGCCTGTCTTCAAGACTCGTTACGTTGCTAGAGGCTTCAGTCAGCGTGAGGGAGTTGACTTCTTCCAGACCTTCTCCCCTACCCCGAAGATGACCACTCTTCGGGTGCTGCTGCACGTTGCCGCTCAGCGTGACTACGAGCTTCACTCTCTTGACTTCAGCACAGCCTTCTTACAGGGCAGCCTGCACGAGGAGATCTGGCTGCGCCGCCCACCTGGCTTCACTGGGTCGTTCCCTCTTGGTACCCAGTGGAGCCTCCAGCGGCCAGTCTACGGTCTCCGCCAGGCGCCTCATGAGTGGCACGACACACTGAGGACTACACTTGCGGCTCTTGGGTTCGCTCCTTCGACTGCTGACCCGTCGCTGTTTCTGCGCACCGACACTTCCCTGCCGCCGTTCTACATCCTTGTGTACGTCGACGACTTTGTCTTTGCCACTGCTGACACTGAGGCTCTCGCTCAGGTGAAGTCGGAGCTGCAGAAGAGACACACGTGCACAGACCTGGGTGAGCTGCGCAGCTACCTTGGCTTGCAGATCACCCGAGACAGAGCACGCCGCACCATCACCCTGACTCAGTCACCCAGGTCCTTCAGCGCTTCGGCTTCTCCTGGTCCTCCCCACAGCCCACTCCTCTGGCTACAGGTCACTCGCTCTCAGCTCCACCTTCGAACGAGTCCGTAGAGCTGAGTGGTCCTTACCCAGAGCTAGTTGGCTGCCTCATGTACCTGATGACCTGCACTCGACCTGACCTCGCATACCCTCTTGGTCTTTTGGCTCGTTACGTGGCTCCTGGCAGGCACCGAAAGGTGCACATGGATGCTGCCAAGAGGGTGTTGCGCTACCTGTGCAGTACATCAGGCATGGGGCTCGTGCTTGGAGGACGGAGTGAGGTGGTCCTCACTGGGCACTCAGCGGTCGTCACAGGGTTACACCTTCAGCCTTGGCTCTGGCTCTGTTTCTTGGCGGTCTACACGCTCGTCTTCTGTTCTCAGCTCCAGTTGTGAGGCTGAGATCTACGCCACCGCCATGGCTGCACAGGAGCCACGCTGGCTCACCTACCTGCTGACTGACTTGGGTGAGCGGCCTCGTTCTCCTCCAGTTCTGTACGTTGACAACAAGGCTGCCATTGCTTTGTGTGAGGAGCACAGACTGGAGCACAGAACGAAGCACATCGCTCTGCGTTACTTCCTGGCTCGAGAGTTGCAGCAGCGAGGCCAGCTTCGTCTTCGCCACGTGGCCACTCGGGCCAACACTGCTGATATATTCACCAAGGCACTTCCGTCTGGTGATCATCAGCGCTTTTGTACCCTGTTAGGCCTTGTGCCTACGTTTCCACACTTGCTGTAGTCTTTGGTTGTACTGTGATCTATATATATATCTGCATGCTGGCTCTTGCTAGGTAGTCATCACTGTACTGTTATTGCTGCATATATATCTCTGCATGTGAACTGGCCTTGTGGCCCTTTGCTTGTGCTCAGAGTGTGTGGTGAAGTTGTGATCCACCCTGAGCTTGCTCTGCTTCTCATGACTGGTCGTGTGACCCCTTGTTCTCCCCCACTTTGCCTATGGGTGTGTGTCAAACTATATATGCTGCATATTGTCTAGGCTGTAGTGGGGTAGCCCATATGGGTACAATCCAATTAGGGTTTACTACTTGTACTCCTGCATGCTGCTAATTCATCCATTCCTGTCACTAGTTTCTAACATGCATCAGAAGCAGAGAGCAGAACACTCGCCCACACAAACACACACACACACACACACACACACACACACACAGACACACACACACACAGACACACACACAGACACACACACACACACACACACACACACACACGCACACACACACGCACACACGCACACACACACACACACACACACACACATATACACACACACACCAGCACATACACATGCACATATTTACACACACAACCCCTCCTCTCACTCGCACCCACACCCATACATACGCCCACCCACCCACCCCCCCCCACACACATACGCGCACTCATTTGTATAAAAAAACAACAGCATGCAAACTCGAAAAACAAAAACAAAATCGTTTTATTCACAAAAGCAGCAGCTACTAGTTCGCATACACAGAGACCCATGAATTAAGGTAACTTTTGGTTGTCTCAAAAGTATTAGAATAGCCGTGATCAAACCGTGCAGAAAAAACTCCTCTCTTTCAATACGGCTTGGCCACCCCAACCCTTTCTGCAGCCACGTGCGGCCTTCTCCCGCCAATCCATGACCACTTGGTGAAAGCATGATTCAGCTAGTCCGCGGATGCACCATGCTGATTCACCACTATTTTCCCCAACATTGCCCACACGTGGCCCCCCATCCTTCCCCAACCCTTGTCAATGGGAGTTGTGTGTTGGCCCCGTCCTCGCTTGGGCGGAGCCGACTTTGTGGTCGGGTGTAGGGGTGCAGCCGACCTGCAGCAGTGGGCGAGCTGGTCGACGAGGAAGTCGACCTGCACAAGTGCCACTGCATGGGCGCCGACTTCAGGGAAGTCGACCTGCGGAGGGCGTCGACTTGGTGACGCCAACTTGGGGCAGCCGACTTGGGTGGTTGGCTGACAGGCCAGCTAGTCGACTTGGTGGTTGGTCGACCAGGCCTGCTGGTCGACTTGGTGGTTGGTCGACCAGGCGTGATGTCGACCTGGTGGTCGACCGAACATGGTGGTCGACGAAGGAGGGGCCGACGTCGACCTCGACAGAGGGATTCAGGACGCCGAGCAGCTGGGCGTCGAGTAGCAGGGCGTCAACTTGGTGACGCCGACTTCGGGTAGCCGACTTTGGGGTCGGCTGACAACTGTGCTGGTCGACGAGGAGCTGGTCGACCAGGAGTGACGTCGACCTGGAGCTGGTCGACCGAGGGTGTGGTCGATCTGGTGAGCTCGACTGGGAGTGGTCGTCGACCTGGGTGGTCGACGGGCACGTACAGGAGCTGTTGGTCGACGTGGTTGCCCGGTCGACCAGGTTACCTGGGTGACGAGGTTCTGCGGAGGAGTGCGACAGTTGCCCAGGTGGTTTTGGCTGATCAGAGGCAGCCGTGAGCACGTGGAAGATCTGGTCTGTGCGCTCTGCAGGTGACGAGGCACAGCAACCAATCATCTGTGAGCACCTGCGAAGCAGCTGCGATGCTGTACCGTGGGAGCAACGCTGGCACGCCATCGACTTGCGCTGTTGTCACGCCGTCGACCTGCAGCGTTGGCAAGCCGCGACTCTGCACTGCTGGAGCGCGATCGACCAAGTCGTGCTGGCACGCGGTCGACCGTGCTGCGCTGGCAGTAGACTTGCTTGCATGCTAGCTCTGATGTAGTCTAGTCTTGCCAACTTCATTGTACCATTGTTGTGACCTTTTTTCTGGTGGAACTCTTGCCAATTCTCCCCGTGAACTAGCAAGTAGTGTGCGCACAAGGAAACGACTAAGGAACGAATGCAGAGATCACTCTTGCCCCGTGCCTAGCCCGTAGTCTAGCTCCCGTTGTAGTAGTTATCTCCGCAACCCTCTCCCCCATCCCTTTCCCGCCCCACCCCCTCCTCCCCCGTACCCCACCTTATCAGCACCGGGGTCAAAAATCTCACGCAGTAGTGCCAGTACGTGAGTCTCCTTGCCCGCTCCTGATGGCCCGAACAGCAACAGATGCAGGCAGTCGCCTGCTTGCACCTACACCCGGAGGAGGAAGGTGGGGGGGGGGGGGGGGGGAGAGTTGGGAAGACGGGGGGGGGGGGGGGGGGGGGGGGGGGAGCGGGGGACAGGTCTAACATCGCGCCTCGAGAAGCATGGAGGGGAAGCAAGGAGGGGGGGAGGCTAACAGATGCCCTCATGCTCTTGTGCTTGAGGTCCGCATATACATGAGTTTGTGAATGACGAGTCACGATGTCGAATGCGTGTGTTGATTCAAAAGCGAGTTTTTTGCTAGTTGCGATTTACGTCGTCCTTTACGTGTCGAGTGTGTTATCTGTTTAGTTATGTGTCGAACGTCCAGCGCGTCGCAGGTGTGTGCAACCAGCTTCCAAGACCTAGAGCGTGTTTTCAATATACAATTGATTTCAGATTTTGCCATAACTATAATCAAGATAGCAAAAATAGCTAGTGTAACATATTTCTTGGTGTAGGCCCTTGTGGTAGGTGGTTTCCACACCCTTTGAAGTTGAGGACTGTTTGGCACTATTCCACCTCCCTGTAATTCGAAAATTGGGGTTTGTGGAGGCTAGGAAACATTCCTAACCCGAACTTGTTCCTATCTTGTATCCTAATACTAAAGTTGCTGCTAGACCGCAGTTTGCTCAAACTACTCTTACATCGTCAGTTCTTTATCAAGACGAGTAATTCATTCATTCTATACGACAAAAGGACGCTTGATATCCATATTACAGCACATTATTTGATTTAGTAACTTTTCCACTATCAACATTCGAGTCTGCTTAGCAGAAGTCCGTCTGTGCACAATAAATCTTTCGTTTAGGCACATTTAAACATATTGTGATTGTAACAATTCACATGCCTAGTCACTCTACCCGTATTCGCCTGGGTATTGGATGGAAGGGGTTACTGCTATCATTCCCACAACCCGCTTCCAAGTTTTCCGGCGAATGTTGAACGTGCGATGTTAGTTTAGCGCGTGCGGATTGGTTGAGGGTACATTTTGCTTAGGACATACAACATATGTTGCCAGGTGTCAGAATTCCGGTCCGCGTGACAATTTCACCTTATGTGATTATGATTGGATGACGTGGACTTTGGAACAGTCGCCGGCTAAATGCATGTAAGCGCGGCATGAACCTGCCATCGCACGCGGTCCCAAATATCAGGCCCATCTGCGCGTACCTGGACATCGAGTTACAACTCGTAATTTTTGAACGAACGCGTACAACAAACTGGGATTGGTCATTCAGGGCACGAAAACATCTTGACAATTCCGCGCATGTCACGCCCGCATATCTCCCACCAAGGCCCAATACACATTCCCCTCTCTTCCTATCTTTTCCGCCCTTCTTTCCCCGTGATGTACCACAGCCCTCCTCAGTGCAACCTCATTGATGCTGTTGGATCTATTGTGTCACATCTAGGTGTAGAACATCGTAGACAGAAGCCATGCCTCGGAAGCGCAAGGGCCCGAACCGTGGCGAGTGCCCCAAGGACCTCAACGAGATTCTCTACATCCAATGGATGAACGAGCAAATCGCTAACGGCTGTCATCCCGCTGGATTATCCGCTCCAGTTGCGCCAGACCCACAGGGTTCTAGTGCACAGTCGTCACGCGCCAGTCTGTCTCGCATGCGGCATTAGCCTACCAGGCCCGTCACATCGCATCGGCCCGTCGCAAAGTCGGAAGAAGATGAGTCAGGATCAAACTACCGCGGCTATGCAGTTGGCACCGACGATGACGAGAACGAGGAGGACGATGACGGGCAGTCAGATGACGAAGGTGACGGCGATGATGACATCGTCGCGGAAGAAGAGACGCAAGCCGTAACACCGTCGCCTAAACGGAATGCCAGCAAGATAACCAGCGCGGATAAGCGGGAAGGGCAAAGCGCCAGCGGAGGAACCCCGACAAGTGCCAGTAAAAAAGCAGTCGCGTGCCCCGCGTGCAAAGAGTATGTGGTCGGACAGTGAAAACGCCATCTTCGTTGCCGCCTGCTGGTTCACGAAGGATGAGTTCCAGCCGCTCAAGGGAAAGCAGGGCATGCAATTTTGGGCACGCCTTCTCGCTCATATCAAGAAGGATAACCCTGACTGGATCCGGGGAATCAACATGCTGCAGAAGTAGTGGCGCAATCTCATGCTCCTCAGGAGATAGCTAAAACGTGGCGATGGTGGGAGGGGATATGGATCGGTGGAAAAACCACAGTGGTGGCCTCTCAGAAAGTAGCTACAGCGGAATGTGTTGCATTGATTGTTTTGGGGTACAAGTATCTAACCCTAACTGTTTGTACCCCATATAGCATGACCCACTAAAGGCTATAACATTTGACACACCCCCATAGCCTAAGTGGGGAATGCCAAGCAACAAGAAACGCAACCAAAGGTCACAAGACCAGTCGCAAGCAAGAGAGGAAACAAAGCTCAGGGTGGATCACAACGTCACCACACAGTCTGAGCACAAACAAGGGGCCACAAGGCAAGTTGAAGAGTGTATAAGCTAATATTATATATGGTACACAAACACACAAGAGGCAAGAAATCACTACTGCAGTCTACTAGACCCAGTCTCAACGAGACCTAACTGCAGACAAAACCGGCGGTGGTCACAAGGCTGAAGAGCCTTGGTGAAGATGTCTGCAGTGTTGGCCTCGGAGGCCACGAAGTCCAGACGAGCCTGCCCGCGTCTCTGCAACTCTCGAAGGAGGAAGTACCTGACGTCGACTTGCTACTTCACTCTGCTCTCCAGTCGAGGCTCACGACACAGGAGAATCATCGCCTTGTTGTCAGCAAACAAGGTCGGTGCAGAGCTCGGCCGCTCACCAAGGTCAGTGAGCAAGAAGGTCAACCAGCGTAGCTCCTGTGCAGCAAGGGCTCCAGCGTAGATCTCGGCCTCTGCGGTAGAAGTCGCAACAGAGGAGGACCGAGTAGACCTCCACGAAACAGCTCCAGAGCCCAGGCTGAAACAGTAACCCTGTGTAGACCTCTGAGTCTCAACGTCGTCGGCGTAGGAGGAGTCGCAGTGACCGGTGAGTACAACTGGCTGTGTCCCTCCAAGTACAAGCCCCATGTCTGATGTCGCGCCGAGGTACTTCGCCACCCTCTTAGCCCACAGGACGGTGTCTCCCAGTCGCAACAAAGCGAGAAAGGATGCTAAGGGGGAAGGCGAGGTCCGGGCGAGTACACGTCATCAGGTACATGAGGCAGCCCACCAGCTCTGCGTAGGGACCACTGGGCTCGAACGGCTCGTCAGGAAAAGGCCCAGTGAGTCTGTGGTCTACAGCAAGAGGGGTGGGTGTAGGAGAAGAGTGCTGAAGCCCGAACCGCTGAAGGACCTGCTGCACCATGTGTGACTGAGTCAGAGTGATGGTGCGAGCGGCTCTGTCCCTGGAGATCTGCAGGCCAAGGTAGCGGCGCAGTTCCCCAAGGTCAGTGCAGGTGTGTCTCTTCTGCAGTTCGGACTTCACCTCCGCCAGTGCAACTGTGTCGGCTGTGGCAAAAACCAGGTCGTCAACGTAGACGAGAACGAAGAAAGGTGTGCGCCCACGACGAACAAACAGCGACGGGTCGGCGGAAGACGGCTCAAACCCGAGGTCGGAGAGAGTAGAGCGGAGAGTGTCATGCCACTCACGGGGTGCCTGGTGGAGACCGTAGACCGATCGTCTGAGCCTCCACTGGGTCCCAGGAGGGAAAGTGCCAGTGAAGCCCGGAGGACGACGCAGCCAGATCTCCTCGTGTAGGCGGCCCTGGAGGAAGGCAGTGGAGAAGTCAAGAGAGTGTAGCTCGTAGTCTCTCTGCGCTGCTACGTGCAGTAACACCCGAAGAGTGGTCATCTTCGGGGTGGGCGCAAAGGTCTGAAAGAAGTCAACTCCCTCTCGCTGACTGAACCCTCTAGCCACGTAGCGTGCCTTGAAGACTGGGGGAGATCCCGGCGGCCGCTTCACCTTGAAGATCCACATGCCGTCAACGATGTTCGCCCCTGGGGGGGGGACAATCATCAACGTAAGTGCCTGTGGACCTGTAGGAGGCCATCTCTGCGTCCATGGCAGCTCTCCACTGAGAGGCCCAAGGCCCTGACACTGCCTCAGCGTAAGTGCGAGGAGTAGGTATGTCAGGAGCGTCGGGGTCTCCCTCAGGAGCGAGCAGCATGGCACAGAGATGAGGCGAAGCAGCTGCCAGGAACTCTAGCTCAAACTGTCTGTCCTCTAGGACGTCACAGCCGAGGGTAGACTCACCCCCGGCGGACAGAGGACGGACAGGAGGAGCGGCCACAACACGAGTGGCGTAGTCAAGGCGACGCGTAGCAGTAAAGTCAGTGACAGCGGCAGTGAGGACCGCGACGGAGGAAGGAGAGGCACGAGGGTCTGTAACAAGAGAGGCGAGAACACGAGAGAGAGTGGGGCGGTACGTGCGGTAGTAGTCAGAGACCGGAGTGGACAGGGAGGCAGTGAGGGACGACTCAGGAGGACGAGGAAGAACAGACTGAGGAGGACGAGGAGGACTAGAATGAAACAAAGCGGTACGGAGGTCAGTGAGGCTGCTGCTGCGGCTGCTGCTGCTGCTGCTGCTGCTCCTGCTGCTGCTGCAACTCCAACCTCTCACGCTCCACCCGCTGCTGAACCTCCGACCTCTCACGCTCCAAACGCTGCTGCTCCTCACGCTCAAGACGAAGAAGGGCCTGGTAACGAGTCGGGTAGGGGTGAGGAGGAGGAGTGGTGTCAGGAGACGCAGCAGAAGAACCGGCGCCGTCCTCGACAGTACCCGGCTGAGCACCCCCAGAGCGAGTACCTCCCGCGGCAGCACGACCAGCACCAGTAGGAGGTGTACCCGCACCCCCAGTCGTGGTGCCTCCAGTGGCACCAGCACCAGCCCCAGACTCTCCAGCTCCAGAAACACCACCAGCTCCAGCACCACCACCAGCTCCAGTACCCTCGGAACGGGCAGCTGCGGCAGGTGCACGCTCAGCGCCAACGCCAACACCCCCAGAACGGGCGGCTCCTGTAGGTGCACGAACAGCTCCAACGCCAGCACCCCCAGAGCGAGCACCGCCAGAGCCCTCACCTCGAGCACCAACACCCTCAGAGTCCGCAGTGGCCGGTAAAGGAAGTGCTGGCGGCTGCTGCGGAGGCTGTGAGGACGACTGTGGGGAAGGAGGAGAGACCTGGGGGGGTACCGAGGGGGGGGGAGTAGCGTGGGACACACCAGACGGAGCGGGAACAGGGGGGGGTACCGGAGGAGCAGGGGCGGGAGGAGGAGGAGCTGGAGCCAGGAAGAGGGGAGGGGGGGGAACCGGGAGACCTCGAAACGGACGTCACGAGAGTCAAAGAACCGGTGGGAGGGAGGGTGGTAAAAGGTGAAGTCAGAGGAGCCCTCTGGGAAACCAAGGAAGACACAGGGGACGGCGCGAGGCGAGATCTTGTCCGCAGAGGTGTCGCGGACAAGAGCCAAGCAGCCCCAGACACTAAACCTCGACGCAACACCAGGGGACCCTGTCCAAAGACTGGTCGGTGAAGCCCCTGGCCGAGAGACGCGAGGCCAGAGGTTCAGCTGGTGAGCGGCGTACCGAGCCGCGTAGGGCCACAGAAAATGGGGCGCGCGGGCGTGGATCATGGAGGTGTGGGCGATCTCCATGACCAGGATCTGGCGAGAATGCCGGAGCGAAACTCACCCCCACGGTCGGAGTGGAGACAACTGACACGACGACGACGAGTACTCTCGGTGGCGAGCAGCCACCGGATCAGCGTAGAAGTCACGTCGGACTTCTTCGCCAAAGGGAACACGGTGGTGTACCGAGAGTAATCGTCAACGACCACCAGAAAGAAACTCTCCCGCTCAGGGCCAAGACGGCGAGCGGGGCCCCAGACGTCTAAGTGGAGTGTCTCGAAGGGCTCGGTGGCCGGACGAAGGGAGGAGGAGTGAGGGGTGGCGCGCAGCCGACCCTGGACACAAGGACCGCACGGAGGAGCTGGGGACGGCGGGAGCGGCGGGAGGTCGCGGGGGAGGCCTAAGACAAGACGCTGACTGGACATAGCGCGGAGACGAGGGAGGGACGGGTGCCCCATCCGGTGGTGCCACAGAACGGTGGGGTGAGCAAGCGACCAGCAGGAGCACGACGCAACAACTGGACCTGACGCGGGGACATGACCAGACGCAGCAACTAGACCGGACACAGCAACCTGACTGGACCTGGCGACCTGGTGGGACGGAGGAACCTGACGGGGGTCGGTGCGGAGGGTGTACAGACCGGAGCCCGGCTCCTGGCGAAAAGTGGCCAAGGGGGCGTACGTGTCACCGTCCACACAGACCGCGGTGTCACCAGAAGGCTCAACCCAGACCCCGACGTGCTGTCTCGCCAGGGGGCCCACACCAACCAGGTTCCTAGAGAACGTAGGAACGTGGAGGCCAGTCAGGGAACCGGAAGGGGCAGCTGGGCACGGGAGAGTAGTGGCGTGAGTCGCAATGACCGGTCCCGAAGTGGGATCAGCCGTTGCTATAGAGACTGGCGCCGGGAGCGGAGAGAGAGTCGTGCTGTCGCGGAAGAAGCACTGCGTCGCTCCTGAGTCCAGTGTGAAGGAGAGAGACGCGTCCGCCGAGGGAGTACCTGTACTAGTAGCTAAACAAGATCCTACACTAGCACCTACTCTAGCAACAGGCAAAGATCCTAAGCTAGGTACAGGCAAGTACACAGATCCAGGAGCACTATAGTCAACATCAGCATACATGGCATAAGACCTAGCATCATCCATAGTCATATCAAAGACAGCAATACCACGAGCAAGAAGTGTCCCCCAGCGTGGCGGCGGGGGAGCGGAGGGGCCGTGGTGCAAGAGGTAGAGGTCGTCAAGAGGACTGAAGCAGCGTGCGGCAGAGTGGTCGGGGTGGCCACAGTACGAGTCCCGACGAGGACCCGTAAGGATCCAGTACTCACAGGGACCAACGTCGCGGCCGGACGAGCGAGGTCCCCGACTAGAGGGGCCGCCACTGCGCCCAGTGCTCGGGGGACCCACAGACCTCCACTGCTACGGAGGGCCCCACTGTTGTGGAGGGCCCCACTGCTGCGGCTGCTGCTGTGGCGGGCGCTGCTGTGGCGGGCGCTGCTGCTGGCCCTGTCGCTGCTGCTGCTGTCCCTGCCGCTGCTGCTGTCCAGGGGGTGGCAGCTGCTGGGGAGGCGACTGCTGCTGCTGCTGCTGGAACCCCTCACCACCAGTGAAAACTCCACCGTCGAAAGGAGGGCCGTCAGGTCCCGAGCCACCCCCACCACCACTCCCACCACCTGCTCCACCGCCACCGCCACTACCCGCACCACCTCCAGTACCCCCGCCGCCCTTCCCGCCTCTCTTACCAGCCTTGCCACGTTTCTGTCCGCCAGAGACAGAAACGGCCGCCGTCTCCTCAGAGGCAGAAGACGTGGGAGTGGCAAGGGAGGCAGAGAAGGTGGGAAGCTGTGGTACCGCACACCCCTCAAAAAGACGAGGAGGAGGCGCGGAAGAGGCAGAGGCAACGTCGAGGAGGTTACTCTCGATCTTCGAGAGAGCAGTCTCAAGAAGATCGATGGTAAGCTCAGTGGGGTGCTTCAGAAGAAGCGCGTCGCGGGCTGTGGCTAGGCGGTCAGGGAGGCGAGTGACTAGCCAGTGAATAGTGAGCCACATAGGGGGCGGGGCAAGGGCAAGCTGGTCCTCAGTGCAAGCAGCGCGAAAGCGAGCGTCAAGGGAGCGCAGGTGGGTAGCGAGGTCAGAGACAGTCTCAAAGGAGGCGAGGTCAGGGTAGATAAAGGGTACGAGGAGGCGACTGAGCGAAGCAGAGGAGGGAGTGGAGTAGCGAGCAACAATAGCCTTATACAGATCTGCAGCAGACTCGACCTGAGCGAAGTGGACTGCCTCTGTCGGCGGGAGAAGGTCGGTCAGGGCGAGGCAGGCAGCGGCGTCACGAGACTCCCACACGTCGCGAGCGAGGAGCTGGCGCTGATGGTCGGCCTCCTGCTCAGAAGTAGGCGGTGGAGTAGTGGGCAGCGGCTGAGGCTGTGGAGGGGCGGTCTGAGCGCCGGACGCGTGTGCGAACAGGTGCACGCCATCCTGCCGCTGGCTCTTAAGGTGGCGCTGCGCCTGCGTAAGCCACGTGCTAAAATCTATAGGTCGCCCTTCAGGGTCAAAACGAAGTACTCCGGAGGTCGCCATAGAGGGCGAAACTGGGAGCGCGCGGCCACCAGCCGCAGGAGGGGGGAGACAATCAGTAACGCGTGAGCAGGCGTGGAGGCATGGAGGCAGCTAGGTGGCGCGGCATGTGGACAGGCGGGCGGCGCAGTGCGCTGCCCGGCGGTAGGCGCGGCGCGCTGGTCTGCGGGTGGCGCGGCGGGTCGACGAGCGGGCTGCGCGGCGCGCGGGCCTACGGGCGGCTCGGCGGGTCGACGGGCGGGCCTACGGGCGGCGTGGTGCGCGGGCCTACGGGCGGCTCGGCGGGTCGACGGGCGGGCCTACGGGCGGCGCGACGCGCGGGCCTGCGGGCGGGCCTACGGGCAGCGCGAGACGCGGGCTTGCGGGCGGGCCTACGGGCAGCGCGACGCGCGGGCCTACGGGCAGCGCGACGCGCGGGCCTGCGGGCGGGCCTACGGGCAGCGCGAGACGCGGGCCTGCGGGCGGGCCTACGGGCAGCGCGACGCGCTGGCCTACGGGAGGGTGGCGCGATGGCTAGGGGACGGGTCGCGCTGCAAGTCGACCGGCGGCGTGGCGCGCTAGGGGGCAGCAGGCTGGCTGGCTGGCTGGCGGATTAGGACTTAGCGCGCTGGCGTGGCTGGCATGAGCTAGGGAACTAACTTAGGGCCTAGGAGCGAGGAACCTAGCTGATACCATCTCAGAAAGTAGCTACAGCGGAATGTGTTGCATTGATTGCTTTGGGGTACATATTCCTAACCCTAACTGTTTGTACCCCATATAGCATGACCCACTAGAGGCTATAACATTTGACATGGCCCTACATGGAACTGCATAACAAAGACACCGCCGCTGCTGACCCGCATGCAGTCGATGTCGGTGGAGCAATCAATGTCAACGTGCAGGCCGGCATGGAGGTGCCGACCTCCACTTAGCCAGGGACATCAATGCCAACTTTCACAGGCGACTTGTTTTTGATGAGTACATTATTTTTGTGCGTGAAAATCATTATACCAACTCTGTTGATTTGAATATGGTTCTCCATTAATATTATCTCATAGTATCAATCATGCGTCCGACCCTAACTGAAGTACGCCCCTTGCTACATCCTGTTACAGCCCCTCCTGCGCAGAACATCCCGACTTCAAAACGCTATGAATCGGATTGAGAGCCTCGCCCGTGAATGGATATAGCAGGACTTAAGCCTTGCTCGTGAGCGGATGGCGGAATCAGCTACTCCCCAAGCCACGCATGAAGAGTTCAACGAAGGTCCCCCTGCCGCCTTGTGCTGCATCAGCACCACCCCCGATCGTCGTGCGCCAGAATCCGATGCTCAAGATGCGAGCCAGCCTCGCGGCGAGGGTGGCGACACCAATTCTGTCAACCCTGCTGAGGACGATGTTGAGATATGGACGCGCGGCGCCGACGAATGAGGAAAGACTCCTGTAGCGCCTCTCCTAACCGTTTCCGCCGTTCCCTCAATGCCGGCTGCGTGCAGGGAATGCATGGTTCCCACGTATGTTCCAGAATAGCCCCCCTAGTCCACCATGGATCTCAATTGCGTGGCAGAATGATAAGCCCCTCTCTAGATGATGATGATTGGGGCAGTGCTGATGTGCGCACCACTATTACACGGACTCTGAAGTAGAATAAACATGGTACTGTGATTTTTTTTGCTTGTGCATATGCTACGAAGACACTTTTTGCTTCAACTAAATAGCAAAAAAGGTGCTCATACTCAACAACCCAGACTTGGCCCTGACCACAAACCCTTGTTTTTATCTTTGCCACTCCCTACCCGAATAACACTCTCTCTAACATGAGTCGACCTGTGCAACTGGACCTTGGGGTCAACCCACTTGCTCATTTGGCCCATTAGCCACACACATCCCAAGCCTTCACCTTGCCATTTGTCTGCTCCTTAACGGGCGGCACAGTACCGTCCAGCGTATCAACAGGAACCACAGCACTGGGTGGCAAGCTCCTGGCATGTAACCAGTTACAGACGTCGTGGACCACCTTGGCAACAACATCATCAGGTTCTCCACACGTGAGGGCGTGCCAGCTGCCCTCATACACCTTCATTTCCTTGTCTGTGCTGCGCGCTCGAATGAAGAGGTCGCGAACGGCTGCTATGTCTACTACCCTATCTTCTGTTCCTTGCAGGATCAGTAGGGGCACCGTCACCTGCTTGCCACAAGGAGAAACGGAGGCGAGATGGTTCAGCACAAAACCATGACAGGCAGGCAGGAAGGCAGGAAGGGCAGACAAGCGTTCAGGCGGGCAGGTAGGCTTGGAGGCAGGCAGGCAGGCACACACACATATGCATGCACGCGCACACACTCACACGCCGCACACACGCACACATATGCATGCAAGCATGTACGCAACCTCTCCTCCCCTCCCCCGCACACCCCACCCACCCCACGCGCACACATACGCACGCACACACACACGCACACACACAATTTCAGAGCATGTGTCACCTCTTCCATGTGTGCGCAGATGTCCAGAGTGGTCCTGTAGAGCTGCAATGCTGTGCCCAGTCGAGGCGGGTCGTGATATGCGAAGGGGTGACTGTCGGCCCTCTCTCTCTTCTCAGCCACCTGCCACGCCGGGACATCGAGACATTCACACGCGCACACATGCACACGCGCACGCATGCACACACACGCACATGCACACATGCACACGTGCACACATGCACAAGTGCACATATGCACACATGCACACGTGCACACATGGACAAATGCACTCATGCACTCATGCACACATGCTCTCATGCATATGTGCACACATCACTCATGCACACATGCTCTCATGCACACGTGCACACATCACTCATGCTTGAGATGACAAAAGCATTCAAGGAGACAACATTCAATCGCCTGTAAAACTTGAGAGTCGTGCCTAATTTGAACATTTTCGTCAGTGAAACGTCTATGGCAGTTTTATATAAAACAATAAAATTTCGGATTTCACCTTAAAGGAATTGCCGGCGTTGGCACTGACTGGCAGGAGTTTCCAGGTAGGAAAGACGTGTGCGAGACAGGTGAAAATGAAGATCATTGGTCTAGGGAGGGTGAGCTCTTTGGATACCTGGGAGAGTGAGTGGAGTGGGGTGGTGGGCGGGGGGAGAGGGGGGAAGCAATGGGGAGGTAAATGAAAATGAAGTCCACAGACGAAAAGGAGAGGGGAGGACGCAGGGTGGTTGTTAGATGAAGGAGGGGGGGGTAAGAGTGGAAGAAGGGGAATGGGGGAGAAAGAAGGGGAATGGGGGAGAAAGAGAGATACAGGGGAGGGACGACTTATGCGAGAACAAGAGAGATAGAGAGGAGAGACGGATGAACTGCAGTTCTCCATGGGCCTTCACCATTGAGCACTTCACTGAGAATAACACTACTACACCGCACTGCAAACAGCACTACTGCACCGCACTGCAAACAGCACTACTACACAGCACTGCAAACAGCACTACTGCACCGCACTGCAAACAGCACTACTACACCGCACTGCAAACAGCACCACTGCACCGCACTGCAAACAGCACTACTGCACCGCACTGCAAACAGCACTACTGCACCGCACCTCACCCCACTCATCGGCACTGGACCACACGGCACAAGCATCCACTGACCTTATACATAGTCTACTAATCTCATACGTGAGCACTGCTTCATTCCAGGGAGTCAGGACCCTGAAGGACATGGCATGTGAATGACCACCCCGTTTATGTGATCTCCGTTCCGCCTTACACATAGTGGGTTACACTGCACATATAACAACCTTACACATAGGTGCAACCACAATTGCACCATTCCAAAGGCTGGCGTCTCGTCGTGCGACTTGAATGGCCACAGCACCTCCCATGGACTCGCCATAGACAAAGAATGGCAGATGTGCAAACCTAGGGTTTGCTGCGGGTGAGAACGGAGGGGTGTGGGAACAAAGAGCAGTTCTTGCGATCAAGGAGGGTGAGGAAGAACAGGAGGAAAATAGTATTGGCAGGGAGTTTTGCCAAACCACCCTTCTCCTCCCCCCTCTCCCCCCCCCTCCCCCCTCCCTCCCCCCTCCCTCCCCCCTCCCTCCTTCCCCGCTCCACCTTTAAAAAAGAAATGGTACAAACAATCAGGTCCATTTTTGGAAATTAAGCAGAAGAATACACTGCAACATTACCCACCTAGCATGCACTGCCTCACTCACTCACCCCCACTACCTCCCTTACCACACTCACCTTCCGTTACGGTCCACACTTAACACAGTCATCCAACCATCTCGCGTCTTGTTCGGTTGGCAAATGCTTCGTCCTTTCAACCCACCCATTCCAACCCGTTGGCAAGTGCACCCACCTTTAGCACGGCGGGCGCTTTTGAGAATTCTCAAAAGCATCTTCTTCGGTTGGCAAATGCTTCGTCCCTTCAACTCACCCATGCCAACCTGTTGGCAAGTGCACCCACCTTTAGCGCGGCGGGCGACTTCAATGACGTCATCCACAAGGCACGGGAAGCTGCGGATGTAGCCATGACGACCGGCTGACAGCCCATGGCCCTCGTAGTCCACTCCCACCAGCGCATAGCCTGCGCGTGCAAGCTTCACTGCCACGTCTGAAAGGAAGGAGGAGGGGAGGAGAGGGAGAAAGGAAAGGAGGCAGGAGGGAGATTGAGAGAATGGCAAGAGTGGTTATTTTCTTTCTCCCTTCTGTTCGTTCTTTACACCCCCCCAGAAGAGCTATCGCACATGTATTCGAAAGCGCTTGCTCGCTTCCAGCGGACCCTGAAACGTGCATGTGTGACGCTCTTTGCCGGGTCGAGTCCAGAGCTAGCGCAATTAGCGCATTCAGATCACAGGACCCATGCCCCATGCAGAATGGCCACTTTCAGCCGTTTGCCTATGTTTCCCTTCCTCTTTGCCACATACCCCATGCGCCATGCGATTTGGCCCATCATTCCACATGCCCCATGCCCCATGACCCATGCCACATGCCACATAACCATACGAATGTCTCCTCATAACCCCCCCCTCCCAACCGTTTGCCAATATGTGCCCAACCAAACCCATACCCTAGCAGCGATCACCTTCAAAGATATAGGTGCACGTCTCCCCATAGCCATGGCAGCCCACCACCACTCCCCGCCACTCCCCCCCCCCTCCCCCCCCCCCCCCTCCTCCCCCCCACATCACCCACCAAAACAGCACCAAAACTCTCCCAACCGTTTGCCAACGTGTGCCCAAACCCATCCCTCAGTGAGAAATCACCTTCAAAGATATAGGTGCACGTCTCGCCATACCCATGGCAGCCCACCACCACTCCCCTCAACGGCCCATCTCTGGGAAGCCATTGCTTGGTGAAGAGAACCACCCCCCGCGCGTTGATTATGTACTCTTCAACCGAGGTCACCCCATGTGAGGCCTGTGGGAGGGGAGGATGGAGAAGGGTAAAAACAACCAAGGGAATTTTCTGTATGGCGCACCACCACTCCCTTGAGCCGCCCGTCTCTGGGAAGCCATCTTATTATGAGAGAACAACCCCCCGTGCGTTGATGATGTACTCTTCAAACCCCGTGCGAGGCCTAGGACGAGGGATGAGCGGAGAACAGTTTGGAACAATGATAAGGCGGATGGAGCAAACACTATACGCCAGCCCATCAACTCGTTCTCAACAGGTCTATGCATGGCCCTGGAGCATTGAAAGCAAGTACGTCACGAGGAGCGGCGTTGTCCTTTATAGGGGGGATGACGAGATGATGAAGAAAAGAGGGGCGGAATTGAGAAAGTGAGTCTTGACACATGACCTACTTGCACCCTCGATAGAGTGACTCTAGGTTGCTGTTTGTAAAGCCTGCGGCACGCGCTGAGGAATGATCCGCTAGGAACTCTAACGCTCCCCGTTTGGCCCTGATTAGCAGGGCGGCGTTATCACACTCTGATTCATTGGAGCTCAGGACCAATCGACAGCCGCCACATTCCTGGATACAAGTCCCATTTCATGGCTGGCATGCCGCCGACGCGTAGCAACAACGTTTTTCAGCTGCCGCCTGTGGGCGGCCGGACGATGACTGACTCACCTACAATAAGAGGGACTCTGTAAGGGACGTGTGCATTGGTCACTTAAAGAAACTTTTTTAAAACTCACGTAGAACGAGGGAGCCCTTTTATGCGGCTGTCGTGCTTTCCTCCTAGCACCCTCCCATTCAAGGCTCGACGCCTTTCTCGGAAACGCGAGACGTTTAGCTACGTAAAATATGGTTCCTCCAAGAATAGCGGGAAACGCGGTACCCCACATCGTCGAGTACGAAGGTTCTGCTGTCTACCCAGACAATAACTCACTGACCCAAAAAAGTTTGGGCCAAAACCCTCCCCCCAGGTTACCCACAGCTTACCCCGTGGCGGGATACCCCGGGGTCCTCGTCTAGGTGACCCGCGGGTCACCTCGGCAAAAACCACTTCGCGTGGTCACCCCGAGGTCCCCCACAGGTGGTGACCTACACGTAACCTTCGAGACACCCCATTCCAACCACTCCCAGACGTTTGGAACAAATCACAAGCGAGCCGCATCCTCGCTGAGAAATAATTCGCCAACAACACAAAATTGTAACTACAGTACACTAGCCAACACTACAGTAATTTCGCCAACATATGATAAGAGTTTGAACGATGGAAAGTAATTCCATTACGTTGTACAATATTGTGTACTCACGGGTGCTAAAATAATATGCATTTCGATATAGCCAGTTTCAGAAACGTTGGAAAGAAATTTCATTACATTGTACAGCATTATTAAATCACGATGGCTAAAATGATTATGTTTGCTCCTTGATGAATCTAGCAATATGCAGAGCCCTACCACTATTACATCTACACACCTGAAAATTTTCTAACATCGCAACAAAATGTTAGCAATTGCGAAGTCTAACATGCAGACCACGTGCACAGCTCAAGAGCCATATGTTATTGTGCGCCTGCAACACACCAAAGCAACAAACGACACAGCAGCAACACAGGGCATGTAAATGTGACACTCTTACTGCTTGATTCTTACCTCACGAATAATGGTGCTTCCACGGACATGCAAAGAGTGTGCACTTAAGAGTCCAGCAGGGGTTCGAAATCGATGCACTCAAAATTGCACCGTTCGCAGCTGCGTGAGAGGATCCCACCGAAGTCTGCAAGCAACGCGACATTTAGAACAAGACACGGATTAGATGCGGCTTTGAGAGTGCGTTATACAATTAAGCGCATTAGCGCCGGCTTAACAGTAAGCGCACACAACTATCGTACCTTGCATGAACTCGTGGCGCACCACATGGGGGATTGATTGACTCCCGGGGGGAGTAGCTCATGATTGATCATTGACGCCGCACTGCATTTACCGCATTTGAACAAAAACAATTAGTGATTAAACAAATATTATACGCGCTAATAAAACGAACGTCACGAGTACGAGCAATACAACTGAAAAGAACCTGGAAAGGAAACCGCGAATAACATGTGCGCTCGTAGGAAGCTTGTCGTTCAACGCGAAGCCTGACCACCGCTAATAACTCACCAGCGCTAATTGTGAGAAGCGACTTGTCATTCTAAGTTCGCTGCAGGTAGGCCTCGTAATAGCTGCTCTTAGTGTGTATCATGATTGGAAAACGAAATCAGAAATGACAGATTGAGAAGTAGAAGGGTGGATTAGTATTCTGAAGGTGCAATGGAAGAGGAGAGGAGAGGCAATGGAAGCTGCTCTCGAGGAGCTCTGATTGGTTGGTGAACACTAATGTGCCACGTAACCCAACCCATCAACTGTATGCAATATATTGAGTGATGCAATTACAGGACGGAATCACAAAAGAAACAAAAATAATATATTTTGTTCCAGCAGGTTGAAAGTCAAAGTGCACCTTCCTAAGTGGGATTTCCGAACGTGGCTGGTTCGGCAGCAAAAGTGAAGCGAGGTTCTGACTGGTGCTGAACCGTCCTCAGAAACAGGTGGGTACCCTCGGGGTATCCCAACGAACTGATCTGCCTCCTGACTGGTCAGTTTTTTTCTTACGAATGTGCGCGACGGACTCTACGAGAGTTGCTGACGTTGCAATTGCTCGAGGTATCCTCGGGGGCACTTGCAGGGAACTTGTGGGTAACCCCGCGAGGGTAATCTCGGGGTCCCCCTCGATTTCGGAGTGAATTTTGCGCTCTGAATTTCCGATGCAGCATCGGCTAGAATTGAATCCGATCGCCAGGGTGGGTTGAATTGAAACGTCTCAAGAAAAGTTCTTCGCGCGGGACGTCGACGCGACATCGGTACCTCCTCCATCCCGAACGCCAATCAAAGGGAGGTCCTTTTGGCGTGAGGTTTCTAGCGGGTGAGTTGCGGATGAGTTGCGCGTAAGTTGAGTGTACCCTGTGGGGCGCATCTGAGGACGCGGTGAAAGTGCAATTATCGCGGGATCGTCTGCATATATTCGATCTTCACAATCGAGTGTTCTGATCGTTTTGCGAAACATGGCGATCGCTCTGTTATAAGGACGCGTCACATGTCCAACACCGATCCCGTGAAATATCGGTATGAAGCATCTACAGTGTATTCGCCATTTCGTGAAAGACATGTATCCCGTTGTCGTTAAGCATGTCGCGAAAATCGTGCACACGCATAAAATCCCTGATCGGATGGCTCAAACTGCCACATCGATCGTGCGATTGACAGAGCGGAAATCAAAATCGCCCCACCAGTTCCAGCCACGATCGATCGCCGTCGCATACTGTCGGCCACTTTCGATGTGGTAACTTCGTACCCTGCTTTGTCGCCATCATTTGACAAAGCAGCTTTACATTTCTCTCTCGTCACAAGCCATGCGAAATTGTGCGACTCGCCAGCGAAGCACGGCTCCTGCACTAGTCGCTGGGTGTACAGTTGGCATGGAGATCCCCAACTTGCAAACCTGGTCTTGTCCCACTTGGCTCGGGGAAGCAGCCAACACTGCTCCTGCGGATTGAATTACGTTTTTCGCAAGTCCATGCACACATTCTCGGTGTTTGGAGCCGATCTACCGCGGTGTTGCACATGTGACGCGCCCTAACGATCGCATCCGAGATTGGTGTTCTATGGCCCAGTTTGATAGCTCCTGGGCCTACCAGGATGCAACCATTTGGTTTGGCCCTGTCGCCCAAATGGTTAAGGGTCGCGACAAACTGCAAGTTGGGCCTCAGGGCCGGTAGTGTAATCATTTGTCCGCCTCAATGCCGGCTTGTTTCACCGAATTCAACCGCGCAGGTGGTCGACAATCTCCACCCCAACGGCCCTTTGAAGTGGACTGTACCACAACGAGGGTTCCCCCAAAGGCTTTTTGCTGAAGGCGAAAAAAAAAAACAAGAACAACGCTGGATTGGAAAAAAAAAAAAAAAAACAACCCAACCACGTTGAATGTCACTCTAATTCGCAAAAGGTAGGAAGGAAACCCTAATTCGAGAAACACACTTCGACTATGGATTTCGACCCTTTAAAGCGACGGGCAACTTTTGGCAGTGTTGGGTTCAGAAGTTTTTTTTTTGAACCAGGCTTGCCAGCGCGAAAGTGTTGGCTGGCGAAAACCAGGATTTCGTGCAGACACTTTTCATCTGCAGTAACAGTTCGCCAGGGTTCTGGGTTTTGGGTGGCAAATGTGCACCGTCGCTTTAAGGCCATCTTTAGTTAGAGAGTCGGATGAAGTAGTCGCCCATGCATCTATGTTCATACGGAGGATGGTTCTTATAGTCGGCCAGGAAATGGTACAAGGGATTCTACGTCAACTACTGACCACGCATGCAGAGTCACAGCCATCCAGGACTCCAAAGCATACCTCCGTATTAGGCGGACGAATGTATGTGCAAGAGTTACTCTCCGGTCATCCCGGTCGCATGCGGGAAAGTTTACGCTTGGAGCCCCGTTTATTCTGCAAGTTACACGAGTTACTAGTAACCCGCGGCCTCCTTGTAGACGGTCGTGATGTAACGGCCTCCGAACAGCTAATGATTTTCTTACAATTGGTTGGATACACAACCCCAAACCGTGTCCTGCAAGAGAGATGGCAACGCTCTGGGTCGACGATATCGCTGTGTGTACGAGCTGTGATCACTGCGATATGTGCGCTGCAGCAGGAATTCATTCGACTACCAACGGACAGCCAGGGAGATGTCTTTGACCTCCGACCAGAGTATGCCTTCTTTCGCAACGCAATCGGAGCGGTAGACGGGACGCTAATCCCTGCCCACATTCGCGCTTCTCGCCAAGCCCCGTTCTTTGATAGGCATGGAAACGTTTCGCAAAACGTCCTCGCCGTAGTAGATTTCCATGACAACTTCATATACGTCCTAGCGGGATGGGAAGGATCCACGCATGACGCAACCTTATGGGCGGACGCAGTGGCCCGTGGCTTTGCTCTTCCACGCGATAAGTACCTCTTAGCCGACTCGGGCTTCCGTAACGACGCCAACTGTCTCACACCCTACAGGACGACCCTTTATCATTTGCAGCAGTTTAGGGATGCTAGCTTCCTGCCACGCAATCACCAGGAGCTTTTTAATAGGTGGCACTCGTCATTGCGCTCCCACATTGAGTGTGCGTTTGGTCAGCTAAAGGCCCGGTTTCCGATCCTTAAGTTCATGCGACCATATCGTTTCGCCACTCAATGTAACATCGTCATCTGCTGCATGATTCTTCATAACCTTGTGAAGCGGTTTGGCGGAGACGACTTCGGGGATATCACAGCGGAGAGTTTTGCCGCCAACGCAAGACCCCCGGCTAGGAGGCCCATGGAACTGGGAGTCTCTGCGCATGAAGGCCGTGCAAGACGTGATCACATTGCCGCTGCTTTGTGGGCCTCCAGACGTCCAGGCGTTACCAGTAGAGATTAGCCAGCAAATACTGTCTACATCTTGTGTGTGCCATTAACAAACCCGCCTTTGCATTAATAGATAGATCACAATTGCAACAATGATCAATAACAAACTGGGCCAGTGTTTCACAATTGCTGCTACTGTCGAAGAAAACGGCTGCGGTGATCTAAAGGTGGAGCCATGCGACCCCCTGTGCTGCCAGAACCTGCATGGGCAGTGCGCCAAGCTGCTGTCGAAACTGAATCGACTGCTGCACTGGACCTGACCGCTGCTGATGCATGGGAAACGGCAACTGTAGCCCATACTGTACTGTCTGTTGCTGCTGCTGCTGCTGCAAGTGTCCATGCTGGAGTGTTTGTTGTGAATTGAGATAACCGCCTCCTGGGCGTGTGTCAACCCCATGTTGCTGCAGCAGCACCGCACCTGCTGGCAGGTTGTGAGGGACCGCATAAGATCTCGCAGCAATGTGGGATGCGTGAGGAGCGTGAGTTGTTGGCCACAGATTTGACGTCCCGAGAGTAGGAGTGTGATGATCGTGAACTGGGGCATGGCGCACTGCCCATGCGCCGTGTAGGGGTGCAGCAGTGGCAGCGGCAGGGACGCGGCGGTTGTCGCTCCGGTGCATGTTGGCCGAGCGATGGTAATCTGTAAAACAGGAGGAAAGTGTGGGACAGTAGAGATAGGTTAACGATATAATGGTGTGAATCGATGTGTGATTGAAGAGAGGGGGGATGGAGGAAACGAGAGGGAGAGTAGAGAAATATAAGCAAATAGATAGAGGAGGAAAGGGATAGCGAGAGAGAGAAAACGAGGAATCGGGGGGAAGGAGAGGGGGGCGGGGGGGGGACGAGGGAAGGGGGAGAGGGTGGCTTTGGAGAACCTGCGTCCTCCAATCCTCTTCCTCCTCCACCACACCCCTCCACCTATCCCCCACACCTCGATCGTCCGCCGCACCTGCTCCAATCCCCCTCTCCCCACCATTCCACCAATCCTCGTCCCCTCTGCCTTGCCTCCCTCCCACCCGCATTCCGCCCGCTCTTCTAGCAAATCGGTCCCCATTCCCTCCCAGCCTTTCATCACCAGCACCATCATCACTCCTATCCCTCCCTCGCTTCTGATCTCTCCGCCTGCCCTCTCTTTCCCTCCTCTCCTCCCTCTCCCCCCTCTCATCCCACCCCCGGTCCCTTCCCCGCCTGCCCACCCCTCCCCTGTTCCTCTCATCCTTACCCGATTCCTTCTGGATAACCGGGGAGAATCCGAAGAGGAGGTCGGCGAGAGAGGAGGCGGAGGAGAGGGAGAAGGGGGGGCATGGAGCGTCCATGACCGCATGAGCAGCGCGGGAGAAGGCTGCTGAGAAGATGGTGAACTCCTTGGGGCGCACGGTGCGCGCACAGTTGGACGCGCGGTGGTAGAAATCCTCTATCTGGTGGTTGGCAGGGATTGAGGGGAAGAGGGGGAAAGGAAGGCGCGAGAGGGGAGAAGGGAGAAGGCGGCTGAGATGATGATACCCACGTTGGAGCGCAAAGTGCACACCCATGGGCATTGAATATTCCCATGGCAAGCAGAGCAGGGAATAGCCACCCACAACAAAAGCATCACAGTGAGTCCGGTCTGGGGTGTAGCAGAAGCTGAGTAGATAAAGCCGATGGGTCCAGAAAGGTACTCACAGCCACAACGGTGATATGATTTGACTTTTGAGTCGACTCATAAAGCTAATGGGCGCAGGAAGCTGAGAAGAAGCTGAGAAGACGCTGAGCAGATAAAGCTAATGGGCTTTAGGGAAGGTACTCACAGCCATGACGGTGACATGATTCTCCTGAGGGAAGTCCCGCGTTATCCACTTGCCCTCGTACACACGGGCGCATAGCGAGTGCGTCCAGAGGTCCTCCTGTGCTGCCATCTGCGAACATTAAAAAACAACACAAGACAAGAGATGACTCACAAAACAACACACTCCAGTCCTCCTGGCGCCTTAAACAAACAGTACACGCTGCCACATAGCATGTGCTCCCAGAGGTCTTCCCGTGCTGAAGTTTGGCGATGGGTTGTGGCAAAAGGGGAAGACAGCGAGGAGGAGAATACAAAGGACAGACACCAGGCAGGGACAGGAAACATGGGAACACGTGCAGTATGCATAGAATCACATTCAGGAAGCACGGGAGGAGAACAGCATGGTGGCTATCATCTCCTTCTGCTAGGAACGTCCGTACATTCTCCTCTCCACTGCTTCGTAAACAGCCCCCCCTTGAAAGAACCCCACTTGCATTGAGAGCACTACCACCCAGGCTCTAACCCACAATAGTTCGAACAAAGAAGGAAGCGAGCAGGTGCGGCAGAGACGCTGTGTTCCTCTTCCCATAGCCCTGCTCTGCCAGCTGTGCTACCCTGCTCCCCGCATGTGCCAGCCAATCCACCACCACCCCCCGTCTAACCCACAGCAACCTGAATGAAAAAGGAAGCGAGCAGGTGCGGCAGAGATGCTGTGTGCCTCTCCCCATAGCCCTGCTCCGCCAGCTGTGCTGCCCTGCTCTCCGCGTGTGCCAGCCGATCCACTAGCTCTTGCTCTGGCAAGGGAACAGCATCACGCCCACTGGCTGGGGAGGGACGGGGGGGGGAAAGAGGGCGGTAGGAGGTGCGGTAAATTATCTCTTGTGCACCTCCAAAATCACCTGAAAAGTCGTTATTTTCTCTGTGTGTGTGGGTGGGTGGGGGGGAACAGTGCCACGACTACTGGCTGGAAATGGATGGCAACGGAGGAGAGAGGAGAGGTTGAGAGGAGAATAGCCCTGGCTGAGAAGGGTATGAGACGTACTTAGAGGCTCTGGGAAATGGCCCATGAGGTCCTTGAAAGGCGGCAGGATTGGGGGAGAGCGAGTCTGAAGCGGGACAGGGGAGAGGAGATCCAGTGGGTAAAAAAGGGGGGAGGAAAGAGAGACGGGGCGAGAGATGGAGAGAGATGGGGAGAGATGGATGAGGAGAGATACATGGGAAAGGAGGAGGACAGAAAGGGGGGAGAAGCGGGTGGGGGCGCATGAGAGGGAAGGGAGCAGATAGAAAGTAGAAAGTGTGAACCAGAGAGCAGATGAGCCAAGAATGTAGATTGGCCTGGGCAACACATTGAGCTTTCTGGGTGCAGAGCACGTGAAGGGGGTCACCTGGAGGTGCACAGGGTCACCTGGAGGTGCAGAGCGCAAGGGAGTTGAGGGTGCCGTTGCGAGAGTCGTTAATGGCACACAGATGAGGTGGTGGCGCTGTGATGCATGGGAGGCGAGGCGACACACCCCAGCAGGTCGAGCACCGCGTGCAGCAAGGGCAATGAGTCAATGATCGCTATGTCCTGCGGGGGCACATGCACCGCCCCCATGGCGCTGCTCAGACCAGCATGCGGGTGATACGGGGGGGTGAGGGCACCATGGCATGGTCAGGCGCATGCATGCTCACAGGCGTGATGCATGTGGTGAAGAATGCATCAGCTTGCAACAGAAAGCGGTGGATAGGGGGGGTTGATTGCAGTGCAGGGAGGATGGTCGATAGGGACAGTGGGTGAGGCCAGAGGGAGGTCGGGCGTACTTGATTTGTTTGTGTGGCTTGGTTGCCTCTGGGTGGGCCAGAATGTACAGTGTGGGCCAGAATGTACAGTGTGGGCCAGAATGTACAGTGTGGGCCAGAATGTACAGTGTGGGCCAGAATGTACAGTGTGGGCTTCACCAGTGCCACCCAGTACGGCACCCGCTCCGCTGCACTGCCTATGCGCTGCCATGTCTGGACATTAGATGGGCATAGGGTTGAGTAGGGCGATGGGGAGGCAACTATATCTGTGGAGGAAAACAAAGGGTGATGCAACTTATCATGAAAATGCCCCAACACAAACATCCCGAACCTCACCGTCCATTGCTGCGAGAGGGAGATTTGGTGATGGGGCTAGCCAAATGTGACACCATGGGGAGTGGATCAAGTTTCAAAGTCATTGAATTCACCCGCCAGGGCACAAGCAGGCCTCACCTGTGACCGAATTCCTGTCAACCACTGTGATGCTGACCCCATATCCCCAAACATCGACGGAAGACATTGAGTCAGACGGTATGCTCTCTGCCCAATATGCTCCATCTACTTCCTTCCCGCCCACGTCAGACGGTATGCTCTCTGCCCAATATGCTCCATCTACTTCCTTCCCGCCCACGTCAGACGGTATGCTCTCTGCCCAATATGCTCCATCTGTGTCCTTCCCGCCCACGCCAGACGGTATGCTCTCTGCCCAATATGCTCCATCTGCTTCCTTCCCGCCCACATCAGACGGTATGCGCTCTCTTCCCACTCTGTTCCTTCTGATCTCGGGAAGCCAACTCCTTCATCAGTTACACTTGCCAACAATGGTCCCATCCTGCAACCCCCATGCACTCTCTCCTCTCTGTCCACCCTCGCCATCCTTCTACCAATATTACTCCCAGTGCTTTCACCACCCCCTAGTGCTACCTCTTCTTGGGTCGCTTCCAGTCTAGATTCTTTCAACAAGCGTACACCAGCCCTATCCATTCCCCCTGCTCTTTATGCCCTCAATGCTACCCACGCTTCATCTATACACGTTGCTCCCTATGCTCTCTCTCTCTACCCATCTTGTGCCTGCCGCTCCCTCTGAAACCTACGCTACCTCTACCCACAATGCTCTTTCTACTCCCTGTGCCCCCTATATCCCCTATCCCCCCCCTGCCCCTGTTGATCACATGGTGGTCCCCCGCCGCTGCGCACTCTCGTGGCACAGCTCAACCTCTGCCCCCACTCCTTCGTCTGCCCCAACTCCAATGTCTGCCCCCACTCCTTCCTCTGCCCCCAGCACTTCCTCTGCCTCCGGCACTTCCTCTGCCCCCCGCCTGTCCTCTTGGCCCACTCCCCCCCCTACAGCCATTCCCATTCCAGAGCCCCCTCCTCCCCATGCGCCCAAACCTCCACTTGCGCCCAGTCCTTCCCTTGCGCCCATGCCGACCCCTCCTACTAGCCCACCTCTTGGTCCCAGGGCTCCTCTAGCCCCCAGCCATGTAGCTTCCAGCATTCCCCCGGCTCCCACTTCCCCACCTGCTCCCAGGCCTCTTGTTCCCAGCCGTCCTCTCTCTCCCAGCCCTCCTCCATGTGCCAGTCGTTCCCCTGCTGGCGTTCCCCCACCGAAACCCACCCCCCCTTGTCCGCCCGTCCCCGACCTTGCTCCCACTGTACCCCCTCCTCCCATTCCCCCCTCTCCTCTCTCCCCCCCCCCTCTGCTCCCACTCCCACCCCTGCTCCCATTCCTCCCCCTACTCTCCCGCTCCCCCCTGCTCCCATTCCTCCCCCTGCTCTCCCTCTCCCCCCTGATCCCATTCCGTGTCCTGCTCCCATTCCTCCTCCTGCTCCCATTACTCCTCCTGCTCCCGGCCAACCTCCTGCTAACAACCCTCCTCTTGCTTCCAGCCCTACCCCTGCTGGCAGTCCTCCCCCTACTCTTGTAAACCCCTCTGAAGCTATTCCTCTCCGTGCTCCCATTCCACCCCATATTCCGTCCATTCCTTCCTCTGATTCTATTTCAAGGCTAGCTCCCTGTTCTCCCCGGGGTCGCTCCACTCCGCCTTGTACCATTCCGGCCCGTTCTCCCACTCGTCCATGCCAGGAAAAATCGGGATCGTCGACCGCCTCGGGGAACTCGGATCCATAAGTCACTGCAGCAATATAGCGGCGACGTAGCTCGTCATTCATCGCCTCAAAGGCCACAGCATCCCACCGGCTCCGAATAAATAGTAGGATGACATAGAGTATGTCCCGGGCAGAGACATCCGCCATGGATGTCATAATACTTGTGGCGTTCTTCAGAGATATGTTCGCATCATCTGAGTGGGTGTCTTCAATAGGGAACACGGGAGGAGACATGACGTCATGAGCTCAGAATGGGCTTAAGTACCGAAACATGAGGGGTAAGTGGTATCCTTGGAAGCAACATACCTAACTACCCTTACTGAGCACCGTGTGCAACAAACCGTGACGGTACGCGGCAGAAGTCATGGAGTGAGCGCGCAGTATAGCTTTTGCGGAACACATATGAAAGTACAACCCCCTAGACGAGCATGGATGCACGCTCTTAAAACGACACACGAAATGGACCAACACGGGTATTGAAGGGTTTAAGAACTCACTTTTCTGCCTGAAGGTGACTCCCTGTTGCAGCACGCTCGCAATTGCTGCCATGTTTTCACCGTCCAAGGTCCCTCTGCTGCGACCACTGGCCCAAGATCCTTGAACGGGCCCAGACATACTAAGGCGACGCCTTGTGCCAGCACTGCCTGTATCTCGGGCCCCTAAACCCGAGATGCCTCCAGCCCTGTCTTCCCGCAACGCAGACCCCTGAGATCCACGAGCAGGAGACGGCGTCGATATTGGAGCGGGGTTACGTGGTGGCGTCTGCTCGGCACAGCAGCACGCCCAGGCGAGGCCACCGCGGCTGGAGATGGAGAGGATATTGGTGAGAAGGTGGTGGTTCGTGCCGCTGGTGTGCGCCAGTTTGTTGCGGTTGCAGAGACTGGTGAATTGTTGGCTGCTGCTGTATTCGAGGGGCCAGGGAGCACGGGGGGGTTGCTGCAGCCGACATGTAGGGGGGAGGGGTTGCGGCAAGGGCTGCGGGTAATGGTGAATCATCGCGTGAAGGGGGATGGTGGGATGGTCTGTCGGTGCCTATGCTCGCGTTAGCAATTATGGCAGGACGGGTTGCTGAGTCGGGATGAGGAGATACCAGAGCAGAAGGTCTTGGCAGTGGGGAGATGGGACCGCGCGGGTCTGCTGCATTAGCGGGGGACGAGGATACAACTGGGGAAGGGGTTGTTTTGGCAGTGGGGAGTGGCCCAGTGGATGTAACGGGTCGTGGGGGTAGGGGCGTTGGCCCCATAGGGTTATCTCCTGCAGCTGGGGATGCTCTCCCTCTAGCACCAAGAGATGGGGGTGTTGCATTTGCAGGTGATGAGGTCGCTGCGGCTGTGGGAACCTGTCCAGCAAGCGCGTTGGGGAATGGACTGGTGTGGCTCGTGCTCAACTGACGCTGCTGCTGGCCACGATCGTTGGCGGCAGGTCCTGTAGACACTGGTCCACCGGACAGATCATGGCCCCCAGGGTCATCTTCATATTCTCGGTTGCCGTCACCTGTGGTGACTGCATACTGACCACGAGACCCCGAGCCGGAAACTACCTGCTCCGCCAGGGTCAGCCACGGTGCCGTATGGGTTATCCATCTCCGCATGTCAGGCCAGCGCGGGTGCCCTTCGACGTTGACATCCTTCTTCTGCGGGTAAAGGAGAGGGGACGGTAGATGATGGGTTTCCACATTTCCATAGTAGTCACTATGTTCCCTAAAATTTGGGAAGGCGCAGGGGGTGTAGGAGATGTGTGGGCTCACAATAGTTCGAGGGTCGAAGAAGCCAACACGCGGATTCCAGTGGACGCCCGTGCGCACCCAACTCTGCATTTGTTTGATGTCCTTTACCCACTGTTTTACCGTGTTTAGCCGGTGGCGTAGCTGCTCCAATGTGAAACCCAACTCTGCGTGCTCTAGGTTCCATAAACGTTGGACGTCGGGCCAGCATTGTACCTTCGCAGTCGGGTTCCGGCCTGATCCCGTCATGGCAGTTATGACACAGTGCAGCAGGTCAGCTGTCTGGTCGTCATTCCTCCTGGCGACGATTCTGGTGCCTGTGGTGGTGGTTCTAGCGGGTGCTTGACTTCCGGATGGGGTAGAGTGGGCGAATGATGCCTGGGGTGCGTGTGAAGGGCCTTGCGATTCAGCGACAGTGGCTGGTTCGGCCGGCGCATGGAGAGATGGCGGTTGTTCTTGAGAAGTCAACGCTCTAAGTTCCGTTGGACCGCCTGGTACGTAACTCCATGCGTATTGGGTAAGATCCTCCTGCTGCGTATTTCGGTCAAACGTAGTAGGAGTACCTGTTGACCCAACGCGTGCGGACATATCCAGGGGCGGTTGTGTAACGGGCTGATCGTCTCCAGTTTCCATACTTTATCCGCTTCTGGATTCGGTTGTGGGATCTAGCGGCCGGAGTAGGTAAGTGGGCCTAAGTCGTAGTATCTAGTCGAAATTCTGCGCTTCCGACTATGTATTTGAATCTAAGACGTCAACCGTGCACGATTGGCGGATTTTCGCACAGGGCCCCTACTTAGCAACCTAGTAAGAGACTAGCTAACGTAACGTACCGCGTTTCCTGCTCATGGAGATATGCAGGTTATATGTATCTCGCCTTGCACTGTTGGATCGAAGGTTTATCATCTTCGCTGGTCACGCCATTAATATCGCGGCTAGAAGGGATGCAGTTGGTAGTGCTGAATTTATGGCTGGGATTAAGGTGTATGTCGCTTAGGCACTGGACTCGTAAATCGCGGCATTGAGCAGGACTCTGGAATAGACTGAAGTAGCGGGAGACTGCGAAACGTGCAAGTGTCGAGAGTGGGAAGGCTTTGATTCGGCTGGGCATGCTCTGTTTTTTTTGTACCCTACTTTTGGGCAGTTAGAGATAGGGAAACCACTAGTTTAGACTATCCCTAAATAGCCCATTGGTCTGGCAGTGAGGCGACTTATTTGAAAAGCAGCATTGGCAACGCATCGACAATGGTCTGGTGTTTTACTAGGGAGGGGCCCTAATCATTACACGGCAGTTACTGTTTTTGCGCGCTGTGGTGTCAAAATACCTCGTTAGGATTCCCGCTAACTTTTAGCAGTTTGGCGGGAAACCGTGGAGCTCGCAGGGGTGTCGTTCGCGCTGGCGGGAATTATGTACCATCGCATGGGGTCGCAAACCGTTTCTCGCCCAAGGAACAAGGTCACCTCAATGATTTCTGGCATGGGTCACCCTCGCTATCGAACTGGGCCTATGTTCCACATGCGAGAACACTGCCTTGCCTGCGACACAGGCCCAACATTACAAGCGTCGTCCAAGCCCTGCGATAACTTCGGCGACTTGTCGACAACCCTGACGACTCCCTTTTCTGGCCCTGCGATAACTTCGGCGACTGCATGCTTCCGAATCAATCGCGCCAGGTAGGCTCGGTTCACTTGATTGACGCCTATCGCTGATCTCCAGCGATCAACGATCAGTCTCATTCACACACAGAACTCAAAATTTGGCCAAAACGTGAACTCTAGAATGGTTACATTAGGGTAAATAGGGTAACTGAGCCGCACACCGATCGCCACTGACGATCGCTCGTCTACTTTCACCGCGTCCTGAGATTACTACTTGTGGGCTAAGGTTACCGCTTACCTGCGAGCGAGGTAACCTCATCGATTACATTGGGATAACCTCAGCATTGGTTACCTTGATGTGAGTTTGTGGTGTGGAAAGTAGTACGGTCCGAGGCCCTCGCCTTTTTTTTGTGCGGCTTTGTGCTTGTGCAACTCTCGTCTATTGTATGACGGCTTGGCGTAAAATGGTTGGGTATGTTACAGAACGATTTGTTACTGTGAGGTTTGGTGTCGCTGGGGCATGAGGTTCGGCATCAAACATCCATCCCTCCGCTTCCCCCAGGAGCGATAAGTGGCTGTGGGAAAACGACTCGTTTGTTGGTGCACCACTGAGTGCATTGCTGGTCAAAAGTCTGCGGTACCATCGAGCAACTGGTTTGAACATATGCAGACCGAGACGAACCGACCTACATCCGAACCAGCAAGTGTTAAGGACAGGGATGAAGGACGACGCGCATCTGAATACTACTGTACCGCGTGGCAGGTTGTTCACGTCCACACACTCACAAATTAAACCCAATCGGCAGCATTTGTCCAACGGCCCTGGCAGTTGATCGAGTGGTGTGTAGAGGGCAGTCGAAGTAAGGGCCCTAATTCGCTGCACTGTGGCTGCCGAACATTGTCGTGGGCCCTGTTCGGCAGGCGTTAAAAAGGCCGTTAATATCAGGCTCGGGGACCAGCTACAGTAAAACGATAAGCGAACTACGGGTTATCAAGGTTCGAGATAGGCGTTATCATGCCGAACCTGAGGGTGTTAAAATGCCTGCCGAACGGCCCTTGTATTGCTGGCGTTTTTGCCAAACGTAGGTTCCTGGAAATCACTTCCACGGGCAAAAGGGCGGATCACTGATCCGCCCCCTGGTGCGCCATCGAGAGCTTGCACCATGCGGGGGATTGGTGATGCGGCCAATCATATGCGACTGGCTCCTGAGACACACCAATCATGTGATTTCACGAAGGTGCTGCAAAACTACAAACCTTTACGTGGCGTGGTTTTAACACCTTTGACGCCAGCCGAACGGTGTTCACATGATTTTCTATATCGCCAAGCAATCCTCCCAGTTCCCGAGCCTGCGTTTGGGCCAGCGGGTTTTTAACGCCCATAACGCCCATAACTCCTGCCGAACAGGGCCCTGGTGAAGCCTCAGTGAGCCGATGAAGCCAGTTCCCCACCCAACTGCGTCATTCGATTCGAAGCAGAGCCAGCCGAGGCCCGGCGTTCCGGTCAGGAGCCGAAGGGCCAGGCCTCGGATTCCTGGCCAAGCGAAGCGGTTGGCAGGGCAGTTCCAGGCTGGCCTCGCTCGTGTGCCCAGGCTGACGACGCTGGGGCATCGGCCTTCCTCTCGGCCCTGATTTCGAGGTGAAGCGGACACGAGAGAATGACTCCAGTGGCCAATAAGGTGATTCACCATCCCTCGCGTGGCCACGAATGACTCGAGTGGCCACCAAATTTGGTGATAATGACTCGAGTGGCCACGCCAGGGGATTCTAGCTGGCTTTTTTTTCTTCGGCGCATTACCCTACGGGGCTTTGTAGCCCCGAAATTCCCCATTCGTGCGAGGGGTATCCCGCATATGTGTACATAACCATTGACCACCCGAAATTTTCGCCAGAGTGGCGGGCGCGAACGTGGCCCGCCCACTGTACAGGAAACCGACAGATTTTCCGAACAATAGTGTTTGTGCGACCAATTTCGAGCTAATGCGCGACCAAATTCCAAACCAATCAGCGATCGAGCATATTGCACCGCGATGATATACTTCTATTGACCCGAAAAGATCCGTCACAGCAATAACGACCGCGCATGATTGGTCAAGATTTATGCGTGGTGCTATTGTGGCCATTGCACGTCCAATCAAGCACAATCATTAATAATTGGCGATCATATTTGAACACGTTCATTTATACACAATTTCCTAGCTGATCCCGCTGCGGAGATTCACTCTACAACGGTAGTGAGCTAGACTACGGGGGTTGGCACGAACTACTAGGAGTGATCGTAGCTTTGCTTGGTTCCTTAGCACTTGCACATTCACGGGAGAAATTGGCAAGAGTTTCCACTAGCAAAGATTGAGAATACAGAATCATTCAACAAGCAATGACAGAATGACTACATCAGGCACCTAGCAACTCTGCAGCTAGCCTGGTCGACCGCCAGCACTGCATGGTCGACCGCCTGCCAGCGTTGCGTAGAGGAGCCGCGCCAGCACTGCAGAAGAGCGACCTGCCAACACTGCAGGTCGACGGTGTGCCAACGCTGCAGCTGTGCGGCTGTCCAGCGTTGCCCCGTAGAAGACAGCAGTGCGCATGCTCACAGGTGCGCGCAGACGATTGGCCCGACTTGCTTCGTTGTGCATCCGTCGGCTATTGTCTGCGATTGACGAGCCACATCGACTTCGGGATACCAGCCCGCAGTCGCCTTCGCCATCGCGACCTCGACGACGTTCGCGTGCCTCCGCAGAACTCGTCGAGCAGGTTACCCGGTCGACCCGGACACCACCAGGTGCTTCCGGTCGACCACCACTGCCTCTGGTCGACCACCAGGTGCCTCTGGTCGACCACAACTCCCTTCGAGCTACCCCCTGGTCGACGGACCCCTTCCGTCGACCAGAACTGCTCCGTCGACCTCCCGGTCGAGCTGCAGTTCGACGGGATGCTCCAGAGACCTCCCCGTCGAGCTGTAGGTCGACGGGATGCTCCGTCGACCTCCCGGACGGCCCACCCGTCGCCCAGGCCAGTCAGTTGCAGCTGTCGAGCTCCCTGGTCGACAGCAACACCACAGCGGTCCCCTGCAGCTCGACGTAGCCTGTCGAGCAGCTCTCCCACTGTGAACGGTCGGCTGCTACTCCCGTACATCCGACCAAGTCGTCGGCGTTGCCCAAGCGAGGGCGGGGCCAACACTCCATTCCCGTTAACACTCCCCTGCCGCGCTCACGCTTGGGCCTCCCGCCCACACGACGGTACTTCACGGAGAAAACTCGTCGTCGGCGTGCACCCCACACACAGCACGCCGTCACCGCACCAGCCGTGCAGAAGGGCACGGCACCTACTGCTGCACCTCATCGTCGCCGTCGCCGACATCGGCTAGGCGAACTTGGCCGATGGCGACAGAGCACCGGTTGAAAGCCGGAAAATGCAGCGCCTTCGTCAGGAAGTCCGCCGGCTGCTCGGTGGTCGGGATGTACTTCAGCACAAACTTCCCGCGCCTCACCATGTGCTGCAGCCAGGCGTAGCGTCGCTCCATGTGCTTGAGGTTGCCCGTCAACCCCATGCCCTCAGCGACCGTGATCGCCGACTTGTTGTCCACGCGAAGGACAGTCGGCTTCCCAGGGTCGAGCAGCTTGAACTCTGCAAGGAGGAAGCGAAGTCGACGCCCCTCCTTGCCGGCGTCCGTGGCCGCGACGTACTCCGACTCGGTCGAGGAGAGCGTCGCGCACTTGATGCGCTGGCTCGACCAGGAGACCGCGGCCCCTCCGAAGACGAACACGTAGCCGCCCGTGCTCGTCCGCTTCTGCTTGTCGCCCGCGTCGTCGGCATCCACGTAGCCGATCAGCTCCAGCGACTCTGGTCCACCGCCGAACTCCAAGGCGGTGTCGCGGGTGTCGGCGACGTAGGCGAGGCAGCGGTCGACCTCGCGCCAATGCTGGTCGCTCCTCACCGTGAGGCCGCTCCCTAGCTTGCTGCAGGCGAAAGCGATGTCCGGCCTCGTCGTTGTCGCCGCGAACTGCAGCGAGCCGACTTTCTGCCGGTACTCCTCCTCCTCGCGTTCCTGGGCCTCCTCGTCGTCGAACGTCAGCTCAGCGTAGGCGTCGACCGAGACCGGCGTCTTCGGGATGCGCCCGCCTTGCTCCTCGTCGATGAAGCGCCTACACAGCTTGTCGGCGTAGTTTTGTTGGTGCAGCCACAGCTTCCTTGCCGACCTGTCGCGAACGATTTCCAGCCCAAGGTACTTCACCACCGGCGAGATCTCACGCAGCTCGAAGGCGGACTCCAGCAGCTCCTTCAGCTCCTTCAGCATCGCGGTGCTGCTGCTGGCGGCGAGCAGGTCATCGACGTAGACCAGCACCCAGCAGGTCACTCCGTCGTCGCCGGACTTGAAGTAGAGCGCCTCGTCGACCTGGCTCTTCTTCCATCCAGCCCCCAGCAGCACTCCGTCGAGAGCCCTGTACCACAGCAGCGGCGACTGCTTCAGCTCGTAGAGGCTCTTCAGCAGCTTACACACCCGGCCGGTCCCATCGTCGAACTTGTCCGGCTGGTACATGTAGAGCACCCTGTCGAGCTTACTCTGCAGGAAAGCGTTCTTCATGTCGAGCTGCATCAGGTTGAGGTCGAGGACGGCGACGATGCTGAGGAAGATCCTCAGCGTGACGTAGCTGCTCACCGGCGCATACGTCTCGTCGTAGTCGGCGCCGTACACCTGCGTGAAGCCCTTCACGACCAGCCTTGCCTTCTCGCGCTCGACGGTGTCGTCGATGCGGTACTTGGTCGTCAGCACCCACCGGTTCTTCATGATGTTCACTCCGCGTGGGCGTTCGACCAGCTCCCAAGTGCCCATGCCGATGAGGCTGCGGATTTCTTCTTCCATGGCGGCCTTCACCGCCGGGCCCTTCCAGCTCGCCAGCGCCTCCTTCACCGTCATCGTCGAGATGTCCCAGCGATGTTCGGGGTCGGCATGCACGTCGGGGTCGAGATCCTGCAGATCGTCATCCTCCTCGGCGTCGTCGTACAACAGGTCGTCGTCGACCTCGTCGTACACCGTGGTGAAGGCAGTTGGTGGCAGGCAGGCGTGGGCATGGTAGCTCAGCTTCTCCGGCAGCCGCCGAGCTCGACCAGACCGTCGCAGCTCCGGCGCAGGCTGCTTGACCGGAACCTCCACCACGTCGCTGTCGGTGGACTCCTCTCCCGCTGACAGCTCCCCTTCCTCGTCGACGGCCTCGTCGTCGACCAGCTGCTTCGACTCTTCGACCGGCTGCTCGTCTGCTGCTGACTTCGACAGCTCCCCTGTCGACCGCCCCGGCTGCTGCTCCCCTGTCGACTGCCCCCTCGATGCTGCCTCCTGTTCGACCGGCTCCCCTGTCTGCTGCTCCCCTGTCGTCGACTTCCGGCCCTGGTCGACGAGCTTGGCGCCTTGTCGACCGCCGGCGATGCCACTGGCCGGCGCCACAGGCGACGCCTCAAGGCTCCCCTCATCGCCGGTGGCCGACTCAGGCGTCGACACAGGCCGATCTGCGACGGGGGAGGGAGGAGCAAGAACAGGGGGAGGTGGAAGAACCTCCACAACGTCCTCATCAGCAGGCTCGTCGAGTTCGGCGAGCAGTCGGTCCGGCGCCGTCGAGGTGTCCGTCGGCGGGTGCGCCTGCGTCCGCCCCGACGCCGGCCCATACTTCGCCTTCCACACCTCCAGCGACAGCATCTCGTAGAAGATCACCTCGACGGATGTGACCACCTTGTTGTCGGTCAAGTCCAGCACCTCCCAGCCCTTGCTCTCCGGCGACACTCCCAAGTGAAGCCCCCAGCGAGCCTTCGGTGCCAGCTTCCCACCGCGCTGCTGCTCAGGAACCATGAACTGCACCATGCAGCCCCACACCCGCGCCAGCGTGAGGTCGGGCTTCGTCCCGGTCAGCAGCTGGTACGGAGTCGTCCCCGGCGGCGTCGTCGACCGCTCCAAGCAGTTGCGCACCCAGACAGCCTGTCGAAGAGCGAGGTGCCACCAGTGGTGCTGTACGCCCATGTGCAGCAGCATCGTCCGCACGGACTCGACGACCGTGCGCATCTCCCGCTCAGCCATGCCATTCTGCTGCGGAGTGTAGGGGCACGTCAGATCGTGGACGATGCCCTTCCCGTCGACGAAGTTGGTGAAATCCCGTCCGAGGAACTCCCCTCCCCGATCAGAGCGGAGCGACAGTACCGACTTCTTCGTCTGCCGTTCCACCAGCACCAGCCACTTCTCGAACTCCCGCAGCACGTCACTCTTCTTAACGAATGGCATAGCCCACACGAATCGAGTGTGGCGATCCTTCAGCAGCAGGAAGTACAAGCTGCCATCCTTGGCAGCCACTCGGAATGGCCCGCACAAGTCAATGTGCACGACAGCCAACGCTTCTTCGGCGTCCGAGCCCTTGTCAGGGAAGGTGTGCCGCGCCAGCTTTCCTCCGACGCACGAGACACACGGCGGGTCTGCTCCGGTCGACGGCGTGATGTCGAGCCCAGCAGCAACTTCATGTCAGAAATAACTGAGCAGGAATGGATGAACTAGAACAGAGTTTGGTACAAGTAGTAAACCCTAACTTTGTGTACCCCCTAAGGTGTAACCCACTACAGCCTAGACAATATAAACATGCAATGTTTGACACACCCCCATAGGCGCAGTGGGAGACAACCACAGGGTCACAAGACCAGTCAAAGCAAAGTAAAGCAAGCTCAGGGTGGATCTCAAGGATTCCACACAAATTCCGAGCACAAGCAAGTGGTCTCAAGACCAGTTCACATGCAGGTTTATAACAAAGCAAGAGATACAGTGATCACAACCTAGCAAAAGTAAACAAGTAGGCATATATATATAGTGATCACAGTACAAGCAAGGTCAAGAGGTAAGCAAGTGAGGCCCAGTAGGTACAAGGCCTAGTAGAGTGCAAAAGCGCTGATGGTCACAAGGCTGAAGCGCCTTGGTGAACACATCAGCAGTGTTGGCCTCCGTGGCCACGTAACGCAGACAAAGCTGACCACGCTGCTGCAGCTCTCGAGCAAGGAAGTACCGCAGAGCGATGTGCTTCGTTCTGTGCTCCAGTCTGTGCTCCTCACACAAGGCAATGGCAGCCTTGTTGTCGACGTACAGCACTGGAGGAGAACGAGGCCGCTCTCCGAGGTCGGTCAGCAGGTAGGTCAGCCAGCGTAGTTCCTGAGCAGCCATGGCTGTGGCGTAGATCTCAGCCTCACAACTGGAGCTGAGAACAGAAGAAGAGCGAGTAGAACGCCAAGAAACTGAGCCAGAGCCAAGGCTGAAGGTGTAACCCTGGGACGACCGCTGAGTAGCCTGGTCGTCTGCCCAAGAAGCGTCTGAGTGCCCTGTGAGAACAACCCGGTCTCGCCCTCCAAGCACAAGCCCCATGCCCGACGTACTGCACAAGTAGCGCAACACCCTCTTAGCAGCATCCATGTGCTCCTTCCGGTGACGGCCAGGAGCGACATAGCGTGCTAGGATGCTAAGAGGGTATGCAAGGTCAGGTCGAGTGCAGGTCATCAGGTACATGAGGCAGCCCACAAGCTCTGGATACGGGCCACTCGGCTCTACGGACTCATCCGAAGGCAGAGCTGAGAGCGAGTGACCGGTAGGCAGAGGAGTGGACTGAGGCGAGGAGTACGTGAAGCGGAAGCGCTGGAGAACCTGCTGCACCATGTGTGACTGAGTCAGGGTGATGGTGCGCCGTGCTCCACCATGTGCCCCACACCCACCTGAGCATCCTAGGAGGGATGTGCGCCCTCCTAGCAGACTTACCTATCCGAGTCCTGGCACACCAAAGGTGGTACCGGCTGGGAGTGTGGCTCAGCAGATGGATGAGGATGAGATAGCCTACTGCTATGGGGCTGCGTTGAGACAGTTTGGAGCATAGTGCTTTGAGAGAGATGCTCAAGAGCGATGCTGCAGATTTAAGCAAAATAGGGATGTTGGAAGTGGGATGTTGGAAGGAGATGATTGTCTATTGAGATGAGTGTTGGAAGATTGTTGGAAGGGCATGAAACTTGCTGGGATGAGTGTGCATTGAGAATGCATGCTTGAGCTGAAGCATGTGGGATGATGGTTGGCAGCCAGAGGGGGAGTTTGTTGTGTGATGCAATCATATGCATTAACGTCTCTCTGCCTCTCATCATATTATTCTACCTCGCATGTGTGGTGTGTGCGTGTGCAAGAAATTGTGTTTGGCTTGTTTGGATGTTGTGAGAGTGTGTGAACTTTTTTTTGTCTGTGAAGATCTTTGAATTGACTTCTCTACTCAAGAGCTTTCCGACGAACCAAGAATCGTCGCGATCGGAGCACGAACGAGAAAGTTACGAACGGTTGAAGTTCGTATGCTTTTCACATTTCATAGCGGCAACTTTGGGAATTTGTGGGGTGAACTCTATGGCGGTGTTCGCCAGCACTATTGAAAGCAAAAACGACGGCATCAAGAAGGTCAGTCACGCCTTTCTGATGCCGTCAGTTAGGGTTCGTTAAGCTCCGTCGGCATGGTCTGTTAATACAGAATTAACATTTTTTATATCAATCTACCGGTTTGCTGGAGGAGTGCACAATTCCATTCTCAAGTAGCAGCTGAAACGGTGAAGCGGATCTACCATAATCAAGGGTTCAAAACGCTTTTCTGCTTCGACCAATAAGAGCAGCTGATTCTGCTCAAAACATTATTTCGAAGTTCAAGATTTCAGCTCGACAATTTACAGTGGCGAGTAGTCTTCTGCCAACTCAGCTCGCGAGTGGAGTTCCGAACTTGACTTTTCGAATACCGTCTGAATGGATTGATCCGAGCCGTTATCAAAATGGCGCAAACTTTCCCTCCCGAATCGTGGCCGTCAAAAAAAGGCTTGGCGCGAGCATTTTTTGAATGTCTCGCTGGCGAGGCGCCAACCCGCCAAGTCACGTAATGTTTTTACCAAAACACAAAATGCTCGCGCTGCGTTAACAATAGGATCTGTTTAGAGGTGCTAGATAGTTAGCATTAGGAACAGCCTAGGGACTACAAATATATATGCTTTGAATTATGAAAAACACTCTGCCACACATTTACTCTGGCACGCTGCTCTAAGATTTGACGTTCACTATTGACGGACTCTTTGCCCACGCCGTAACAAGAGCTTCCACTGCTGTAACTTTACTCTACTGAATCGCTCTTTCAACAAACTCGGACCCTTGGATTGGGGCTGACTTTGGTCTGGCACCCAAGGACCCTCGGAGGTGACCCCGAGAAGAGTTGTTTCAGCAATTGTAGAACCATCAGCAGTAGGAACTAAGTGATTCAATAGTAACAAGGTCAGCCCGTAAAAAATACCGGCCGAACCTCTTATGCCGTCCGAACCAAGTGGAAATTTGAGGGCCTGGCGAACGCCCTTAATTTTCCTCCATTTCGAACGTCGTGACGGCATCTGGAAATGGGGACGAAATTTCGTCCCCGAGCAAACATCCCACCCGATGCCGTGCCATCGCCATTCCCCCCTTCAAGGCGAATCGCGATGGGATGGCGACGGTATTGGGGATCGTGCCTGCGGGGGGAAGGTGGGATGGGAGTTCCTGATGCGGTTGCCATATATCCTTTTTCAGGGCCCGAAGTTTTGCTAAGTGGCTTTTTGACCAAACCTATTTGGCGGGTTCCGCCCCCGGTTCCTGATTCCATTGCCATTCCGATGCCGTCTGTTTTTTTTCAATTAGTCATGTCCTGGCGAACACCGCCTATATCGGGAATAGACCATTGGGGGTTGGGAAGATTCGTCACCATCACTGCAGTTACTGCCAAGTGGTTGGGAGAAGCCAAACCAGGCTGGCAAGTGTGGCCAAGTTGGGTGAGGTGGATGGCATGGGTTGGGAAAAAGACAAAGGACAAAGTGGGGTAACTTTAGGGAGGGAATATTGTGTGCTTATGGATTTTCCTTGGTTGGGGACTCTCTAAGGACCTTCCTTCTTGTCCTCCTCATCCCCTCCTACCTGGTTTCTTGCTACTCGTATTCCTTGTGTGGTTCTTGGTCGAACTAATTGAGATTGAGTTAAGTTTCAGCTCCAGCATACCCCCTAGTGCACCGAAATTAATAACTCGAGTTTTACTTCACCTTTATATTGCGTTTCAAATTGCGATTTGTAGCCAAGGATAAGTGCTACAACATAGGTGGTTTTGGTGAAGTTCTAACGGTGTGTTTTTCGTCAACGGCGTTTCTTGTGATGACGACTTTTCTGTCTTGAAACTTAGTCAACGATTTTTTTATATTTCGGCCCCTAATCATCCTAGACTCTATCCGTAATCTCTACTAGCAACAACATTTAGACGAGCATCGGCTGCTGACGAAGGGTTCCAACTGCGAGTTGTTTTAGGTCAGTTTAGATTTTTTTTGGCCACGTCGTTTCGGATGCTAGAGTTGAGATTGACACGAAAAAACTTGATACTGTCAAAGTTTTGTTAGAAACAATAGGAGTGGGGCCTAGGCTGAGTAGCCTAGGCCCACACTAAGAGTTAGGAGGTTGTGCCCTAGGACTAGGGTTTTGGGTATGCGAAGGAGAGTTGGGGAAGAGAGAATGGAGGATGGTTGAACTAGCAAGCAGGTTGGTACAAATAGGAAACCCTAAAGGGGTTGTACTCACTATTGAGCACCCCACTGCAGGCTAGACAAATAACATAATCTGACACACCCCCATAGTCAAAGTGGGGTGTAATCAGCACAATCAGCAGTCACATCAAAAGTTCACAATTATCAGCAAAGCTAGAGGCTATCACAGAGGGCAAGTGAGGAGGAGGAGGAACTGTGAAGGGAGAGAAGATTGGAGACGACGACTGAAGCTGCAGACACACAGGCGCAGCAGGCTCTCTGAGCTACCAGGACAGTGCGCCCCGGACTACAGGTGCTGCAGCCTCCTCCAACTGTCCCACACCCCCCTACACACATCCCCTGTTTCACCTCTAGCTCCACTCCCACATCACCCCCCTAGCGCCACTCCCTTCGGCTCCCACACCTCCACCCCCCTCAGCGGCAGCTGCAGCAGTGGGAGACGAAGGAGGAGGAAGGGACGACGCACACGGAGCACCCCCATACCTGTCACCCCTACACTCCTGTCCAGGGGACGGGGGGGGGGGGGCAACATAACAGAACAGAGCGCACGAAGCACAAGGCACAAGGCACAAGGCACGAGGCACAAGGCACGAGGCACAAGGCACGAGGCACGAGGCACAAGGCACAAGGCACAAGGCACGAGGCACAAGAGAGTAGAGCACAAGGCACGAGGCACGAGGCACAAGGCACAAGGCACAAGGCACGAGGCACAAGAGAGTAGAGCGCACGAGGGCGCGGGCTGCAGCAGGGCGCACGAGGGCGCGGGCAGCAGCAGGTAGGCAGGGCGCGCGCAGAGGCGCAGCGCAGGTAGGCAGTGCGCGCGCAGAGGCGCAGCGCAGGTAGGCAGGGCGCGCGCAGAGGCGCAGCGCAGGTAGGCAGTGCGCGCGCAGAGGCGCAGCGCAGGTAGGCAGGGCGCGCGCAGAGGCGCAGCGCAGGTAGGCAGGGCGCGCGCAGAGGCGCAGCGCAGGTAGGCAGGGCGCGTGCAGAGGCGCAGCGCAGGTAGGCAGTGCGCGCGCAGAGGCGCAGCGCAGGTAGGCAGGGCGCGCGCAGAGGCGCAGCGCAGGTAGGCAGGGCGCGCGCAGAGGCGCAGCGCAGGTAGGCAGGGCGCGTGCAGAGGCGCAGCGCAGGTAGGCAGTACAAACGAACACAGGCAAAACGAACAAATACACGAACAAGACGAACGTACACGGAGTGGGCAAGAAAAGACACATACAGAACGAGAGGAACAAGACTGCGGGTGACAGGAAAAGGAGGCGGCTGCACCGGGACCAGGAGCGGCGTCGCATGCAGCTGCAGGGTCGGCGCCGTGGGCTGCTGCAGAGGCGGCTGCTGCAGGGGCGGCTGCTCGGGTCCAGGGGCAGCTGCAGCAGTGGCGGCTGCTCCAGGGGCCAAGGGCGGCTGCTGCAGGGGCGGCTGCACCAGGTGCGGCGTCGCGGGTCCAGGGGCGGCTGCACCAGGGGCGGCTGCACCAGGGGCGGCTGCTGCAGGGGCGGCTGCTCCAGGGGCGGCGTCGCGGGTCCAGGGGCGGCTGCACCAGGGGCGGCTGCACCAGGGGCGGCTGCTGCAGGGGCGGCTGCTCCAGGGGCGGCTGCTGCAGGGGCGGCTGCACCAGGTGCGGCGTCGCGGGTCCAGGGGCGGCTGCACCAGGGGCGGCTGCACCAGGGGCGGCTGCTGCAGGGGCGGCTGCTCCAGGGGCGGCTGCTGCAGTTGCTGGCGGCTCCAGGGGCTGCTGCTGCAGTTGCGGGCGGCTCCAGGGGCTGCTGCTGCAGTTGCGGGCGGCTCCAGGGGCTGCTGCTGCAGTGGCGGGCGGCTCGAGGCGCGCCCTGGCCTGGCGCAGTCCGTACGGGCCGCGCGCGGGCCTGGCGCAGCCCGTACGGGCCGCGCGCGGGCCTGGCGCAGCCCGTACGGGCCGCGCGCAGGCTGGACGGGCCGCGCGCGGGCCCTACGGAGGTCGCGCGGGCCACGACGGGCGACGGGGGGCGACGCGCGGGTCCCCGTCGCCCGTCGCAGCGCCTCCCGGGGGCGACGCGCGGAGTGACGGGGCAGAAAGCCGCCGCGCGCCTCGGGGCGCACGGCGGGCAGAAAACCGCCGCACGCTTCGAGGGCGCGGCGGGATGAAAAATTAGGGTTTCGCCGCCGCGCACCACGGGGCGCGCGGCGGACACTACGGCAGCGGAAGCAGGTGGTGGGCCCATAGAGGTAAGCGGCAGGAACGTGCTCGCTCTAGATACCATGTTAGAAACAATAGGAGTGGGGCCTAGGCTGAGTAGCCTAGGCCCACACTAAGAGTTAGGAGGTTGTGCCCTAGGACTAGGGTTTTGGGTATGCGAAGGAGAATTGGAGAAGAGAGAATGGAGGATGGTTGAACTAGCAAGCAGGTTGGTACAAATAGGAAACCCTAAAGGGGTTGTACTCACTATTGAGCACCCCACTGCAGGCTAGACAAATAACATAATCTGACAAGTTTTTGGGGTTTGTTAATTATATATGTCAGTTTATCCCCGACATGGCCAGATTAATTGCTCCACTGACGAACTTCTTGCCGAAGGGGTTCACCTTTACGTGGGGGGAGAAAGAGCATGCTGCCTTCTCTGCCCTGAACAATGTACTGTGCTCACCGCCCGTTTCATGCATCGTCGACCCATATCACCCATTCGAAGTGGTTACCAATGCCAACGACATCGCCATTGGAACAGTGGTGTTACAAGACTTTGGCGATGGCTTGCTGCCAATTGTGTACGAGTCACGAAAAGCCGAAGAAACAACTCGGCTCTTCATCACCACCATCGTTCGCCAGCACGGGATACGACTAGCGATCATTAGGAACGGCAACACGAAATTTATCAGTAACTTCTTGAGGAACCAATGGCTGCAGTTTGGCGCTCGACTATATAGTTCAGTTCATCGTACCACCCCGAAACCGACGGGCAGACCAAGCGCACTAATCAAACCATGGAGCAATTGATTCGAGCCATGTGCCACCACCCACCAATATGGGAGTAGAAGTTGCCACTCATCGAGTTCAGAGTCATCCAACTCAACCAAGTCTTTGATGTGCAGGAACATGTTGTTGTTGACCGACTCTAGGATGAGGTCAAACAACACCGCGTTCTTGGAAATCGTCGCGTTGAAGTGCTTCGTCGACGGCGATGTAGAGACGCCGGGCGAGGCCGACATCGAGCTCCGGGCCGAATTCCGCTTTGCTCACCTGTTGACCTTCAAGGTTATCTCGTAGTGCTGCTCACCGATGGTGCAAATCACCCTGCAGCCTTGTCAACTTCGGCTGGACACCGGCCACTAGGCATGGCGGTTCATCATAAGGACTTACCAGGCGACTGACAACATGTACATCGACCAACTGGAAGAGCGGCTGACCAACATCCGCATGGGCAAGTAGGAGTCAACGACGGACTACTGCAACCGTGCTCGGCGAATCCTGGCCAACATCCTCTTGACGGTGTCCTACATTGCGCACGTCATCAAGGGATTCCCATCGCGCTACAACCTGATGCGTCGGATGCCGGCCATACCTGGCGTGCGCAAGTTGCTCAAAAAGGACACGCTGGCTGTTAGAATCTAGAAACAGGAATGGATGAACTAGCAGCATGCAGGAGTACAAGTAGTAAACCCTAATTGGGTTGTACCCCATATGGGCTACCCCACTACAGCCTACACAATATGCAGCATATATAATTTGACACACCCCCATAGGCAAAGTGGGGGAGAGCAAGGGGTCACAAGACCAGTCAAGAAAAGCAAAGCAAGCTCAGGGTGGATCACAACGTCACCACACACACTGAGCACAAGCAAAGGGCCACAAGGCCAGTTCACATGCAGAGGTATATATGCAACAAGAATAGTACAGTGATCACTACTTAGCAAGAGCAAGCATGCAGGTATATATATATGGATCACAGTACAAGCAGAGTCTACAACAAGTGTGGAAACGTAGGCACAAGGCCCAACAAAGTACAAAAGCGCTGATGGTCACCAGACGGAAGTGCCTTGGTGAATATATCAGCAGTGTTGGCCTGAGTGGCCACGTGTGCAAGACGAAGCTGACCACGCTGCTGCAACTCTCAAGCCAGGAAGTAACGGAGAGCAATGTGCTTCGTTCTGTGCTCCAGTCTGTGCTCCTCACACAAGGCAATGGCAGCCTTGTTGTCGACGTACAGCACTGGAGGAGAACGAGGCCGCTCTCCCAAGTCGGTCAGCAGGTAAGTGAGCCAGCGTAACTCCTGAGCAGCCATGGCAGTGGAGTAGATCTCAGCCTCACAACTGGAGCTGAGAACAGAAGACGAGCGAGTAGAACGCCAAGAAACAGAACCTGAGCCAAGGCTGAAAGTGTAACCCTGTGACGACCGCTGCGTAGCCTGGTCGTCAACCCAAGAAGCGTCTGAGTGCCCAGTGAGGACCACGTCTCTCCGCCCTCCAAGCAAGCAGAAGAGGAAGAGGGAGGAGGAGAGGAGCCGGAGATGACAGCAGAGGGGGGAGTGGAGAGGGCAGGGAGGGGAGGCGGAGCAGGGGGAGGAGGAAGTGGAGAAGGAGAGGGAGCAGCGGAGGGTAGCGGGTCAAAGTCAGACCAATGAAGAGAGGGAGGAGGAGGGGTGGGAGGGGGGCGAGGAATGGAGAACGAGTCTCATCAAATATAACATCCAGGCTGCGAATGAGCTGTTGAAAGGAGGGAGCATAGAAAAGATAGCCAGGACAGTCAGCGTTGATACCAATAAACGCACAGAGCTGCGTCTTGGGAGCGAGCTTCCCACCCTGACGTGCTCGATCGGCGGGATTGATAAGGACATGAGCGACACAGCCCCACACCCGAAGAGGGCGGGCGGAGGGCTGGCGGCCAGTCCAGAGCTGGAAGGGAGTAATGGAAGGGCGAAGAGGATGGGGGCGAAGGTTGGAAAGAAGAGTGGCATGAACAAGAGCGTAGCTCCAAAGGGAGTGTGGAGCAGAAGCATGAGTAAGGAGACAACGGGTGATCTCCATGAGAGTGCGAATACGACGCTCGGCAACACCATTCTGTTCAGGAGAATGCGGGAGGGTGGAGGTCTGGCGAATGCCATGAGAGGAGCAGTAAGAAAGGAGAGAGTGGTTAAAGAACTCGCCACCACCATCAGAGTGGAAGCGGGCGACAGGACGACCAAAGCGAAGGCGCGCCTGCTCAGCCCAGCGAATGATGAGAGAGGGGGCGTCAGATTTGGCACGGAGGGGATAAACAGAGGCAAAGCGAGAGTGGTCATCGACAAGAAGGAGAAAGTAACGATGACCTTGGCGGGAGGCAATGGGAGATGGACCCCAGAGGTCCATATGCACAAGATCAAGTGGTTTGGGGGAGGCAGAAGGGGAAGAAGGATGAGGAGATTGAGAGAGCTTGGCTTGGACACAAGGGGTGCATGGAGGAGCGGGAGAGGGGGGAAGGGGCGGGAGAGAGGGACGGAGATCATGAAGCAGCTTCGAAGTGACCATGCTGCGAAGGAGAGGGAAGTTGGGGTGGCCAAGACGATGATGAAGAAGAAGGGTAGGTTGGGTGAGAGAGCGACAGTCGCAAGTGGAGACGGGAGGGGCAGAGGAAGAAGAGGTGTGATGGACGGATGAGGGGAGGGGAACACGAAGGGTGTAGAGGTGAGTGACAGGAGAAAGGGTGAAACGAGCAAGGTGCCGGTCGCGGTAATGAAGATCACAAAAGAGTTCACCGGCGGGAAAGAGTGCCCGCACACCTAGGCGTTGGAGGGTAGGGAGAGAGAGGAGGTTATGACGGCAAGAGGGAACGTAAAGGCCAGTGACAGCGCCAGAGGGAGAGGCAGGACAAGGAAGAGATGAAGTGCCAGTACAGATCATGGTCATGGTCTCCCCAGCCCCATGAATAGAGAGGGGACGAGGAAAATGGCGAAGGACACCAGCATCGCGAAAGACAGAATCAGTAGCAGCACTGTCAAGGACAAACTCCAAGGTGCGAGGAAGTGAGAGAGCGGCAGCCGTAGGGCTAGGAGAGTGAGAGACAGCGCTTGGAACGGGTGGAGAAAGTGGAACGACAAAGCGAGGGTCCATAAGGGGAGAAGCACCAAGGATGCTATCCTGAGATGGCAGGGTCACACTGAAGACAGAGGCCAGAGAACCAATACCAGAGGTGACAACGACACAAGAGCGGCGACGTTGATGGAACAGCGGACTCCAAGCAGAGGGGCGGAGAAGAGGGGGGGTCCAGCGGCAAGGAGGAGAGGCGCAAGGGAAGGACGGGGCAGCGAAAGGGGCGGAGAGTAGGGAAGGCAAGGGTAGGAGAGGAGGTACCGCAGGAGACGGGTGAGGGCGGAAGCGCAGAGGAGGAGGGGTAAGAGCGAGAATAGGCCCCATCTGAGGAAGGGGATGGCAATGGAGCAGATGGGGGGAGAAAAAAGAGGAGGAGGAATTTCGACGAGGTAGTCAGCTGCTGAGCCGTTGAGGGGAGACATAAGAGGAGGAGGGATAGCGGCGGAGTAGTCTGCTGCCGCGCCGCTGAGGGGAGAAATAAGAGGAGGAGGGACAATGGCGGAGTAGTCTGCTGCTGCGCCGCTGAGGGGAGAAATAAGAGGAGGAGGGATGATGGCGGAGTAGTCTGCTGCTGCGCCGCTGAGGGAAGAAATAAGAGGAGGAGGGATACAGTGGGGACAGAGCACGGCTACGAAGCAAGGCCGGCAGCCAGCTGCAGCAGTAGACGAGAGGAGAGAGGCGGAGGAGAGAGGGAGATGGGGAGGGGAATGAAGGGAGAGAGGAGAGGAGGAGGAGGGTGAAGGGGCGGATGGTATGGAAGGGTAGTAGATATGGAGAGAAAATAGGAGGAGGGAGAGGTGAGGTGGTGCTTGACGCACAAAGGAGAGTGGAGGAATGGAGGAGGAGCACGAAGGGGGGGGAGGAGAGAAGAGAGGGGGAGGAGTGGAAGAGGTGGGTGTGATGAGCGGAGAGGAAAGAGGTGGTGCGAAGGAGGCAGGAGAAGGGGGTGAAGGAAGGAGGGGTTCGGCGCACCACGAGGGGAGAGGAAAATGTCCGCGAAAAAAGGGGTGGGGGGAGGGAGGGCGGCCGTGGAAAGGAGAGAATGGGCGGCGGGGAGAGTGACGGCGGCGGGCAGACTGCGCGCGCGACGGTGGCGAACAAGGCGTGCGCGCGCGCGACGTCGGCAGACAGGGCGCGCGCGCGACGGCAGAGGGAGGGCGCTTGCGGGCTACGGGAGGGCAGGACGTATGACAGGAGGGCAGGGCAGGGCACGCGCGACGAGGGGAGATGGCGTGCGACTGAGCGACGAGGCGCGCGACGGGGTGGGGAGGACTCGGGGGATGGATAAGGGGGTCCGCGAGTTATAAAAAAAAAAAAAAAAAAAAAAAAAAGGAAACAAAGAGAAAATCGAGGGTCGAGATGGTAGGAAACGAAAAATCTACACTGAGTGGGAGGTGGCGCCCCGGATGCCTAAGGTCTAAAGCGTCCTAAGAGATGTAAATAAGCGGAAAACGCCAAGGATTAGGCTATGGATACCATGTTAATATAGGAGTGGTAGCCATGGCTAGGAAGATAGGTTGAAGAAAATTGATTAGGAAAAAGTGTCGAGAGACAAAAGTAGGAAACCCTAATTGAACTTAGGGTGTGTTCAGTTTGTGCTAGAAACTATTAAATGAACCTAAACTGAACCGTATGTGTAACTCGCTCTAAGCATGGTGAAATAACAAAGGAACACCATGATAAATGCCAGAGCGAGCACTAGCCTACTCCAACACACAATTCCATTCTCAAGTAGCGGCTGAAACGGTGAAGCGGATCTACCATAATCGAGGGTTCAAAACGCTTTTTTGCTTCGACCAATAAGAGCAGCCGATTCTGCTCAAAATGTTATTTCGAAGATCAAGATTTCAGCTCGACAATTTAAAGTGGCGAAATCGGTTCGGGCGGCCTTTCAGAACGGTGTTGTTCTGAACAGTGCTGTTCTAGCCACAGTTCGAACAATCAGAGTGGCGGAATCATTTAAGTGCTGTTCAGAACAGTGCTCTTCAGAACACCGATGTTCAGAACATCACTGTCCAGAACGTTGATGTTCAACCGCAACTATTCAAGGGAGCTGATTGGATACTGCTCGAGCAGCCTGTTCGCGTGCTCCGAACCTTCGAAATGACGGCAACGCCGAACACAATGAACACGCACACCTGCTCAAGTGTTTTGAGCGAGGAGTCTTCTGCCAACTCAGCTCGCGAGTGGAGTTCCGAACTTGACTTTTTGAATACCGTTTGAACGGATTGATCCGAGCCGTTATCAAAATGGCGCAAACTTTCAAGGCCCGAAGTTTTGCGAAGTGGTTTTTTGACCAAACCTATTCGGCGGGTTCCGCCCCCGGTTCCTGCCCCAGTTCCTGATTCCATTGCCATTCCGATGCCGTCTGTTTTTTTTCAATTAGTCATGTCCTGGCGAACACCGCCTGTATAGGGAATAGACCATTGGGGGTTGGGAAGATTCGTCACCATCACTGCAGTTGCTGCCAAGTGGTTGGGAGAAGCCAAACCAGGCTGGCAAGTGTGGCCAAGTTGGGTGAGGTGGATGGCATGGGTTGGGAAAAAGACAAAGGACAAAGTGGGGTAACTTTAGGGAGGGAATATTGTGTGCTTATGGATTTTCCTTGGTTGGGGACTCTCTAAGGACCTTCCTTCTTGTCCTCCTCATCCCCTCCTACCTGGTTTCTTGCTACTCGTATTCCTTGTGTGGTTCTTGGTCGAACTAATTGAGATTGAGTTAAGTTTCAGCTCCAGCATACCCCCTAGTGCACCGAAATTAATAACTCGAGTTTTACTTCACCTTTATGTTGCGTTTCAAATTGCGATTTGTAGCCAAGGATAAGTGCTACAACATAGGTGGTTTTGGTGAAGTTCTAACGGTGTGTTTTTCGTCAACGGCGTTTCTTGTGATGTCGACTTTTCTGTCTTGAAACTTAGTCAACGATTTTTTTATATTTCGGCCCCTAATCATCCTAGACTCTATCTGTAATCTCTACCAGCAACAATATTTAGACGAGCATCGGCTGCTGACGAAGGGTTCCAACTGCGAGTTTTTTTAGGTCAGTTTAGATTTTTTTCGCCACGTCGTTTCGGAGGCTACAGTTGAGATTGACACGAAAAAAACTTGATACTGTCAAAGTTTTGGGGGTTTGTTAATTATGTATGTCAGTTTGTCCCCGACGCCAGATTAATTGCTCCACTGACGAAATTCTTGCCGAAGGGGTTCACCTTTACATGAGGGGAGAAAGGGCATACTGCCTTCTCTGCCCTGAACAATGTACTGTGCTCACCGCCCGTTTCATGCATCGTCGACCCATATCGCCCATTCGAAGTGGTTACCAATGCCAACGACATCGCCATTGGAACAGTGGTGTTACAAGGCTTTGGCGATGGCTTGCTGCCAATTGTGTACGAGTCACGAAAAGCCGAAGAAACAACTCGGCTCTTCTTCACCACCATCGTTCGCCAGCACGGGATACGACTAGCGATCATTAGCAACGGCAACACGAAATTTATCAGTAACTTCTTGAGGAACCAATGGCTGCAGTTTGGCGCTCGACTATATAGTTCAGTTCATCGTACCACCCCGAAACCGACGGGCAGACCAAGCGCACTAATCAAACCATGGAGCAATTGATTCGAGCCATGTGCCACCACCCACCAATATGGGAGTAGAAGTTGCCACTCATCGAGTTCAGAGTCATCCAACTCAACCAAGTCTTTGATGTGCAGGAACATGTTGTTGTTGACCGACTCTAGGATGAGGTCAAACAACACCGCGTTCTTGGAAATCGTCGCGTTGAAGTGCTTCGTCGACGGCGATGTAGAGACGCCGGGCGAGGCCGACATCGAGCTCCGGGCCGAATTCCGCTTTGCTCACCTGTTGACCTTCAAGGTCATCTCGTAGTGCTGCTCACCGATGGTGCAAATCACCCTGCAGCCTTGTCGAGTTCGGCTGGAAACCGGCCACTAGGCATGGCGGTTCATCATATGGACTTACCAGGCGACTGACACCATGTACATCGACCAACAGGACGAATGGCTGATCAACATCCGCATGGGCAAGTAGGAGTCAACGACGGACTACTGCAACCGTGCTCGGCGAATCCTGGCCAACATGCGGATGGCGCACGTCGACCTCTCGACGGTGTCCTACATTGCGCACATCATCAAGAGATTCCCATCGCGCTACAACCTGATGCGTCGGATGTCGGCCATGCCTGGCGTGCGCAAGTTGCTCAAAAAGGACACGCTGGCTGTTAGAATCTAGAAACAGGAATGGATGAACTAGCAGCATGCAGGAGTACAAGTAGTAAACCCTAATTGGGTTGTACCCCATATGGGCTACCCCACTACAGCCTACACAATATGCAGCATATAATATTTGACACACCCCCATAGGCAAAGTGGGGGAGAGCAAGGGGTCACAAGACCAGTCAAGAAAAACAAAGCAAGCTCAAGGTGGATCACAACGTCACCACACACACTGAGCACAAGCAAAGGGCCACAAGGCCAGTTCACATGCAGAGGTATATATGCAACAAGAAAAGTAAAGTGATCACTACCTAGCAAGAGCAAGCATGCAGGTATATATATATGGATCACAGTACAAGCAGAGTCTACAGCAAGTGTGGAAACGTAGGCACAAGGCCCAACAAAGTACAAAAGCGCTGATGGTCACCAGACGGAAGTGCCTTGGTGAATATATCAGCAGTGTTGGCCTGAGTGGCCACGTGTGCAAGACGAAGCTGACCACGCTGCTGCAACTCTCGAGCCAGGAAGTAACGGAGAGCAATGTGCTTCGTTCTGTGCTCCAGTCTGTGCTCCTCACACAAGGCAATGGCAGCCTTGTTGTCGACGTACAGCACTGGAGGAGAACGAGGCCGCTCTCCCAAGTCGGTCAGCAGGTAAGGGAGCCAGCGTAACTCCTGAGAAGCCATGGCAGTGGAGTAGATCTCAGCCTCACAACTGGAGCTGAGAACAGAAGACGAGCGAGTAGAACGCCAAGAAACAGAACCTAAGCCAAGGCTGAAAGTGTAACCCTGTGACGACCGCTGCGTAGCCTGGTCGTCAACCCAAGAAGCGTCTGAGTGCCCAGTGAGGACCACGTCTCTCCGCCCTCCAAGCACGAGCCCCATGCCCGATGTACTGCACAAGTAACGCAACACCCTCTTCGCGGCATCCCAGTGCACCTTTCGGTGTCGACCAGGAGCCACGTAGCTTGCTAGAAGGCCAAGAGGGTACGCAAGGTCAGGACGAGTGCAGGTCATCAGGTACATGAGGCAGCCCACTAACTCTGGGTAAGGACCACTTGGCTCTACGGACTCGTCCGAAGGTGGAGCTGAGAGCGAGTGACCTGTAGCCAGAGGAGTGGCCTGTGGTGAGGACCAGGTGAAGCCGAAGCGCTGAAGGACCTGCTGCAACATGTGTGACTGAGTCAGTGTGATGGTGCGACGTGCTCGGTCCCAGGTGATCTGCAAGCCAAGGTAACTGCGCAGCTCACCCAGGTCAGTGCACGTGTGTCTCTTCTGCAGCTCCGACTTCACCAGGGCAAGAGCCTCAGTGTCAGAAGTGGCAAAAACCAAGTCGTCGACGTACACGAGGATGTAGAACGGCGGCAGGGAAGTGTCGGTGCGCAGAAACAGCGACGGGTCAGCAGTCGAAAGAGCAAACCCAAGAGCCGCAAGTGTAGTCCTCAGTGTGTCGTGCCACTCACGGGGCGCCTGGCGGAGACCGTAGACTGGCCGCCGGAGGCTCCACTGGGTACCAGGCGGGAACAACCCAGTGAAGCCAGGTGGGCGGCGCAGCCAGATCAGCACCCGCAGACGTAGTACCTCCAGGCTCCACACGCTCAGGCTCAGCACCCCCAGACTCAGCACTCCTAGGCTCCTCACGCTCAGGCTCAGCACCCCCAGTCTCCGCACCCCCAGGGACAGCGCCGGCTCCAGTGCCTCCAACACAAGCGCCCCCCGCAGCAGGGCCCCCAGCTCCAGCAGCTCGACCCTGACGGCTAACGTACCACTCAAGCAGCTGCTGTGGGGAGAGAGGGAGACGGCTACGAGAGTGCAGCGGCGAGGCACCAGCGGAGCGACTACGGAGACGGTCGCTCGAGGGAGACTGCTCACGAGACGCCCCAGCGCCCCCAGGCGCAGCACCCCCAGACTCAGCACCCCCAGGCTCCGCACCCCCAGGCTCTGCACCCCCAGGCTCAGCACCCCCAGGCTCAGCACCCCCAGGCTCTGCACCCCCAGGCTCAGCACCCCCAGAAGCAGCACCCCGAGCAGGACCACCCTCAGCAGGACCTGAGTCACCAGTGACCTCAACCTGAGTCAAGGGAGGAGGGTCTACCTGAGACACACCTGAAGGAGCAGGACCGGGAGCGGGGAGGGGGTCTACCTGGGGAGCACCTGGAGCGAGGAAGAGCGGCGGGGGGGGGGAGAGGGGCAGTGCGGTAGGGGAAGAGACGGTAAAAGGGAACCGACTCGTCAAACGTGACGTCCTGAGAGGGGAAGACACGGCGCGAGGTGGGGTGGTAAAACTGCCAACCAGGCGCGTCAGGGACAAAGCCAAGGAAGACACAGGGAACAGCGCGGGCGGAGAGCTTGTCCGCGGTGGTATCGCGGACAAAGGCACGAGCACCCCAGACCCGGAAACGCGACGCATCGCCAACCTTCCCCGTCCACAGCAGTGTGGGCGAGGTCTCCGGCAAGGAGACACGAGGCCAGAGGTTGAGCTGATGCGCGGCGTACCTGACCGCAAACGGCCACAGAAAATGGGGGGCAGCTGCATGGATCATGGAGGTACGAGCGACCTCCATGACTAAGCTAATGCGGCGCTCAGCAACCCCATTCTGTTGCGGAGAGGCCGGAAGCGTGAACGTCTGGCGGATGCCGTGCTCCGCACAGAAGGCTGCCAAGAGGTCTGAGGAGAACTCACCACCTCTGTCAGAGTGCAGACGCAGGATGGGAAACTCCGTCCCGAACCGCTCGCGGAGCTGGAGACGGGCAGCGCGGATCCAAGGGATCAAAACATCAGGGACCTCCCCCTTGCGCTGCAAGGGGAAGACCGTGGTAGTCGTTGACGACCAGCAGGAAGTACCGCTCGTGGCCCTGTCCACGGACGCGGGCTAGGCCCCACACGTCCAGGTGGAGAGTCTGCAGGGGAGCCTCTGTGGGAGGGAACGAGGAGGAGTGAGGAGCGGCGCGCTGCCGCCCCTCGACACAGGGAAGACAGGGAGGAGCAGGCGAGGGTGGGAGGGGAGGGAGAACCCTGGGAAGACCAGAGACAAGGACATGGCGGTGCATGCTACAAAGGCGCTGCACCGAGGGGTGACCAAGGCGGTGGTGCCAAAGGAGGGTCTGGTGCGACAAAGCGCGACACGAGCAGGGGGCCGCTAGCTGACCTGACGCAGACGCAGACGCAGCCACCTGAGGGGACTCAGTGGTCAGTGTGTACAGACTCGAGCCAGGCGCACGGGTAAACGTGGCCAGGTGTCGGCCCGTCCGAGCACACGTACAGTGAGTCACTCGCTGACTCGCAGGAGTGAACTGGTCAACCCCGCCATCCTGGAGGTCAGCTCCACTCACCAAGTTCGTAGAGAACGAGGGGAGGTAGAGACCGGACAGCGAGCCAGACGGGGCGGCCGGACACGGCGGAATCGTGGAGTAGTGGGCAAGGACTGGACCCCCAGAGGGGTCCGCCAGGGAGACTGCAACTGGCCGACTAAGCGGCGTGAGTGTGGTGCAGTCGCGAAAGAAGGAGCGAGAAGCTCCTGAGTCAAGGGTGAAGGTGTACAAGGCCTCAGCAGGCGCAGTACCAGAAAGAGCAGACTCACCAGCACCTGGAGCAGCAGCCTCACCAGCACCTAGAGCAGGAGACGCACTAGCACCTAGAGCAGCAGCCTCACCAGCACCTAGAGCAGGAGACGCACTAGCACCTAGAGCAGCAGCCTCACCAGCACCTAGAGCAGGAGACGCACTAGCACCTAGAGCAGCAGCCTCACCAGCACCTAGAGCAGCAGGCTCTATACCTGGGTCAGGCGGTACGCACAGGTAACAGGCACCGTCAGCACTAGTAGGCAACGCATACATGGCAGTGAGAATAGCATCATAGTCAAGAGCAAAGATATCTACCCTCTGCCTAAGCAGCTCCAGCCAGGTGGGGAGCTCAGCCGCGTCGCCAAACTCGGTACGCCAGGCGTCGCTCAGACGGGCGAAGCAGCGGGACTGTGTGTGACCAAGTGTCCCGCAAGCCTGACCAGCACGAGCACCTGTGCGCATATGCGCTACTATTCGGGGCCAGACGGTATAATATATGATTATATAACTGAATTGGTGTGGTTGTGAAGAGTATAGATTTGGTTGTTTCAAAATATATAGAATATGTGATTGTTGGGATTTTTTTTGTGTTTTGTTATTCTTGTTATGTTCAGATTTGTTATTTTATTATTGTAATGTTTTTATACTTTGACTTCAGAAGGCAGTTGGATTGTTTGCGTGACAATATTGACAAACATGTGTATATTACGTCAGCAATTTCGCGTAGAACGGGTTTCGTCCGCTATAGTTAACTCACAGGAATCGAACCTGCTCCCTCTCTATTAGTTTCTCAGCCTCTACCCTCTGCGCGAAAGACTCTGAGATGGATAAGCATCGTAAAATTTTCACTCGTTGTTTGTGCGACGGAATTGTTACAGCCTTTAGGGTTTCCGTTCCTCTTTTCTGCCTCCGTTTCCTCTCGCCACTCGTGCTTGGTTCTTTACTACCGTTAGTCATGCTCCCTCACTAGAGCTAGGATAGATACTAACGGATGTTGTTCCTAGTAGATCTCATTCTCATCCGTTCGTCTCTCCCTATTCCACCTCTCTCGCGTCCTTCTAGTTTGTTCAAATTTTAGTTGTTCTTAGCCTTTTTTGTTTTACTACTTATAGTCCCGGACTGTCCATCTCCGTTTCTGTCCAACTATTCCTCTTTTTTTCCGTATCCCGCCGTCTTCCTCCTCGTTTCCTTTTGTTCTCTTATTTATTTTGGTATCTCAAAGTGCTTTCTTCAATTATTTTTTTAACAGATTATTACGTATATGTTAATGCTGTTAGAAACAATAGGAGTGGGGCCTAGGCTTAGTAGCCTAGGCCCACACTAAGAGGTAGTAGGATGTGCCCTAGGACTAGGGTTTTGGGTATGCGAAGGAGAATTGGAGAAGAGAGAATGGGAATGATGGTTGAACTAGCAAGCAGCAGGACACACAAATAGCAAACCCTAAGGGGTTGTACTCACTATTGAGCACCCCACTGCAGGCTAGACAAATAACATAATCTGACACACCCCCATAGCCAAAGTGGGGTGTAATCAGCACAATCAGCAGTCACAGCAAAAGTTCACAATTATCAGCAAAGCTAGAGGCTATCACAGAGGGCAAGTGAGGAGGAGGAGGAACTGTGAAGGGAGAGAAGATTGGAGACGACGACTGAAGCTGCAGACACACAGGCGCAGCAGGCTCTCTGAGCTACCAGGACAGTGCGCCCCGGACTACAGGTGCTGCAGCCTCCTCCAACTGTCCCACACCCCCCTACACACATCCCCTGTTTCACCTCTAGCTCCACTCCCACATCACCCCCCTAGCGCCACTCCCTTCGGCTCCCACACCTCCACCCCCCTCAGCGGCAGCTGCAGCAGTGGGAGACGAAGGAGGAGGAAGGGACGACGCACACGGAGCACCCCCATACCTGTCACCCCCACACTCCTGTCCTGGGGACGGGGGGGGGGGGGGGGGAGCAGCAGAATAGAACAGAGCGCACGAGGGCGCGGGCAGCAGCAGGGCGCACGAGGGCGCGGGTAGTAGTAGAGCGCACGAGGGCGCGGGTAGTAGTAGAGCGCACGAGGGCGCGGGCAGCAGCAGGGCGCACGAGGGCGCGGGCAGCAGCAGAGCGCACGAGGGCGCGGGTAGTAGTAGAGCGCACGAGGGCGCGGGTAGTAGTAGAGCGCACGAGGGCGCGGGCAGCAGCAGGGCGCACGAGGGCGCGGGCAGCAGCAGAGCGCACGAGGGCGCGGGTAGTAGTAGAGCGCACGAGGGCGCGGGTAGTAGTAGAGCGCACGAGGGCGCGGGCAGCAGCAGGGCGCACGAGGGCGCGGGCAGCAGCAGAGCGCACGAGGGCGCGGGTAGTAGTAGAGCGCACGAGGGCGCGGGCAGCAGCAGGGCGCACGAGGGCGCGGGCAGCAGCAGAGCGCACGAGGGCGCGGGTAGTAGTAGAGCGCACGAGGGCGCGGGTGAGACAGAGCGCACGAGGGCGCAGAGAGCACGGGCAGCTGCTGCAGAGGTCCAGAGGCGGCTGCTCCAGGGGCCAAGGGCGGCTGCTGCAGGGGCGGCTGCTCCAGGTGCCAGGGGCGGCTGCTGCAGCGGCGGGCGGCTCCAGGGGCGGCTGCTGCAGTGGCGGGCGACTCCAGGGGCGGCTGCTGCAGTGGCGGGCGGCTCCAGGGGCGGCTGCTGCTGTGGCGGGCGACTCCAGGGGCGGCTGCTGCAGTGGCGGGCGGCTCCAGGGGCGGCTGCTGCTGTGGCGGGCGACTCCAGGGGCGGCTGCTGCAGTGGCGGGCGGCTCCAGGGGCGGCTGCTGCAGTGGCGGGCGACTCCAGGGGCGGCTGCTGCAGTGGCGGGCGGCTCCAGGGGCGGCTGCTGCTGTGGCGGGCGACTCCAGGGGCGGCTGCTGCAGTGGCGGGCGGCTCCAGGGGCGGCTGCTGCAGTGGCGGGCGACTCCAGGGGCGGCTGCTGCAGTGGCGAGCGGCTCCAGGGGCGGCTGCTGCTGTGGCGGGCGACTCCAGGGGCGGCTGCTGCAGTGGCGGGCGACGGGAACGGGGGGCCGCGGGCGACAGGAACGGGGGGGGCCGCGGGCGACGGGAACGAGGGTCCGCGGGCGACGGGAACGGGGGGCCGCGGGCGACGGGAACGGGGGGCCGCGGGCGACGGGAACGGGGGGCCGCGGGCGACGGGAACGGGGGGCCGCGGGCGACGGGAACGGGGGGCCGCGGGCGACGGGAACGGGGGGGCCGCGGGCGACGGGAACGGGGGGCCGCGGGCGACGGGAACGGGGGGGCCGCGGGCGACGGGAACGGGGGGCCGCGGGCGACGGGAACGGGGGGGCCGCGGGCGACGGGAACGGGGGGCCGCGGGCGACGGGAACGGGGGGGCCGCGGGCGACGGGAACGGGGGGGCCGCGGGCGACGGGAACGGGGGGCCGCGGGCGACGGGAACGGGGGGCCGCGGGCGACGGGAACGGGGGGGCCGCGGGCGACAGGAATGGGGGGCCGCGGGCGACGGGAATGGGCCGCGTGGCGAGGAAACGGCGCGGGGCGACGCGGGGGCGACGGGGCAGAAAGCCGCCGCGCGCCTCGGGGCGCACGGCGGGCAGAAAACCGCCGCACGCTCCGAGCGCGCGGCGGGATGAAAAATCCGTCGCACGCCACGGGGCGTGCAACACACAGAGTAGCAGTAGCAGCGGAAGCAGTGAGGTGGTGGGCCCATTGAGGTAAGCGGCAGGAACGTGCTCGCTCTGATACCATGTTAGAAACAATAGGAGTGGGGCCTAGGCTTAGTAGCCTAGGCCCACACTAAGAGGTAGTAGGATGTGCCCTAGGACTAGGGTTTTGGGTATGCGAAGGAGAATTGGAGAAGAGAGAATGGGAATGATGGTTGAACTAGCAAGCAGCAGGACACACAAATAGCAAACCCTAAGGGGTTGTACTCACTATTGAGCACCCCACTGCAGGCTAGACAAATAACATAATCTGACAAATGCACTTTCTGTTTCTTTTTTCCGCCTTCGAATTGTACTTTTCCTTGTTCGCAGGTCGTTAAGTTAGTTTCACGTGTCAACTTGCTGCATCTAATACAAATGTATGCTTATTATCTAAGACGTCTCTTTCTTCTTTCTTACCTTTCATTGTTTCCGTTCTTGGTTTGTACTTCTACCCTTCTCTTTCCTTCCTTCTTTATGTCATTCCTTCTTTCTTCCTTCTCCTTTCATTCGTTCATAGCAGTTCTCCTCCTCACTTTCTGATCTCCTAGAACCGCGACATACCCTCACCTACTTCGTTCCTTCAATTTATCCTCGCATTTCATTTCTCAACCTCTTTGAATTGGTATGTATTGCACGTTTAGATTCCGCTTCAACATCTAGATTCCACTTTCAATTTAGTAATTCAATCTTTATATAATGCCTTCTCGATATTTTTTATTCGTTATAATCTGACTTTTTACAATGATTTCTCCTTGTTAGCTTCTTTTCTTTTTTCATTTCCTCTACACCTTCCATGTTTGATTTCTTCTCTCCACCCTTCTTTCCTTCCTTCCGTCCGTCTCCTCCATTCATCACTCGTTTATTCTTCCAGCCTTCCTCCTGTCTTTCAGTTTATCTAGCCTTCCATGATTTTATCAACATTGTTCTCATTCTTAGTTGTCTAACCACTTGTTTTCTGCCTTTGTTTGCTTTTTTTTTTTGCTTCAAAATTCAGTTTATATTGTTATTAATGGTTCTTGCGTCTTATTGACGTCTACCTTGTTGTAGCCTTGTTCGAATCCACTCTTCGTATTTTCTTTGCTTCTTCCTTTCGGGTTCGTTTCTTTCACCTTATTTGCTCTTCATCCCTTTGATTCGTTCCTTTCTTCGTTTTGTGATGCTTGTTTCTTTTTTTTTTTTTTTCACCAGGTTACACATACGCCGGACATCATACCTTTTGATTGAGCCACTCGATCGGGAAATGCTGGATTGTGGGATTTGATTTAGATTGCTGTTCATAATATTTTGCATCTTCTGTTTTCATGTCTTCCTAATTGTCCCTTTTGTTTGTGCATTTGTATGTGGTTCTTTCATCGCTAGTTTGCCTTTGTGTGTGTGCATATCGGTGTGTGCGTCAGTGTGTATGTGTCTTTGTGTGCGCACACTCATCCATATGCATCTATCATTGCATCAACAATGCACATCTTGGATTTTAAAAAAATGGTCAACTATCATTTCCGAGAAGGTTCTTTGCCCACTCAGTGAGTGTGTTCACTTGAACTGGATTTGATGGATCTTGATCATTTTTTTAGTTTACACAGATTGTGTTGTTTCATGTAACAGTTGGATGATTAAAAAACCATGCTATTGAGCTCCTCCCCCCATGCTAGGCAGGGGATGCGGTAGCATAGGGTCTGGGTCAATTAACAGTTACGAGTTTCCATCATGCTAAGCATTCATTTCACTACACTAGACTTATACATAACTAATATTATATTTACCACAGTAGCATATGCATTATAAAAACCCATTTTGCATTCAATATTTGGTTCATCATATCCATCATTATATTTCATTACGGAATAAACAGTCACGCGTTCACAATTACATCATTTTGACAACCCATGTTCATGTGTCAAAATGAGAAGTAGTATAGGTCCAGTCAAGGCAAACTAGGAAATGAGAAGGAATTTGGCACGGTACGTGCCAAATTGCCGTGGCAAATACATAGCAGTGAGTCAGTTAACTACGGTTCACTAGATTTTCTTCATATTTTTTACCTTGAGGTATAGAGGATGAAAAAAAAATTGTACATAACGATTGTAATAGGTTGCTTCGCAACCCAACAAAGGCAAAGGCAGAAGGCCACGAAATGCATCAACCCTTCTAAGGAGCGCAGAGATAGCCAATGCAGTTGTCGATGGTAGGTGCTGCACACTTGAGCCCCTGGCAGCGCCAGTCAGTGGGGCAGGCACCTGGTGCAGTTGCAGCACACACCTGGGTCTGTGAACCAGGGGCACAGGAGAAGGGAAAAGAGGAGATGTTTGAAAAGGGTGAAGAAGGGAGAAGGGCAGGTAGGCAAGCAGCAGCAGCAAATGCTAGCAAATAGAATAGGGAAAAAGAAGCAAGCATGGAACATGTTCTTTCCTGGGCCAGCAGCAAGCTGAAGCACCAGCACCAACGCAAGCCATCGGGAGAACAGCAGCACCAGCTGTTGAGAAACTTAGGCAAGAATGGGTGAAACTAGCAAGACTTTGGATACAAAAAGGAAACCCTAGAATATGTTGTACCCCATGTAAGCTACCCCACTACAGCCTACAAACAACAACAGTATTATAGTTTACAAGTGGTCACAAGACCAGTCAAAGCGAGTAATGCAAGCTCAGGGTGGATCACAAAGTCACCACACATTCCGAGCACAAGCAAACGGCCACAAGGCCAGTTCACATGCAGAGTTATATAAAACAAAGCAAGCAGTACAGTGATCACAACCTAGCAAATGTAAGCATGCAAGGATATATATAGGTCACAGTCAAGCAAGGTCGAGTGGTGAGCAAGTGAGAGAACGTAGGCACGAGGCCTAGAGCAGTGCAGTGACGCTGATGATCACTAGGCGGAAGTGCCTTGGTGAATATATCAGCTGTGTTGGCCCACGTGTCCACGTAAGCGAAACGAAGCTGGCCACGCTGCTACAGATTTCGAGCAAGAAAGTAACGCAGAGCGATGTGCTTCGTTCTGTGCTCCAGTCTGTGCTCCTGACACAAGGCGAGGGCTGCCTTGTTGTCGCCGTACAAAACTGGAGAAGAACGAGGCCGCTCTCCCAAGTCAGTCAGCAGGTAGGTGAGCCAGCATAACTCCTGTGCAGCCATGGCTGTGGCGTAGATCTCAGCCTCACAACAAAGAACAGAAGAGGAGCGGGTAACCCTGTGTCGACTGCTGTGTAGCCAAATCGTCAACCCAAGAGGCGTCTGAGTGTCCAGTGAGGACAACGTCACCCCGTCCTCCAAGCACCAGCCCCATGCCTGATGTACTACACAAGTAGCGCAGCACCCTCTTAGCAGCCTCCCAGTGCTCTCGTCGGTGTCTCCCAGGCGCAACGTAGCGAGCTAGGATGCTAAGAGGGTACGCAATGTCAGGTCGAGTGCAGGTCATCAGGTACATGAGGCAACCCACAAGCTCTGGGTACGGGCCACTCGGCTCTACGGACTCGTCCGAAGGTGGAGCTGAGAGCGAGTGACCAGTAGACAGAGGAGTGGACTGTGGCGAGGAGAACTGGAAGCCGAAGCGCTGAAGGACCTGCTGCACCATGTGTGACCGAGTCAGGGTAATGGTGCGGCGTGCTCTGTCCCGGGTGATCTGCAAGCCAAGGTAGCTACGCAGCTCACCCAGATCAGTGCAGGTGTGTCTCTTCTGCAGCTCCGACTTCACTTGGGCAAGTGCCTCATTGTCAGCAGTGACGAAGTCTGTCGCCGACGTACATGAGGATGTAGAACGGCGGGAGGGAAGCGCCGGTGCGCAGGAACAGCGACGGGTCAGCAGTGGAAGGAGCAAACCTAAGAGCCGCAAGTGTCGTCCTCAGTGTGTCGTGCCACTCTTGAGGCACCTGGCGGAGACCGTAGACTGGCCGCTGGAGGCTCCACAAGGTACCAGGAGGGAAAGACCCAGTGAAGCCAGGTGGGCGGTGCAGCCAGATCTCCTCGTGCAGACTGCCCTGCAAGAACGCTGTGATGAAGTCAAGAGAGTGAAGCTCGTAGTCACGCTGAGCGGCAACATGCAGCAGCACCCGAAGAGTAGTCATCTTCGGGGTATGGGCGAAGGTCTGAAAGAAGTCAACTCCCTGTCGCTGACTGAAGCCTCGTGCAACGTAACGAGCCTTGAAGACAGGCGGAGAACCCGGCGGCCGCTTCACCCTGAAAATCTACATGTTAACGACTATGTTCGCCCAAGGAGGGGGAACCTCGTCGACGTAGGTGCCTGTGGACTTCCAAGATGCCATCTCTGCGTCCATGGCTGTCTGCCACTAAGAGGAGTAGGGACCCGCGATCGCCTCTGCGTAAGAGCGCGGGGTCAGGATGTCCAGTGCATCCGGGTCTCCCTAAGGTGCAAGCAGCCAGGCCATGAGATGAGGTACAGCAGCCGCAAGAGACTCAAAGTCCTCTTGCCTGTCCTCAAGGACGTCCGTGCCAAGAGCACACTCACTCCCGACGGACGGAGGACAGACAGACCCAGACTCAGCAACAAGACTGGCGGCGTAGTCTAGACGACACGCAACAGCAAGTCGACAAGCTCAAAAACCAAGGCAGACGCAGCAGTAGACTCAAACGACGGGTCAGTGACAACAGTAGCCAGGAGACGCATGACAGTAGGGCTGGCAGCACGAACACGATCTGACTCAGGGTCCGCAACGTCAGGCAGAGAGGACGCAGGAGGAGATGGCAGAGGGACACGCTGTGGAGCAGAGGAAGGACGAAGTGCCATAGTGTGAGTACCTAGCACAGGAGGAGGACGTGGACGCGGGACACGACGAGTTGTGCGAACAGTGCGGACATGGGAGACAGGACGAGACGCAGGCTCACGACGCTCTGTAAGGTTGACCGGCTGCTCAGTGTAACGAGACGGAGAAGGCAGCGGGGAGTCTGGAGGAAGGGTAGTGGATGAAGAAAGACTACGGGCGGAAGCTCGGGCGGAAGCTCGGACAGCTACGGCGGCGGCAAGGAAAACGGTCGCTGCTGCACCGTGCCCCCGGTACCGGTACCTCCAGCTCCAGCGTCTCCAGGTCCAACGGCTCCAGCTCCAGCGCCTCCAGCGGCAGCACCTCCAGCTCCAGCGTCTCCAGCTCCAGCGCCTCCAGCTCCAGCGGCTCCAGATCCAGTGCCTCCAGCACAAGTGTCTCTAGCACCAGCGGCTCCAGCTCCAGTGCCACCAGCGCCAGAACCCCCTGCTCCCGCACCCCCAGCTCCTGCGTGACTCCGACGGCGAAGCCACTCGCGCAGCTGCTGTGGGGAGAGGGGCTCACGCTGCTGCACAGGGCCTTCAGCCCCAGTGTCCCCAGCGTCAGCACCTCCAGTGCCAGCGCCTCCAGCTACGGTACCTCCAGTGCTAGCACCTCCAGGTTCAGCACCTCCAGCTCCAGCTCCGGTGCCCTCAGCTCAAGGGTCTCCAGCTCCAGCGCGACTCCGAAGGCAGGCGCGTCGGACGAGCCACTCGCGCAGCTGTTGCGGCGAGAGGGGCTCACGCTAGGGAGACCGCTACGACGAGGCTCCCAGAAGACCACTAGTAGAAACAGCAGCACCAGGCTCAGTCCCCCCAGTCTCAGGTCGCTCAGGCGTAGCACTCCTAGTCTCAGCACCCCTAGGCTCAGCACCCCCAGGCTCAGCACTCCCAGGCTCCGCACCCCCAGGCTCAGCACCCCCAGGCTCAGCACCCCCAGGCCTCTACTCTGAGCGTACCACTCATGAAGCTGCTGGGGCGTAAGTGTCTCACGCGGACGCCGCTGCAGCTGCAGCTGGCCACTGCCAGACGCTCCCGACTGACCAGCTCCAAGGCGACAGCCACGACGGCTACCGCCACAACCCCAACTAGCGTACCACTCACTAAGCTGCTGGGGCGTGAGAGACTCGCGCGGACGTCGCTGGAGCTGCATCTGGCCACCGCCAGTAGCAGCAGTAGCAGTAGTAGCAGCAGTAGCAGCAGCAGCAGCAGCCTAGCAGCAGTAGGCTCGGCAGGTAGATGGCGCGGCAGCGCGCTAACAAGGCAGGCGCGCGGGAAGCGCGGTAGGGCAGGTGCTCACCAGTGGCGGGAAGGGCAGGCGCTCGCCGAGCGAGCAGGGCCGGCGCTCGGCTGGCAGCGGCAGGGTAGGCGCACGACGGCGGCGACGGCGGGGCCGCAAAAGCGGCTGCAGAGTAGGGCCGCGTCAGCTGCAGGGCTGGGGCCACGACAACTGCAGGGCAAGGCCACGGCAGCTGCTGCAGGGCGGGGCTGTGTCGGCGGCAGGGCGGGGCCAGGCGGGGCCGCGTCGGCGGCAGCAGGGCTCTGGGGCGGCGCGCAGCTAGGGCAGGGGCCGTGTGCGGGCTCTGGGGCGGCGCGACGGGCAGGCAGGGGCCGCGCGCAGGCTCTGGGGCGGCGCGACGGGAAGGCAGGGGCCGTGCCCGGGCTCTGGGGCGGCGCGACGGGCAGGCAGGGGCCGCGCGCAGGCTCTGGGGCGGCGCGACGGGCAGGCAGGGGCTGCACGCAGGCTCTGTGGCAGCGCGACGGGAAGGCAGGGGCAGGGCACGGGCTCTAGGGCGGCGCAACGGGCTCTAGGGCGGCGTGACGGGCAGGCAGGGGCCGCGCGCAGGCTCTGGGCCTGCCCGACGGGCAGGCAGGGGCCGCGCGCAGGCTCTGGGGCGGCGCGACGGGCAGGCAGGGGCCGCGCGCAGGCTCTGGGGCGGCGCGACGGGAAGGCAGGGGCAGGGCACAGGCTCTAGTGCGGTGCGACGGGCTCTAGGGCGGCGTGACGGGCAGGCAGGGGCCGCGCGCAGGCTCCGGGGCAGCGCGACAGGAAGGCAGGGGCCGCGCGCAGGCTCTGGGGCGGCGCGACGGGCAGGCAGGAGCTGCGCGCAGGCTCTGGGGCGGCGCGACGGGCAGGCAGGGGCGGTGCGCGGGCTCTGGGGCGGCGTACGGCAAGGGCAGGGGCCGCGCACAGGCTCTAGGGCCTCTCACGGCAAGGCAAGGCAAGGCAGGGCACGCGCGGGCGGCGCGATGCAGAACAGGGCGTGGGGCAGCACGGTAACCGCAGACGGTCACTAGCGAAGGGTGGGCCCGAAAAAAACGGTCCTACGGACCTACTGCTCTGATACCATGTTAGAATCTAGAAACAAGAATGGATGAACTAGCAGCATGCAGGAGTACAAGTAGTAAACCCTAATTGGGTTGTACCCCATATGGGCTACCCCACTACAGCCTACACAATATGCAGCATATATAATTTGACACTGGCCAGCGACATCATCAACGATGAGGCCATGCAGGAGGTTGAGAGTCCCACAAGCGAACTAAGTCACCCCGACGAAGTAGGGACATCAGTAGGGGTAGCGTGGGAAGAAGGGCGGAGGTGGTAGCAGAGGCGGGAAGTCGGCGAAGGACGCCGACCGGCTGAAGTCAACTCGAGACAGCGGTCATGGCGGCGGTGGTCGATGGCAAGAATGCTGGGTCAGTGGCGACCCCGACAACCTCTCCTTCGAATGTTTCGACTGCGAAGAGTCCGAAGACGACGACCAAGGGCCTTGCACTTTAACTTGTTTTGAAGCTTCTGCATCCCCTCCATCACAAGGTCAGAGAAGGGTGAGAATATGATGATATCATCAACATAAACCACTATGAAACTCCTCTGCTCCCCCTCGCCAAGCATGAACAAGGAATGATCGGCAGTTGAGGGAGTGGAACCAATCTACTCCAAGACCTCTAGCAGCTTCAAGTACTATTGCATAGGGGCTTGCTTGAGCCCATAGAGGGCCTTCTTCAGCTTCCACACTCTGCCACTACCATCACCAAACCCTTCTGGTTGCGCCATAAATATCTCTTCTTCAAGATAGCCATTGAGGAACGCGGTTGTCACACCCATTTGCTTCACCACCCATCTTTTGATAGAAGCCCCCGCGAGTAGGGTTTGCAGTGTTGTGGGCTTCACTATAGGGGTAAACACATCCTTGAAGTCCACCTTCTCCTTCTGCTGGTTCTCCTTGGCCATAGGCCTAGACTTGTAGCACTCGATGTTGCCGTCGGCTCCGGTCTTGATTCTCAAGAGCCACTTGGACGTAATCGCCTTACGCCCCTCCGGTAGCTCCACCATCTCCCATGTGTTGTTCTCCTCAATGCTCTTTTATCTCACTCTCCATTGCCTTCTTCCACTCCTCAGCATCACTACTCTCCAAGGCCTCCTTGGAGTTGATGGTTCCCTCGACACCTTCACCGGAGAGAAGAACACAAAAGCACACTTTTTCGTAACCACTCTCCTCGTCATCTCCAATACGAGCGCCGCTCCCGTCAAGGCTTACTTTGCTCCCGAGCGCATCATATCTTAGCCTATTGGGGTCTTGAGCTCTCCTCATGCCCCTTCCTTCCCAATCAGCTGCGGTTATTTTACGGCCTTTATGGCGTTGCTGTGGGGTGACGCGAATCCGAAAAGCACCCATTGCTCGAGGTGGAAGCGTGAGTTTGAGCTCGCTTACTTGCTGCACCTCCTCCCCCTCTTCCTCTGCATTCTTGGCCTCCTCTTCCTCATTCACAAGAGGAGATTGTCTTGTGATGGTGCTGCTATTGCTCAGCTCCAAGGGAAGCTCCACATGCTCCAACCCGGAACTCTTCACCTCCCCAAGTCGCACGCCTATCTTTGCTTCATTCTACGCCGTCCACTCTTTATCCATCAGGTTCTCCATGAACTTGCAATCCCTGCTCACCAGGAATATCCTGGTAAATGGGTCCTAAAAAAGCCGTCCCTTGCTGTTTTGAGCCATGCTAAAGTGCATCGCCTATATCGCCTTGGCACCAAGCTTGTTGTGACGAAGATGCTTAGGCACAAGCTCCATGCACATGCACCCAAACAACCGAAGCATGTCCACCTTCGGATTCCTTCCAATCCACTCCACATAGGGCACCCATTTGTCTGCTACAACTTGAGTCAAGGCTTTATTCTTGGCCACACAAACTTGCAGCACCGCATCTGGCCAGAAATAGACGGGTAGCTCGATGAGCAACCTGTGTGTCGTCTCCGTGAGTGTCCGGTTTGCACGCTCGGTGATGCCGTTCATTGAAGGGGAATATGGCAAGGTAAGAGAGTGCCTTATGCCATTCTTCTTCAACCACATTGAGAACTCCTTGCTCAGGAACTTCCCCCCTCGTTCACAAGACGGTCTTGTTGCCGCTCCACCATCGGCAACCTATCTGTCTCCACCATTTCAGCCACGTCGCTCTTCTGGGATAGCACATACACCCATGTCATTCGGGTGAATACATCCACAATGGTGAGGAAGTACTCTGCTTTAGTAAGCAGCTCCAAGCTTCAGGGGGCCCACCACATCCATCACCACCTCATCAAGTGGTGCTTTAGCCGTTGCCTCCGAGCTAGAGAATAGGAAATGTGTGAACTTGGCTTGCATGCATATCAAGTAGTCAAATTCCTCGATGGGCTCCCCTTCACACGTATGCCAGCAACCATCTCTTCCTTCACTAGTTGCTGGAAAATTGGCAAAGCTATATGCCCCATTCACCGATGCAAGGTCAGCCAATCACACTCTCCCATAGCCGAAGTCGGATTGCCTCTGGCTCCTCTTCCCAGAGGCTTGCATCTGATTGCAACCTCTGTGGTGCCGGGAGTTCCAGTGCGGTGATATATAATAGAGGGGTCTGCACCCCTGACACTACCGGACCAGTGGTAGCACTCACACCTAACAGTGCTCAGGTGTCCGCATTGACGCCCCAGCAGGTGCGCCTCCTGCCCACTTTCTACTTGTCAGAGTAAAAATCTGGATTTCCGACTCTCCACTATGCTTGTGTGCCCTGTTTGTCCTTTTGAAGCCATATGATCCATACGTTGTCCCTACTCCCTCCCCTCCATCCCTCAACAACTGCCCTATTTCTATCCCCACTCCCCTCCCCACCCCGACCCCCCAGTTTCGGTGATTGGGAGTCTCAAGGCGGCACTGGGAGTGCCTCTCCCGGACAGAGGAGTGAACTCCCTGTGCACGGCGGTCCTCGTGGTTTCCGAGGTCAGCGTCTCCTCCCCTGGCCCGAGGGACTTGGGAGGCGTGCAGTGAAGCCCGGCCGGTGCTGTGGTGGAGTTCAACCTCAACACGCGCCAGCTAGCAGGGTCCATGCATGCAGATATCTCCAAGCTCACTGCGCTCACTGCTCTGTAAGCCCATTGCTCTGTAAGCCCACTACTTTGTATTGCCACTGCTCTGCAAGCCCACTACTCTACAAAACCACTGCCCTGTGCGTCCACTGCCCTGCAATGACCCTCTCCCTACACTGTTCCCTGCACCTCTCTCCCTTCCGGTCGTCCCCCTTCCCACCTTCCCCCCTTCTTGCCTTCTCCCCTTCCTACCTTTCCCCCTTCCCGCGTTCCCTACTTCCCACCTTTTCCAGTCCTACCTTCCTCCCAACCCATTCCCCTTTACCTTCTTTCCTAGACCCCCCTCTGCCTTCCCCCAAGGGTCTTTTACTCAAAATTCTTGGCTGGTCGCTTGGATGCCTTCACAGCAACCTTCATCTCCCTCACCCTAGCTGGAAAACATGGGTTGCCTCTCTCTCTCTCAAGCAATCCGTTCCTTTCTATTCATGCTCCTCCTGAATGGCCCTTCCTTTCAATTAAGGTGTGGTGGGTACAATAGAAAGGTAAAGGGGTATGGCACAATCCTTGCTACAGGCTTGTAGGGGCTGAGAGATTTGTAGACGAGCCCCCTGAATTTGTAAATGTCATTGTTGAGCAAATGCAATCTCGGTCCCCTGCTCTCTCCCCTTTCTTGCGTTCGTATGCCGTATGCACCCCTCTTTCCCCTTCTGTGCGTACCTGAATTGTTGACGAAGAAAGGCCCCGCCCTCGCTTGGGCGAAACCGGCTTCGTTGTCCGGCTTGGAAGGTGTGCACCTCGCTAGGTTTCGTGGTGTGCTGATTTGAAGGAGCAAGTCGGCTTGGTTGGCCGACCTCGGCAGAGCCAACTTCGGTGGCTAGCCGACTTCGGTGAAGCCGACCACTGCGAAGCCAACTTCATCGAACGGAGGAGCCGACTTTGTGGTCGGCCAATTTGGCTTGGTTAGCCGACTAGGAGGAGCAAGTCGGCTTGGTTGGCCGACTTGTTGGTTAGCTGACTTGCTGGTTAGCTGACTTGCTGGTTAGCCGACTTGGAGGCTCAAGTTGGCATGGTAAGCCGACTTTGACGCTGAACCGACCTAAGTCAGCTACAACAGAGCTGAATTCGGTGAAGCTGGCTGTGGCGTTGGTCGACGAGGTGAAGTCGGTGGCCGACGAAGGTGTTTGTCGACATAACAACGGCTTGGGGGGCGCCGACTTGTGGATGTTGGCGGCCTCCTCTGGTCAACCGTTTAACCTGGCCAGCGAAGTTCTGCGGGGGTGCGCGAACATGATCCAGGTGGTTTTGGTGAAGCCGACCTACGTAGCAACATCACGTGCGCAAGAGGTTGGCGTGGCACATCAGGCGCAACCGTTGGCATATGGCCAACTTGGCACCTTCGCAATGTGCATGACGGTGCATGGCATGCTCAACTGTCGAGCCGCGCCTACAAAGTGGATGCGTGCATGTGCACTGTAGTCACCCGCGTTTGCATCTCTGGCAAGCCGCCTTGCTGCAACGTTGGCAAGCCGCTCTGGTGCAGCGTTGGCAGGTCGCCAACATGCAATGCTGGCAAGCCACCATCGAGCTGCATTGGCAGGCGGCCGACTTGCTGCACTGACGGTCTACCTACTTGCTGCGTTGGCGGTTGACCTGCCTGTCTGCTGGCGGTTTCTGATATAGCCATTGTTGTCTACCATCTTTGCATCATTGTTCTCAACTTTTGCTAGTGAAACTCTTGTCGTTTTGCTATGTGAACGCACAAGTGCTAGAGAACGCAAGGAATGCTACGATCACTCATACCACCCGTGCTTTCCCCCGTAGTCCAGCTCCCGGTGTAGAGTGACTTTCCGCCAAGAAGTAGAGAGCCACTAGTCTGAGAGATTTGCAGATGAGTCCCCCCAAGTTTGTAAATGCCATTGTTGAGCGAATGCAGTCTTGGTCCCCTGCTCTCTCCTCTTTCTTGCGTTCATATGTCCTATGCGCCCCTCTTTCCTCTTCCGTGCGTATGTGAAGCACCTCAATCCTCAGCAGCATTCACAGGTGACTCCTGTATGGGCCTACGACACTTTAAAGAAATCACAAATGCAATACCTGAGTCAATCCTCCTCACCATTTCCCTCGATTCCTTCCCATCCACCCCGCCATCCACCCCTTCACCCCACACTCTTCCCGGTGTGCTGTGCAACCAAGTGCACTACAACTAATTGTTTGTGCCCATCCCCTCGGCTCTTATCGGTCTCAAGGGCCTCTCTAAGCTGTAATTTTACCACCATTATGTCCGTGTGTGCCATGCCATGCCAGCCCATTCCTTGTCATACCCTGTCATTGGCCATCATGCTATGTGTTCACATTCCACTTCAGCTACTTCCTTTGCACTCCTTCCTCTGCCTTGCACAAAGAAGTATAGGCCTCTGTGTATCCTTCTGTCTTAGCCGTGTACGTCTGCTGTGTTAACTGCTGCTTGCATGGCAGATGGAGGCAAAGGGACTATTCAGAGAGCCACGTGCAGTATCTGCGACAGTGCCGATGGCATGGGGGTGTTGTGTGGCGGCAGTGGTGCGTCCACTTGCCAACCCACAGCTGCTTCCCTTGCGTCCCTCTCCACAACAGCCCATCTGCCCCTCCACTCACTCTGGAATGCTCCTTTCTGCTGGTTGTACCCTTCAACTCTGCTTACAGTAAGACATCCTAAGGCACGCCCCATTCTGCAGGGGCATGGGTATGGGTAGCAAGGGGACACGTCCCATTCTGCACTTGCCAATCTGCATGGGCATATGTAGCGTGGGGATTACCACCTTAATCACCTGTCTGGCTGCATTTTCCTTTCTTATTCCGTACACACGCTTAGTTCACTTGTTCCTCCCACCTTGACCTCCCTCTCCCTCCCATTCAAACTCCTTGTTCAATCCCCAATCTCTTCACTATCCCCCTCTCCCTACCACAAAGGCAGCGCTGCTGAGCATCAAGACAGCCTTGGGAGTGACGCACACAGGGTGGGCGGCAAATGCTATCTGCACGCTAGCAGGGACAGGTGGCACCATAGTGAGCGGGAGCCTGATGGGTGTGGAGTGTGACTTAGCTGGCAACCCCGTCAAGATGTGAGCAATTGATTGATTGATTCAATGTTAGATAGAACCCAAACTTTTTTCGTGTGAGGTAGAACCCTAACTTGTTTTATTGTGCAGGCAAGCTCGTTTCAATATGGGGGATCGCGTTTGGAAGCCTGGTTTGTGTTGCGTGTGGCTTTTCAAATTTCTCGAAAACGTGGCAACCCTGTGAAGAATGTTGGTGTAAATATTGAAGCGAAGAATTAAGACATTCAGTAGCATTAACCATCAAAATGAAGCAAACGATGGGTCTTCCTCAATCTCTTCGTCCCACATCACCACCTTCCCCTACCCAATTACTTCCCTGCTTCCCCTTGCTTCTGCACCTTTTCCTGATCTTGAATCCCCAAGTGCTTCAGTGCTCCCTTGCCTAATTCATTTCCTGCTCTTTCCATCCCCAACTTACTCCCTATTAATCCTTCCCCTACCTCCTGTTTTGTTGCCTGCCCACTTGTGCCAGCACTCTCAACAGCCAGCAGCTGTTCGGAGTGCTCACTGCTGATGTCACCAAACTCACAGCGCTTACTTACCTGTGAGTGCACACATGCACACACTGACTACATGCTTGTAAGCACCATTCATTGTGTGTAAGCTGATGCAAGCACATAATTAAATGCATATAACGTTCATGTCGGCATCAAACGCATGTAACGTTCATGTCGGCATCAAATGCACGTAACTTTCATGTCGTCATCAAACGCATGTAATGTTCATGTCGGCATCAAACGCATGTAACGTTCATGTTGGCATCAAGCACACTTAAATTTCATGTCGGCATCAAACACATGTAACGTTATGTGCATACTGTTGTCGTTCAAAATATTGTTCTAGTCTGAACTTGTAGCCTGCATCACAACTATGCATGCAACCATGATCATGAATACACGTAAATGCATTGTGTTTAACTGCCCGCACCAATGCATCTCATCTGAGATCCCAACATCTTGCCCCTTTATTCCATCCTCCCTCCCTCTGTTTTCTTGCCCCCGCTGTGCGCACCAGGGTCGCAACAACCTGCAGTCCAATCTGTTCAGGGCATGCCTTGAATATTTTGCACTGAGGCTTCCCGCCCTCACCAACCTGGCAATGCTGTGAGTCCCTCACCAACCTGCTAGTTCAGGATAATTCTCAGAATTGTGTTGTTGTTACTCACGCGATTCTAACACGTACCACTGCCCTCCCACCAGTCCTTGCTGAGAACTCCGTTGCCACCCTTGTGCTCTAAGTGGTGCTGCTCAGCCAAGTCTAGGATGCTCATTTGCACCACGGAGTATCTTGCCACCCTCGCAGTCTTTTGGCAGTCACTAACCCTCCTGCGGTTGACCAGCCATTCAGCATGAATGTCCTTATTTCCCTACTGCCCTCTCACCTGTGCTCATTTGTGCCCCCCTGCATGCACCCACTGCCACTACAACTGGTTCAAGGGCTCGCTGCCCCCGCCTCTCCTTGCCATGACCAAACTCACCCGCCTGTCAGTGCCGTACCCCATGCCCCATGCCCCATCCCCATGCTCCATCGCCCATGCACCCGTGTCCCATCCCCATGCCCCACGGCCCATGCCCCATCCCACAAGCCCCACGCCCTATCTCCCATGCTCCATACCTTATCCTCGATGCCATGCCCCATCCCCCATGCCCCATGCCCTTTCTCGATACCCCGTTCCCCATGCCCCATTCCCATGCCCCATGCCCCATGCGGCCATGCCCCATCCCACATGCCCCATGCCCCATCCCCCATGCTCCAAACCCCATTCCCCGTGCCCCATGCCCCATCCCACATGCCTCATGCCCTATGCCCCATCTACCATGCCCCATCCCCTATGCCCAATGCCCCATGCCCCATGCCCCATGCCCCATGCCCCATGCCCCATGCCCCATACCCCATGCCCATGCCCCGTGCCCCATGCCCCAAACCACATGCTCCATGCCCCATCCCCAGTGCCCCATGCCCCATCCCCAGGCCCCATGCCCCATGCCCCAAATCTATCCCCCATCCCCCGTAGCTCATGCCCGATTCCCTACACTATGTCGTTCAATCGTGCCTTCCAACCATCCCATTGCTGCCAAATCTTGCCCCAAACCATCTCACCTATCTTTTTTTTAGTTGGTTACCTCTAACTTGTTCCCATATAATCTCCCAGCTAGCAGTGCATGCAAAAAACAAATGAAACTTTCTCTAACAACCCTCACTATCTCTCAAACACATCACCCACACTTTCTTCCTCGCCCCCGACCCCCCCAAATTTGGAAAATGTGATTCAGGAGCATCGCGTACAACTACCCGACAACCTGCGTGCCACCAGTGTCAGCATCGCTCAAGGAAATCATCCTCTCCAATAACTTCCTCTCGGGCACCTTCCCTGCCAACTCCGCCACCTCCTGCGTCTCTGCTGCCAACTGCTTCACCAGCGTCTCCTCCTGCAACACTCCTACCGAGCAGGGCGATACGGTGCAGCGAGCATCCGGGGGTGATATTTGCAGCACTGCGAGTGGTCAGGGCATGCTGTGCGGGGGCACAGCCAATGCTGCTGCACTCTTCACTGACAGGATGGTGAATGCGGCTGGTGTTAAACTATAATACTGTTGCTGTTTCAAGGCTGTAGTGGGGTAGCTTACATGGGGTACAACATATTCTAGGGTTTCCTTTTTGTATCCCAAGTCTTGCTAGTTACATCCATTCTTGCCTAAGTTTCTCAACATGCTATCAGAGCAGTAGGTCCGTAGGACCGATTTTTTTAGGGCCCACCGGTTACCACGCTACCCCATGCCCTACCCTGCCCTGTACCGCCCACACACGCCGCCCCTGCAGTCCCACGCACCGCCCCTGCAGTCCCGCGCGCCGCCCCTGCAGCCCGCGCGTCGCCTACTTGCAGCCCCTGTGCCCCGCGCGCCGCCTTCCCCGCTCGCGCGCCGCCTTCGCCGCCCGCGCGTGGCCCATTGCAGCCCCGCGCACCGCGCCAGCAGCCTGGGTGCCGCCCTCCCCGCCCACACGCAGCCCTAGCAGCCCGCGCGCTGCCGTTTGCGGCCCCGCGCGCTGCCCCTGCCGCCCGCGCGCTGCCGTCTGCAGCCCCGCGCGAGCCCCTGCAGCCGTCGCGCTGCCTCTGCCCTGCCCCGCGCGCCACCCTTGCAGCTCGCGCCCTGACCCAGCAGCCCTCGCGCTGCCTCTGCTCTGCCCTGTGCGCCCTGCCCTTGCAGCCTCGTGCGCCGCCCTTGCTGCCTGCTTGCAGCCTCTGCAGCCCTTGCGCTGCCTCTGCCCTGCCCTTCTCCTAAGCTACTAAACTATGGCCACTCTGCGTATTCTCGCATTCGATCCTGACGGCCGCCCAATCAAATTCGAAGCCTGGCTCCAGGACCTGCACCTCTACCTACTGAGCGACGCTAGGGATGGTGTTTCGCTCTATGAATTAGCGACTGGTGCCTCCTCTACCCCACCAGCCTCAGCTGACACGATGACTCGCTCACAGTGGCTTACCCGTGATGCTGCTGCTCGCCTAGCCATTTGCAACCATCTGCCAGTAGCTGAATGCGAGCATTTTGACCAGGCAAAGACTGCTAAGACCCTGTACGACGCTGTAGTTGCACGCTACTCTTCCCCTGCCACTGCAGCGCTTAGTCGTCTCTTCCTGCCCTACCTTTTCCCTGACCTGTCCTCCTTCGCCACTGTAGACGACCTCCTCGCCCACCTTCGCGCTATGGACGCTCGTTACCGTGCTGCCCTCCCTGCCGAGTTTCTCCCCAAGAACGAGCCCCCGATCTACATCACTCTCCACTTTATAGTGACCCGCCTCCCTGACTCTCTTAGTGCAGTCCGGGACACCCTTCTCGCTCTCCCCCCCACAGACCTCACTATCGACCTGCTAGGGAAGCACCTTCTTGCAGCTGAGGCTAACATAGTCGATGTAAGTGCTACCCGTGGCACCCCTCGCACAACCTTCTTTGAGGGGTGCTCCCCCTCCCCCTTTCCCCCTCTGTTGCCTCTGTCGCTGCTGTCGAATTCCTTGGTGCTGAGAAGGTCGCAGCTGCTTCCGCTCCTAGTGGGAAGCGCCGCAGCGGCAAGGGCAAGGGAGGCAAGGGTGGTGGGAGTGGCGGCGGGGGTGGTGGTGGTGGAGGTGGTTGGGGTGGCGGAGGTGGTGGAGGTGGCGGTGGGAGTGGTGGAGCGAGTGGGGGCGTCGGCGGCGGAGGTGGCGGCGGCGGCAGGGGTGGTGGTGGCAGTGGTCGTGGTGGCAGTGGGAGCAGTGGTGGCGGGAGTGACAGCGGCGAGAGTGGTGGCAGCGGCGGCGGTGGTGATCGCTCTGGCGCAGTTCAGCGGCAGCAGCAGCAGCGTCCGCGTGAGACCCTCTCGCCCCAGCAACTTTGTGAGTGGCTTGCTCAGCGTGCGGCGTCTAGGGGTGGTGGTAGTGGTCGCTGCTCGTACGTTATTCGCACAGGTCCCCGCGCTGGTCACACCCAGCACCGCTGTTTCTCCCGCCTAGACGACGCTTGGCGTCAGGAGATGGGCGACGAGTATTAGCTGCCCCTCTGGGCAGATCTGCTTAAGACTGGTGTTGATATCTTTGCTCTTGACTTTGATGCTATCATTGCTGGAATGTATGCTCTGTCTACTAGTGTTGAGGGTGACTGTTACCTGTGTGCGCCATACGACCCTGGTATAGAGGCTGCTGCAATAGGTGCTAGTGAGTCTGCTCTCTCTGGTACTGCGCCTGCTGAGGCCTCGCACACCTTCACGCTTGACTCAGGTGCTTCTCGCTGCTTCTTTCGCGACAGTACCACAGTCACACCACTCACCAGGCCTGTTGCAGTTTCCCTGGCTGACCCCTCTGGGGGCCCGGTTCTTGCACGCTCCTCTACTGTGCTCCCGTGCCCGGCCGTTCCGTCCGGTTCCTTGTACGGTCTCCACCTCCCCTCGTTCTCGACGAACTTGGTGAACAACGCAGTCCTCCAGGATGAAAGGGTTGATACCTTTACACCTGGATGGCAGCGTGTGGCGATCTGTACGTGCTCTCGGACTGGCCGTCACCTGGCCACGTTCACTCGTCGGCCGGGGTCGAGTCTGTACACACTGACTACTGCGCCGCCTCAGGTCGCTGCGTCTGCTCAGGTGTCCCCGTCAGGTCCGGTAGCAGCCCCCTGTGAGTGTCGCTGCCTGTCACACCAGACTCTCTTTTGGCACCACCGCCTTGGTCACCCCTCCCTGCCACGCCTTCGTGGCATGCACTCTCGCCTTCTGGTCTCTGGTCTTCCCAGGTCTCTGCCTTCCCTCCCACCCTCTGCATTCCTTGCGTCGAGGGGCGGCAGCGCGCCGCTCCTCACTCCTCCTCGTTTCCCCCAACGACAGCCCCTCTGCAGACTCTCCACATGGACGTGTGGGGCCCAGCCCGCGTCCAGGGACAGGGCCGCGAGCGATACTTTCTGCTGGTTGTCGACGACTACTCGCGTTACATCACGGTCTTCCCCTTGCACAGCAAGGGTGAGGTCCCTGCTGTTTTGATCCCTTGGATCCGAGCTGTCCGTCTCCAGCTCCGCGAGCGGTTCCGCACGGACCTTCCTGTCCTGCGTCTGCACTCTGACAAAGGTGGTGAGTTCTCCTCTGACCTCTTGAGGTCCTTTTGTGAGGAGGAGGGCATTCACCAGTCGTTCACGCTTCCGGCCTCCCCACAGCAAAATGGGATTGCTGAGCGCCGCATTGGCTTAGTCATAGAGGTCGCTCGTACCTCCATGATCCATGTGGCTGCTCCCCATTTTCTGTGGCCGTTTGCAGTCCGGTACGCGGCGCATCAGCTCAACCTCTGGCCCTGTGTCTCTTTGCCAGAGACCTCGCCTATACTTCGTTGGATGGGGGAGGTTAGCGATGCGTCTCGGTTCCGGGTCTGGGGTTCCTGTGCCTTTGTCCGCGATTCCACCGCGGGCAAGCTCTCCTCTTGCGCCATTCCCTGCGTCTTCCTTGGCTTTCCCACTGACGCGCCTGGCTGGCAGTTTTACCACCCCACCTCGCGCCGTGTCTTCGCGTCTCAGGACGTCACGTTTGACGAGTCGGTTCCCTTCTACCGTCTCTTCCCCTACCGCACTACCCCTCTCCCCCCCCCCCCCCGCTGCTCTTCCTTGCTCCACGTCCCCCTCCGTATCGAGTAACGGCCATAAGCGCCGGCGCCTTTATAATGGCAAAAATGAAATTTGTTTGTAAGGGTACCAAAATGAAGCCCGCAATAAGGCAAACACAACTATGTGCCGTTCACATAGGATCATGCATGGAATCTCGGCGAAAATCGCCGCGATTCGATTTTCCACCGCACACTTTACGTCCCCGAACAACGCACCTGCCAGCGCTGACGCAAAACCTGTTGTGGGGCCCAATAGGGTTGTCATGCGCTGCCAGGCAGGACCATTCACCCGAACCCTCTCGAAGGGTGTGGAATATGCCCTGCCAGCACAGCACGTCTGGTGCCTCGAACCCTCCTCTACGGGTTCAGGCAGGGCGGGTTCCCGTCCTTCATTGACGAGGACCCCGAGCCGCTACCCCGAAGGGGTCCCCTCCAATCTTTCATTTCTCCAGTTATTCTTTCAGTTTTCCATTCAGTTTTCCATTCAGTTTTTCATTCTCGCCCACCTGGCTGCGGAAGCCATGGCGGAATTCACAGGCACGCACTTTCTTTTCAAGAAGAAACCTACCAGTAGGCCCGCGTATAGAGTTGACGCTGACGGGTGGTATACTCGTATCCCACCATCACCACCAGAGCCACCATAGCCTCCTGCGCCTCTTGTGCCACCTGCTCCTCCTGCGCCTCCCGCTCCTCTTGCTCCTCCGTATCAAGCATTTCCTCAACCCACGGGAAATCAGCCCGTGCTCACGCTCCTGCTCCCATCGGCTTTCGACGAGTACCTGTCGAAACCGGACAACAACAAGCCGCCAGATGTGTACGTACCGGCTCCGGCTCCAGCACCACGATGGGGCCAGCCCGAAGATTGCACGTAGGATGAATCTGCAGTCGGCTCTGACAACGATGTGGCTGACAACGAGGAGGAAGGTCGTGCCGAGGGCGACAACGACGCCGAGGCTGCCACGGAGACTGGAACCGAGCCTAGCACAGCGGCCGACGTGTTTCCCGAGGGCGTACTTGGTGCCGACGACGACGGCGTCGAATACTGGTCTCGCGATGGGCTCCCCGAGAAACTCCCAATTCCAACTTATCCTCCAGTTAACCGCAAACAACCTCACCCTTCTGCTGAGAACCGTGATGCCCGCCCCCCCTCTCCCAGGAACAAAGTCAACCAGCATAAGCGTCAAGCTTATACTGCGCAAGAAAAACTGCAGTGGGTCGCGCGGCTGGATGTGGGAGTGTCTGTGCGCTCGTTGTCTCGCGAAAGCGGCATCCACCGAAAGTGTCTCACGGAGTGGAAGCGAGCCGCGAACTTCCTCAAGGAAGTTCTCTCCGCTCGGAAGCGCATGCACGGTCGCGGAAGGTCTTCTCGGTACCGCCAGATGGAACTGAAGGTGTACGAGAAGCTACTGGAGTGGCTCCGCAAGGGAACTGCCGCCTCTGTCGGCCGTCTGCAGGAGTGGTCGCACGAGTTCATGAAACTGCTCTACCCTCTCGCGAAGTGGAAGGGCAGCCAACGATGGTCGGAACGGTTTCGGAAGCGGTGGAATCTGAGCGTTCGGATGAAGACGAGAGTTGCCCAGAAAACTGCTGCCCGTAAGCATTAAAATCCGCCTGTGTGATTTATTGCTTCGTGTGTACTAACCCATCGGTTTCCCCCTATGTCTCTGTGTTTCACAGATGTCGCGGAGATGTGCCGAAGGTTTTGGCAGTTCGTCCGCGACAAGCGGCGTGAGCGTGGCATCGAGACCACATAGATCATCAACGCCGACTAGGCGCTGCTGTGGCTGGAGATGCCCGCCACCACCACCGTGGAACAGACAGGTGTTCGGTCGGTGCCCATCCGGAGTGCGGGGTACCAGAAGGAGCGTGTGACCGTGATGCTGGCGTGCACAGCAGATGGGGAAAAGCTCAAGCCGTGGGTGTTTTTCAAGCGGAAGACCGTGCCGAAGGGAGATTTCCCCCCCGGTAAGACATGTTGTTGTCAAGTGTTGATTCGTTGTTTTATACCACCCTCGAATAACATTCTTGTTTTTTATTGTGCAGATGTCGTGGTGGCTTGCCACGAGAACGGGTGGATGGACGCCGAGGGCGTCATTCGATGGCTGGAGGAGTGCATCAAGCTCCTTCTAAGGCCTCGGTTCGGCAGGCAGGCGAGATGGTGGTCCTCGACTCCTACCGCGGTCACCTCACTGAGGGGGTGAAGGCGAAGTTCGCCGAGCTCAACATCGTGCCGGCGGTGATCCCGGCAGGCTGTACGGCGGAGATTCAACCCCTCGACGTCTCATCAAGTCGTTCAAGGCCTCCGTCCGCCAGCAGTACCAGAAGTGGTTTGAAGACGAAGGCCAAGAGCGACTGACAGCAGCAGGTAAGTTTAATGTATAAACGTGTGTGCTTTGCAAATTTTTACCCCCCCCCCCCCTTGTTTTAACGAACTACAACCCCGTGTCTCGTTCTGTTCGTGCAGGGAACCTCAAGAAGCCGCCACCTGCGGTGGTCGTAAAATGGATCTCGCGGGCATGGAAGGCAGTGCCCGCCGACCTCATCAAACGCACCTTCCTCACCTGTGGCATCAGCAACGCTCTTGACGGCAGCGAGGACTCGCTTGCCATGGCGCACAGGCGGAACCAGTTGACTCGTGAAGTTGACGTCGATGATGACATCATCGCTGATGGCTTTTTTGGCAACAACTGCCTGGAGCCCGAGTTTGACGACGAGGAGTAGCTTCTAGGTAGATTGTACTAGGCTGTAGTTTGACATGAGTAGCTGTTGGAAAATATGAATAATGTTGAAATTGTTAGTGTAGAACATCTCCTGTTAGGAGTAGTTAAAAAATGTTAAATTCTATAAAATCTGAATATATAACGCATATGCGCTTATAATAAGTTACCACCTATAGGGGGGTGCGCTTCTAATCGAGAATCAGCCATAAGCGCCATGCTCCAGATAGAAGCGCCGGCGCCTTTAATCGGGTGGCGCTTATATCCGGGGCCATACGGTACATCAAGTGTCTCTTTAAATAACAGTGTAATCCATCAAGAATTAAAAACATGTTACAACATGTTGCTTCGCAACCCTAAGACGATTTCGTCGCCTCTTGTTTCCTTGTTGAATTCTTTGATAACAGGCTAGTTGGCATAACAGCAAATATTTTAGTTCCTCATAAAAAAATGCTGGTTTTCCTTTGGGAGCCCTTCTTGCAACGCTATGCATACTGGTATATCAGGTCAGAATGTTTCAACAATACGTACGTGTTATATTTGTTTATTCCTTTCCTAATATATTCGTAATGAATCTACTGAACCTCTATTGATCATCGCTGATGTGGTAAGGCATTTAGGTGTAAGCCTGTTTGGTACTAGCAACAATGGTGGTATACGGTATGTATTCTCAGTGTCATGGTCACTAACAAACCCATAGATCAGTCATGCTCCATCCCCATCAGAATTAAACCCCCCACCATCACCTCTACTCCTCCCCGTCGTCCTTCCCTCCCTCCCCCGCCACCTGGATCGATAGCTCTGCCAGCTGGCGCTCTGCTACCGGAGCAGGGGCGTTGGTAAGTAAGCACTGAGCGGCGGTAGTAATGGGAAAGGCAATGACGTCGCGGATGGACGGCTGGTTGAGCAGCAGCATTGCCAGGCGGTCCAACCCGTACGCTATGCCACCTGATGAGAGAGGGAGATGATGAGGGAAAGACGGAACGGGGAGATGATACGGGGGCTGGTCGTGGGGAGGGCTGTCACATCTTTGATGGACAGCTAGCCGAGCAGCCGCAAGGCCAGGCGGTCCAGCCCGTATGCTATGCCGCCTGGAACAAGGCTGACAACACGAGGGGCAGGTAAAGATGAAAATGGCACAGGGTGGATGTCTTCAATGGATGCCTGTTTGAGCAGCAGCATATCCCGACAGTCTAGCTACTAACTTATGCCACTGGGAGTGGGAACTGAAAAGGCAGAGGGGAGAGACAGAGGGCTTGACGAAAAAGTAGGTGGTGTAGAGGTGAAGGTGTGGAAGTGAAGGTAGCATAAGAGCAGCACAATGAAGAGCATTAGAGGCTCATTGTGGTGCTCTTACCGTGTGGTGGGGCCCCGAGGTCGAACGCCTCCATGAGGTATCCAAACTTCTCCTCCGCCTGCCATGGGCGAAAAGAGTTGAAGAGTTTGAGAAAGTTGAGAGTTGAACAGCAAGTAAGCAATCCCATGCCAGGCACGCACCAAAGAAAAGAGGAGGAATTAGTGCAAGGAGGAGCAGCGGTGCAGCAAGCAGGGCAGCACCTAAGCAAGGAGCATGCCTGTGAGGTTGAGGGGACATGACATGGTGTTAGGATCAGGAGGAAGCAGTGTGGGAAGCGGCTTCTGAGCATTCAAGTGTGATGGTGACATGAAACATGCACATGCACATATGACTTGCCTAAAGCCCACGCCCATCTCCTTTGAACATAGCCAACGCACGTAGCAACCCCACACATATTCGACACACACACACATCACCCCCACACGCACAGGCTAAGGACTTGGCCTGAGAGGTCGCAGACGACACCCGTCCAACTGTCAGCTGTGGGAGTGTTGCCAGCGAGAGTGCAGGGCGAGTCCACCGCCCAGCTGCTCGCACTCACGCCCAGCCCCGCCCTCAGTGCCAGCAGCGCCAGCGCTGGGAGTGGCAAGGGTGAGGAGTAGGGCAGAAGAGCAGGTTAGAGGGGCAGGGTAAGAAAAGAGGGGTAATTATGGGAAGGAGAGGGTGTGTCAGTGGAGGGAGTGCATGGTAGGATGAGAGAGAGCAGAAGGAAGCACGATAGGTAGGGATATCGAGGGGGCGCGGATGAAGTGTGGCACACACAAGGTGTGTGTGAGTGGGTGGAGCGTTGATGTCGGTCCGAGTAGATGGCAAACAATCGACGTGAGCCAAGGCTGTGAAGATACGAGGAGGCAAGTCAGTCAGAGTGCTGATCCTGGAACACATGTGCTGCTGCAGATTGAAGTGCTTCCAATTCCACTGAAAAGTAACCTCTAATACACACACGTACATATCGGTTCCCCGTACACATGTGTTTCAACTCTGTTAGAGGCTATTGAGCCCCACTCACCAGAGTTTTCATCCACTGGAACGGCCTTGCAGAACATTGCTGGAGGGCGGCAGCAGGAGTGTTGACAGTGCCGGCAGCAAGGAAAGGCGGGACGCCCGTGGTGGAACCACAGAAGGCACAGCCGGAGGTGCGCTGAGCCACACCGGCATCGTTGGTGCAGGAGCCCGGCGAGGAGAGGCAGTTGCTGCGGATGTCGCACAGCTGGAAGGGCTGTTTTGGAAAAGGGCCCGCCAGGAGGTTGCTGGCGATGGCCAGCACCTGCAGCTGCGTGGCCATGGCTGGCAGAGTGCCCGTCGGGTAGTTTGCTCCCACCCGGCTGTGAGGAGGGGAGGGGGAGAGAGAGGTGAGGGAGGGAAAGGAGGGCACTGAGGGGAATGAATGCAATGGGCATGGTATGGGTATTGGTATGGGAATGGGTACGGGAATGGTCATGGGCATGGGCACAGGCAAGGGAGTGGGCGTGAGCATTTCTGTCTGGGCATTGGAGCAAGAGTGGGGCATGGTCATCTGGCATGGGCGTCGGGCATTGTTATTGCATATACAAGAAGCATGGGCATGGTCATACAGCGTGGGGGTGGGGCATGAACATAGCATGTGCAGGAAGCATGTGCAAAATCGTGGGCATGAGAATGGGTTTGGCAGAACTGACAGCTCTATGAGTTTAGGCATGTTGACCAGAGCCGATGGAATGCTGTCGTAGAGATAGTTGGAGGAAAGGTTCCTGAAAAAAAACTCAGTCACGCAGATGAAAAGCACATCAATGAATAGATCATGATGAAATGAAGATGAATGAAGAGAATATGAAAGAGAAGCACATGAGGAGCATCTAGGGGTGCGAGTTATCAGAGTAAGTAGCTTCTCACTCAGAGTGAAATAGTCCCACAGTGAGGTAAAAAATAAGCAAGTCTGTAGTGGGCCAGTTGGTTGCATAGAATTCGAACTCACAGAGTGGCCATGGTGGTGAGCGGCAGCACGTTGGGCACGAACTTGGAGAGCTGACCAAAGAAGAAATTGTAGGACAGATCGCTGCGAATGCAGGTGGGAGAGGCGGACAAAGAAAATGAACAAGAAGCTGGATGTGAAGAGCAAAACAGGGGATGAAATAGAAACTCAGTAGTGGACCCAGGTGTGCGGACTCAAAGATGACTGTCAGATGCATGCGGAAAGAATAATGTGCTTGTTAACACTCCAGAATGCGTGGGATGGGTTGAGGTTGAAGGTTGGGACGTACAGGTAGGAGAGGGCAGTGAGCTTGGAGATGTCGGCATGGATGATGCCCCTCAGTGCCTTGTTGGGCAATGTGCTGCCATGGGATAGTGGGAAGCACATTGTTAGCAGGATGCATGGGGTTAGCAGGATGCATGGGGTTAGCAGGATGCATGGGGTTAGCAGGATGCATGGGGTTAGAAGGATGCATGGGGTTAGCACGATGCATGGGGTTAGCAGGAGGCGTGGGGATAGCAGGAGACATGGGGATAGCAGAAGGCATGGGGATAGCAGGAGGCATGGTGATAGCAGGAGGCATGGGGATAGCAGGAGGCATCGGGACAGCTGGAGGCGTGGGAAAAGCAGAAGGCATGAGGATGGCACGAGGCTTGGGGTCAAAGGGAGGCATGGGTATAAGGTGTCATGAGGTTAGCAGAACGAAAGAAATACTCCATGGAGGTCCAAAAAAGAAAGAGCTAGCCGAAGGGGCAGGGGAGCCTCACATGGAGAGGACGGTGCAATTGGCGTTGCACCACACGCCCGGCCACGACTTGGGGTTGGCGTTCTGCCCCTCAATGTTGCACTTGCTGCCGTTGCGCCAGTCCGTGTCTCTGACCCCAAGAGCCGCCCCTAAACTCATCAGTGCTGCCACTGCCGGTGGGAGTGCACGTGGAGGGGCGAGGGGGAGATGATGCTGAGTGGATGCATGCAGGCCTGCACCATGGTGATTGGTGGGGTTCTATCCATGGTATGGATGGTGGCAGATGGAAAGAAAAGGAAGCACACATGGTGACACGGAGGGTAGGGATCCACAAATGGCATTAGAAAGTGAAATGAATCATGGCCACACTTGTGGAAGCAGGGACGGAAGGGAAGGCGCTTACCAGAGGTGGCATCAAGGGGCACGGCAGCACACGTCATGGTGAGCATGGGGCCATCAGCACTGTTGGGAACCTTAGCGAGGGAAGGACAGGCAAACAGGTGCCACCTCCACACAGCCCCAGCTTATTTTGTGGAGACCCACAAATGCTGCACTCTGTTGCTGTCCTCTGCTCCGTTCCATCCAGGTTGAAGCAGCCTGACGCGTTGGCAAAGCAGTTGAGACGAGTGCTGCAGGCTATTGTGGCGGTGGGGAAAGTGCCCGAGAGGAAGTTGGCCTGCGCATCGATAACCTTGAGGGTGGCACCGGGCTTGGGCAGCGAGCCTGTCAGATAGTTGTAGCTGAAGCGAATGGTGGTTGGGATGGAGGGGGGAAGTGAGGGAAGAGAGGTGAGAGGGGTGGAAGAATGGAAGAGAGATGATGAGTATTGAGTGTGAACAGGGGGAAGTGATATGACGGATCTTGAAGGGAAGGGAGGGAGGATGAGGCGTTGATAAGGGAAGCGGGTTCTGATATTTGTTGCAGGTTGAACAGTGGTCATGTGAACGATTTCTCCGGTTTCCTTTCACCTTTTGTTTTTCGTTCATACTTAAACATCTTCTGAAAAGGGGACAGAGGGTTTAGGCGTGGGTTGTTACAGATTGGAGAGGGCGGCCATGGCCACGAGCTTGGTTGGCACCGAGCCGTAGAGCCAGTTGAAGCTCACCGCCCTGGTGGGACACGCAAGGCACACACACATGCACACAATGCAACCAAAAATCCGTATCATAGGGACAGCAGAGATAAGAGTGAGGGATGACTGCTTAACAGCAATGCAATGCACGAGCAGACGAGGAAGAGCAAAGATATGCCGAACCTAGAGTACGACACAGCAGAGGAGTTTTTGAGGCATAAACATTAAGTTAAAAACGTAAGCAATCTGATAAACATTGGGGGAGATGCAAAAACAGGCTGGGCTGGATGAGATGCAACAACTTAGCTCTGCCTGGAACACCGAATCTACATCCTTAACCATTTACAGGTCCGTGATCATAGGTCTGTGATCTTATACAGGTCTGTGATCTTATACAGGTCTGTGATCTTATACAGGTCCGTGATCTTATACAGGTCTGTGATCTTATACAGGTCTGTGATCTTATACAGGTCCGTGATCTTATACAGGTCTGTGATCTTATGCAGGTCTGTGAACCTATCCAGGTCTGTGATCTTATACAGGTCTGTGAACCTATACAGGTCTGTGATCATATACAGATTTGTGAACCTATCCAGGTCTGTGATCTTATACAGGTATGTGAACTTATACAGGTCTGTGATCATATACAGATTTGTGATTACATAAAGGTCTGAATGCACGGGATTCGTGGCACTCACAGATCCCTCAAGGAGGACATGGCATGACAGGAACCAAGCAGGAGTCTGTTGAGACGTCTCAGAGCAATTATAGTACCAGATGCGTGGTTGGCAGCGCTATCAGGTCCCTGGGAGAGCTGTGGACAGGAGAGGCACTCATAGGTCCTTGAGAGAGGCTGTGGGCAGGATAGGAGCCACAAAGGAGTCGAGACGCTGGAAGACGAGGTTGGATGACAGGTAGTTGTGGATGGGGGGAACACATGGGGGGGGGAGTTGATAGGGGGAACAGATGACGGGATTTATGGGGGGGGATATACGGGAAAAACGAAAACCATGGGGAAACAATGGAGGAACCACGGCAGCAGAGTGTGAAAAGGGATGGATCGTGCAGAGTCAGGTGAGTACTGAAATGAAAAGCATGGTATAATGCTGTGCAGCTGTGACAGTGAGATAGTAGGGCTGTGAGGCTGTGACGGAAAATGCAAATGATTGCAGGGTGCGACTAGCATGTTTCCCCCTGACACACAGAGCACGGTGACCTGCCTATCCTGTCTTAAGCACGAGCATCCCTGCTTCAGGGCACGCCTGTCCTGTCTCTTGTTTTACACCACTGTGGGCTTAACTGAAAGCCTTAATCTCAGATTTTAGCTCAGAGCCCATCCCACACACCCTTACAGTGCAGTAAGTGTGGTGAGCTTGGAAATGTCGGCGTGCACGGTGCCTCGCAGCAGGCAATTCCGAAGATCCCTGCCCACCACGCAGAGGGGGATTAGGGAACAGCAGGGGCAGACGCGATCAGGGCAGAGGGAGTCGTAGGGGCAGAAGGGAGCAGCACTGGAATCTTGAGTGGTTGTTTCAAGTCAGGTAGGAGGACAGCGATGGGCAATGCGTAGTACAGAGAACCACAGCAACAACTATGGACAGCAGCGGATCAGCAGGAGTAATTCTGGACAGTAGAGTGGCAGCACTCACAGGCCAACAACCACGCCGGCAGAAGAGCAGAACACGCCTGGCCAGGAGCCAGGCACGGGCGTCTAGCCTTGAATCGTGCACAGACCCGCCTGCCCCGAAGGCGGAGCCACCAGTAGCACCCTCTCCCTGCCCGTTTCACCTTCCTCCAAGCGCCGTCGATTCAGCGCCTTTGGCCTATTGCTCATCTCGCCTGTAAGGGTTTTGGCCTTAGGGGCTACTGCAATGGTGCCAGCAGACCACTCAGTGAAGGTGATGCCGAGAGCTGTCTTGACTGAGAGGAGAATGGCGGCCTGTGATGCGTTTAAAGGCACACCCATGCAGAAGCGTGGGAGAATGGGAGAAGAGGCGTTGGGGGTGGTGAAGGTGGCAAGAGGGCCCGCGGTGTTGGGAGCACAGGTGCCGCCGGCACAGATGGGATCGGTGCCCTTGGGGGAGTCACAGACGGCACAAGAAGCCAATGGGCGCTGGGTGGTGCTTGTGGTGTTGCATGCGCCTGTGTTGGCGAGGCAGTTGGAGGAGGCAGAGCAGGAGAGGAAGCCAGTGCCGGGGAATGTGCCGGACAGCCAGTTCTTCTGCACGTCGATGGTCTTGAGAGCCATGCCGAGCTTGGGCACGGGGCCATACAGGTAGTTGTAGCTCGCTCCGCTGAAGAGGAGGGGACATTAAATGGTGTGAGGATAAAAGAAATGGATCAAGTGTGTGAGGTGTGTTTGAGAGTGCCTGAGATTGCGCGAAAGTGGTTGACTGTAAGAGTGAAAGGTAGGGCAGCGAAAGTGAGGTGAAGCAGTGGATGCAGTTACACAGGAGCGAAGGCATGGGGCAGAGAAGAGGGAGCGAATTCCCAAAACGCAGAAGTCAAGGAGGTCTCACAATGATGTGAGGGAGGTGATGCCCACAAGGGCAGAGGGGATTGACGCAGAGAACCAGTTGAAGTTGAAGTTGTTGCCATGGGAGAGACAATAGGGTTAGGAGGGAGGAGGTAGGCAATACGTGAGGGAGGTCAATTCGTGCAGGAGGGCAATACGTCCAGGCAGAAATGGAATGATAGGCACGTCAATCTGGGAAGGATTGAAGTGATGGGAGAATAGGAGGGGAGAAATTGTTGGAGTTCCATCTTTCTCTCACGAATGTGAGGATTGGAATGACCATGTATGCCTCGGAGCAGTGCATTGTGGCTGCCGGGGTAGGCTGCTTCCAACTTGTGGCCCAGGCAACCCCATGCAGGACACCCATGCCTCCCACACACATGCCTCCCACGCACCCATGCCTCCCATGCACTCATTGTCTTCCATGCACTCATGTCTCCATGTGTCTGCTCGTGTCCCTACTAATGTGCACTGCTCTGCACATGGACGCCAGGCCACGTCACTCACGCTTGCTTGAGAGATTTGAGCGCACTGAAATAGGATGTGAACACGTCCAGACGCCCCTGTAATAGGTTGCTTTGGAGATCACTGAGAAGGATACAGAGAAGATATGCGTGATAACCATGGATTTAGCAAGAGGGAGTAAGGGGAGGAAAGCTCAGAGATTGAAGTGTACCAATAACAGGATATAAGACAGCATCGTAGGGAAATAAGGGGGAGAGGGAAATGAGAGAAGTTAGCAACACAGTAGTGGCGGTTATAAATGATGCGAAATCACATATGAAGAGTGAGAAGCTTGGGTGAGGTTATTTCGGGGGTGGTGAAGACTGTGAGCTCGGAAGGAGATACCTTTGAAACGCTTGAAAATTATACTTACATAGAGGTGAGGGTGGTGAGCTTGGAGATATCTGAGTGCATCCTCCCCATCAGCTTCAGACCAGACAGCTTGCTGCTCATCCAATAACAGCATGAAACAGCAAAATCAAACACAAACAGCAGTCATGTTTGAAATCGGAGTGAAGTGGTGCTGACAGGATCTCAAAAGGTTCAACAATCCAACGTTTTCAAACCCTTGGGTGATCTTCGGAACATTCTGACTCAAGCCTTAGAGGCAGCAGCATGGCTATACGGAGCCTCTGCTTCATGAATCTTGACAGCGAGGAAGCTGAAAACTCAAAAGGTTTGACATTCCAACGTTTCGAATGCAAAACCTTCCAACGGTCAGAATCTTCATAAACTTGGCACCAAGGACGGCCAAATGCAGCGAGGACCGGTCAAATGCAGTGAGGACCAAATAACTCACAGGGAGACGGGTTTGAAGGTGGAGTCGCAGAGGACGTTGGACCACGCGCCTGGTGGTGCTGCCACTCCCTCCACGGCACACGGCGAGCTCACCGCCCAGTCCGTGAAGGACACTCCCAGCGATGCCTTCACACAGTAGCGCCGCAGCTGGGGGGGTAGAGTTAGAGGGAAGGGAGAAATGCAGGAAAGGAAAGAGACGAGAATGGGGTCGATTCTTGAAACAAAATGACTTGTCATTCGTTATGAGATGGAGATGGTAGATTGAGATGGAGTAAAATTTCATGTGAGTGAGATCACCCAGGAGAATGGGCAAGCCTCCTTCCACCATGCACCCACTTCCTCACATGTCCCTTCCATGCTGAACCCCTTCAGTGCTCGTTGCACTCACCCATGGCAGCATCCATGGGAGCACCCGCGCAGTACATCTCAGCCGTCCCCGTATTCACAATCTTTGCTGCGATCAGAGCCGTCGAACTGGGAGCACACGTGTCACCATTACAGAGCACCCCGATTGCATCGGTGCTGCCGCAGATGGCACATGTTGCTGCTGCACGCTGCGTGCTGCCGCTGGTGCACTTGGTGCTGTCCTTGAAGCAGTTGCTGGCGCAGCTGCAGTAGGTGGTGGTGGTGGTGGGGAACGTTCCCACCAGGTAGTTCCCTGAAGGCGGAGCCACCAGTAGCACCCTCTCCCTGCCCGTTTCACCTTCCTCCAAGCGCCGCCAATTCAGCGCCTTTGGCCTGTTGCTCATCTCGCCTGTAAGGGTTTTGGCCTTAGGGGCTACTGCAATGGTGCCAGCAGACCACTCTGTGAAGGTGATGCCGAGAGCTGTCTTGACTGAGAGGAGAATGGCGGCCTGTGATGCGTTTAAAGGCACACCCACGCAGAAGCGTGGGAGAATGGGAGAAGAGGCGTTGGGGGTGGTGAAGGTGGCAAGAGGGCCCGCGGTGTTGGGAGCACAGGTGCCGCCGGCACAGATGGGATCGGTGCCCTTGGGGGAGTCACAGACGGCACAAGAAGCCAATGGGCGCTGGGTGGTGCTTGTGGTGTTGCATGCGCCTGTGTTGGCGAGGCAGTTGGAGGAGGCAGAGCAGGAGAGGAAGCCAGTGCCGGGGAATGTGCCGGACAGCCAGTTCTTCTGCACGTTGATGGTCTTGAGAGCCGTGCCGAGCTTGGGCACGGGGCCGTACAGGTAGTTGTAGCTCCCTCCGCTGAAGAGGAGGGGACATTAAATGGTGTGAGGATAAAAGAAATGGATCAAGTGTGTGAGGTGTGTTTGAGAGTGCCTGAGATTGCGCGAAAGTGGTTGACTGTAAGAGTGAAAGGTAGGGCAGCGAAAGTGAGGTGAAGCAGTGGATGCAGTTACACAGGAGCGAAGGCATGGGGCAGAGAAGAGGGAGCGAATTCCCAAAACGCAGAAGTCAAGGAGGTCTCACAATGATGTGAGGGAGGTGATGCCCACAAGGGCAGAGGGGATTGACGCAGAGAACCAATTGAAGTTGAAGTAGCTGCCATGGGAGAGACAATAGGGTTAGGAGGGAGGAGGTAGGCAATACGTGAGGGAGGCCAATTCGTGCAGGAGGGCAATACGTCCAGGCAGAAATGGAATGATAGGCACGTCAATCTGGGAAGGATTGAAGTGATGGGAGAATAGGAGGGGAGAAATTGTTGGAGTTCCATCTTTCTCTCACGAATATGAGGATTGGAATAACCATGTATGCCTCGGAGCAGTGCATTGTGGCTGCCGGGGTAGGCTGCTTCCAACTTGTGGCCTAGGCAACCCCATGCAGGACACCCATGCCTCCCACACACATGCCTCCCACGCACCCATGCCTCCCATGCACTCATTGTCTTCCATGCACTCATGTCTCCATGTGTCTGCTCGTGTCCCTACTAATGTGCACTGCTCTGCACATGGACGCCAGGCCACGTCACTCACGCTTGCTTGAGGGATTTGAGCGCACTGAAATAGGATGTGAACACGTCCAGACGCCCCTGTAATAGGTTGCTTTGGAGATCACTGAGAAGGATACAGAGAAGATATGCGTGATAACCGTGGATTTAGCAGGAGGGAGTAAGGGGAGTAAAGCTCAGAGATTGAAGTGTACCAATAACAGGATATAAGACAGCATCGTAGGGAAATAAGGGGGAGAGGGAAATGAGAGAAGTTAGCAACACAGTAGTGGCGGTTATAAATGATGCGAAATCACATATGAAGAGTGAGAAGCTTGGGTGAGGTTATTTCGGGGGTGGTGAGGACTGTGAGCTCGGAAGGAGATACCTTTGAAACGCTTGAAAATTATACTTACATAGAGGTGAGGGTGGTGAGCTTGGAGATATCTGAGTGCATCCTCCCCGTCAGCTTCAGACCAGACAGCTTGCTGCTCATCCAATAACAGCATGAAACAGCAAAATCAAACACAAACAGCAGTCATGTTTGAAATCGGAGTGAAGTGGTGCTGACAGGATCTCAAAAGGTTCAACAATCCAACGTTTCAAACCCTTGGGTGCTCGGAACATTCTGACTCAAGCCTTAGAGGCAGCAGCATGGCTATACGGAGCCTCTGCTTCATGAATCTTGACAGCGAGGAAGCTGAAAACTCAAAAGGTTTGACATTCCAACGTTTCGAATGCAGAACCTTCCAACGGTCAGAATCTAAAATTGGCACCAAGGACGGCCAAATGCAGCGAGGACCGGTCAAATGCAGTGAGGACCAAATAACTCACAGGGAGACGGGTTTGAAGGTGGAGTCGCAGAGGACGTTGGACCACGCGCCTGGCGGTGCTGCCACTCCCTCCACGGCACACGGCGAGCTCACCGCCCAGTCCGTGAAGGACACTCCCAGCGATGCCTTCACACAGTAGCGCCGCAGCTGGGGGGGTAGAGTTAGAGGGAAGGGAGAAATGCAGGACAGGAAAGAGACGAGAATGGGGTCGATTCTTGAAACAAAATGACTTGTCATTCGTTATGAGATGGAGATGGTAGATTGAGATGGAGTAAAATTTCATGTGAGTGAGATCACCCAGGAGAATGGGCAAGCCTCCTTCCACCATGCACCCACTTCCTCACATGTCCCTTCCATGCTGAACCCCTTCAGTGCTCGTTGCACTCACCCATGGCAGCATCCATGGGAGCACCCGCGCAGTACATCTCAGCCGTCCCCGTATTCACAGTCTTTGCTGCGATCAGAGCCGTCGAACTGGGAGCACACGTGCCACCATTACAGATCACCCCGGTTGCATCGGTGCTGCCGCAGATGGCACATGCTGCTGCTGCACGCTGCGTGCTGCCGCTGGTGCACTTGGTGCTGTCCTTGAAGCAGTTGCTGGTACAGCTGCAGTAGGTGGTGGTGGTGGTGGGGAACGTTCCCACCAGGTAGTTCCCTGATGCGTCCAGGTACTTGAGGGACGCCGGCAGCGCTGCCGGCATGCTGCCCGTCAGGTAGTTGCCCTGGATCTTGCTGTGATGGGCAAGGGAGTGGGGGAAGGAAGTCAACGTGGTCATGATGTGAGCATATGCCGATAAGAAGAAGTGGGGAGGGGGGAATACAAAGAAGTGGGATGGGAGGGAGAGTTATGTTTAATAAATGTGACTGGGAAGAAGCGAGCTTCGATACGCAAGGAAATTGCAAAAGGTGAGGGCAGAGAGCTGACAGTTCAGAGAGGGCGGAGAAAGTAGTGAGTGATGGTGGCACGGCGCCCGACAGGTAGTTGTTGTGCACGTGGCTGGTGGGGAGGATGAGGGCAGTAATAAGGAGAGAGGGTTCTGAATTACATGGTATGCGGTATATGAAAATCTTGTGTCCTGTAGGGGCTGCTCTGCTTTGTATGAGCCGTCTTTCATGCTTGTAAGGGGTGATATGGGGAAGAGGTCGAAATCAGGCAAGACAGGCAAGACCAACCAGGTGGGTGCAATGGTGCCGCCGAATGGGTTAGGGGTGCAATGTGGTTGGGTTAGGGGTGCAGTGTGGTTGGGTTAGGGGTGCAGTGTGGTTGGGTTAGGGGTGCAGTGTGGTTGGGTTGGGGGTGCAGTGTGGTAGGGGTTGTGGGAGCGAGTGCAACTCACAGGACTTTGAGGGTCTTGACGGGAAGAAGAGGGGTGAGGAAGGAATCCAGGCGGCCTGAGAAGAGGTTGTTGCCCAGCTCGCTGCAGCATGGCACAGCCCACACACGTGCAGCATGGCACAGCCCACACACGTGCAGCATGGCACAGCCCACACACGTGTACCTCAGAGCGTGTGATAATGTGATTGTGATGTATGAGCACATGGTGACTCGAGAATGTGAGCATAGAAAGTGACAACAAGAGCATATGAGCATGTGAGCAGTTGAGCCCTAGAGAACGCTAGGTGAAACTTATGTGCCCTCTGTGAATGAAAGGTGAGAGGTTACAATGCACAAAGAGGTAGCAATAGATGGTGCATCTTACAGTCTCGTGAGAGAGGTGAGTGTTGAAACCGAGGAGTTGACAGTCCCTGGCAGCAGCAGATTGCCCAGCGTGCTGAGTGCATGTGGCACAAGGTGGTGCATCATAGAGGAAGTAACGGCAAGGGTTTGTGATGGCAATGATGATATGGTGAGAATGTGACATGATGTCATGCCATGCCATGTGTTGCTGCTTGCACGAGTGTACGGATGCTGTTGCCATACGATGCCATGCCATCAACCCACGTATAATATATAACTAACAATTAGAAATCAATCAACGCTTCATCGTTGCAATACACTGATATGAGTCATCAGGTGCTCGATAGCCTTTGCCCGTCAAAGGCAAACACGTCACAAACTGACATAGAGGAGACACGAAGCAGACCCTCTGCACTCACAGGGTGAGAACCTTGCCGGTGGCGTCACACACAACGCTGGACCACGAGCCCGGCACCACGGCCTGCCCTGCCAGTGCACACGGCGCATCCACATTCCAATCCGTGAACGTGACACCCAGCGATGCCTTCACACTCAGCAGCGCCAACCCCATGGCCGCATCCATGGGCACTCCCAGGCAGGTGAGTGGCAGCAGCGGCTGGGCGTCCGTGTTGGGGGTGTAGGAGGCAGCAGGGGTGGAGGCATCAGGGGCGCACAGCCCTCCCCCACACAGAACGCCAGAAGCATCGGTGGACCCACACACGCTGCACTCTGAAGCTGCCCGTTGTGCCGTGCCGGCAGCGTTGGGGCACTTGCTGGCGTTGGAGAGGCAGTTGGAGCGGGCATCGCAGGCGGTGAGGGAGATGGCGGGGAAGGCGCCCGAGAGCAGGTTGCTGGCCACGTTGAGCGTCTTGAGTGTTGTCTTGAACGCCGGCACTGTGCCCGTCAGATAGTTGCGGTTCAGCTTGCTGTGCGTGGCGGTGGGGGGAGGCATGGATAACGGGAAGGTAGAGAGAAGGGGAGGGAGGGGAAAGCGGGTGGAAGGACCATAAGGAAAGAGAAGAAAGAGATGGTTGAGGGACTGAGAGTTAGGGGCATGCAAAAAATAGTTGTGATTTAGCTTGTTGCCACAATAGATGGTGGCAGGGCAGGGTGGTGAAGGGTGGAGGGGGAAGACAGGCCAGTGTGGATGAAAGAAACATCGGTAAAGGAGTATGTCATAAAGACTAAATATCAAGTGAGACAAATGTGGGAGATTGAGTGAGCGAGAGCATTGAGTGGGAGAGTACAAGCTGTCGGCGTAAATTATTTCTAAGAGAGATTATTGGAGTTGGGAGCTCAACCTTTCCCCAATGATCTGGCCCTCGAGATTGCCTTGAGAGATTATTGGAGGCCCGATCATTTTGGATCAACTTTTATTTAAGATTGTTGGGACTCCCAAATATCTCTCCAACCGTCCCCCTCTTCTTGCTCCCATTGTTACCATCATATTGTCAAGTCCAACTGTCTGTTCTCCTTAGGTTCTCTCCGTTATTTCACATTCCTTGTATTCTTACCTTAGAGATAACCATATAGGGTAGAGTTTACTTGGGTAAAGTGGGGATCACTCACAGGGTGGAGAGTACAGTCAGGGCAACGAGGGGAGGGGATGGAGCCAGAGAACCAATTGTACTGCAGGTGACTGTTGGGGGAAGTGGTTAATGAGAGGGGCATTCGACGAGGGGAGTGAATATGATTAGTGAGAGGAGTGTTACTGCAGCATAGAACAGCGCACACGGCACATCACAGCATACGGCATCAGTATGCACAGTACAGCACGGAGCGCAGTGTGTGCGTGTGTGTGTGCGCGCGCGCGCACACGCGTGTGAGAGTGGTTGACACTTGTCATTGTAGTGCAGTCAAAAGATAAGGGTGAGCAGTGGACTGGACTGTGGTGAAGCGTACATATTCTTGAGTGTCTTGAGTGCAGAGACGAGCGAGAGAAAGACATCCAGGCGGCACTGGAAGAGATTAGATCTCAGGTCGCTGCACACACATGCACACACATGCACACACATGCACACACATGCACACACATGCACACACACATGCACATGCACATGCACACACATGCACACACATGCACACACATGCACACACATGCACACACATGCACATACATAAACATACATGCACACACATGCGCACACAAACACACGCATGAACGCATTCATGCACACATGGATGCACACACATGCAAACACGCATCCATGCATGCACACACATACACGAATGCAGGCATATGCACATAGGGGCAGAAAGGTATTTAAAAGGCGAGACTCTGGACAAAGTAGAGCAAGACAGTGATGGCTAAGTCCGGAGCATGACTTTCTAGGACGCATCAGAGAAGTAAGATAGGCATTGGAAGGGAATACAGCATGGTGAGGGCTGTGAGCCTGGTGATATCCGTTGAGAGGCTTCCAGTCAGCTTCTGATTTGGTAGCACACTGCACAACGAAACAAACAGAGCGGGGAGGGGAGAAACGAAGAGCGAGAAAGATTGGCTGGGATCCCTCTCAATCTAGTGATACATCAACGCTACACCATCAAGCTCCAGTGGCAACAAATTGCACATTCTCCACTAAAGAGGACAGCAGCATGTGAAAGCGCAGCAGCACGCCAAAGCACAGAAGCATGGTCGCACTCACATGCCCACAGCAGCCCCCTTGGAGCTGCAGTAGACGCCGGTCCATGCGCCTGGGCCCGGAGTCTGCCCCTCCAACGTGCACGTGCCCTGAGACCCTGTCCAGTCTGTGAGCGTCACCCCCAGTGCAGTTTTGATGGCTAGCATCGATTGGGCTGGAAAGGCGTGCATGGGAGGTGGGGGCGAATGGGAGAGAGAGTGGAAGTGGGGGAAGCGGAGAAAAAGCTGATGAAAAAGTGGGGAAAGTGGGTCTTCAACATCATGCTAGCTTTTAGCCAGGGCCATGCTATACCAAAAATTGTTTGACAGAAAATGGGGAGGGAGGGAGAGCAGCAGCAGAGGTGCACGGAAGGAGCAGAGGAGCCCCAAACTTACTAGATACCAAGTCCATGGGAACAGCCTCGCAGAAGAGAGGGAGACTAGCAGAAAGCGCAGTGAGAGGAGTGGTCACCCCAGCCCCAGCAGCAGCAACCCGGCAGGTGGTGGCAGCAGCACACAGAGCGCCCTGGCCGTTGGTGGAGCCACAGACGGCACATTCAGCGGCGCTGCGCTGTGCCAGTCCCAGTGATGCACACTTGGACGCGTCCACCAGGCAGTTGCCCGTGCTGGCGCAGTAGGCAATGCTGTTGGCCGGCACGGAACCCGCCAGGAAGTTGCTTTGCATGTCCAGAGAGGTGAGCGTGGTGGGGAGTGCGGTGGGGAGTGATCCGGTGAGGTAGTTGTAGGCCACGGAGCTGATGGGGTGGTGGAAGGGTAAAATCAATGAGTTGTTAGAATAATAAACCAAAAAGATGTTGAGGTGAATCAAGGCCCGTTCTCTCATCACGTTGTTTGATGAGAATGAGAGCATTCAGGCAACCACCCGAGCGCCGTCAGTTGTGGCACATCTGCATTCACAAGGCCGTTATTGTGTGTGACTAGTTGCATGGCAGATGCGTGGGTAAATGTGCCACACTGCTAGGCCTATGCAGTGCAGTGCAGTTCTAGTTGGGATCAACGAGAATGGAATGCTATCTGACTGTGCTAGCAGCTGCCACATGGTACGTTGGGAGAGCTCAAGTTCTCTGTGCATTATATATGCGACAAGGATAAGTGCGTTGGAGTGTATGCTCATTCCATTTGCTCACAGTGTCTTCCTGTTTCTGATAGAACTCTCCAAGTGACTAGAGGGCCCTACTTCAGCATATGAGCATCATCACGTGGTGATCATGCTATGGTCGGTCACTCACAGTGTTGAGAGAGTCTTAAGGGCGAGGAGGGCTGAGGGGAAGACGCCATAGAGGTAGTTGTACTACAGGTAGCTGCATGCGTGCACGGGAGACAGGGGGGGGAGGAGCAGCAAGAGGACGGTGGAGGAAAACCGCTAGCAATGAATTAATTCAAATTTCAGGATGACTCGGGAAAACAAGGAAGAAACTAAGAATGAAGTAGAAGGGAGCTATACACTTAGGTGGACAGGGGAGGGAGGCCAGAGAGGGAAACAGATTGAAACTAAGTTGCTAAATGGGTGTCCAGGGGATGGGGGCGAGGGTGGGGGAAAGGATGGAGGGGAATGCATTTATTCCTGGCTAGTCTTTACTAAAGGGAGCGTGTTGCTCCATTAGCTTGATTGTGCGGTCAAGTGTGTGTGGGGGGGTTTCAAGCCGAATGGTGGGTTAGGCGAAACAGTGGGGAAGTGGCCAATTGCTAGGGTGTATGGATGAAGGACTTCCAACCCAATCAAGGACTGGGCATTCAGCCTTAAGGTACTGCTGAGTAATTTGCACAATGGCCAAACTGGGGGATGGGTGAATGAATGGGTGCAAGGACGGGTGGGTGAGTAAAACGTGGGTAGGTAGATGGGTGGGTGAAAGAATGGGTGGATTGGAGGACGGAAGGATGGGTATATGAGTAGGGACAGGCAGGGACTGACAGGTCCTTGAGCACAAGAGGCGCCTTTATGTTGGCAGTGAAGGCGTCCATCTTGCCTTCCAGCAGGTTAGACCGCAGGTCACTGTGGTGCCAGCAGGGGAGTGAGTAATGGTGCAGGGAAGAATGGTGCAGGAAGGATAATTGAACCCACATGGGCCAATGAAGAGGCGTTGCTTGAAAATTACCAGATAAAAGGGTCTGAAAGAAGGGGTGAAAAGCGGTCAAGGAGCAATCAGGAGGCGTTTCTTTGCGATAACAGGATGAATTAGCAAAATGCATGAGCCCGGGATGATGAAAAGGAGGTGGACGTGTGCTGCTGTGCCTGAGCTCTGAATCAGGAGTATGCTGCATGGTGGGGAGGAAAATCATTCAACGAGCATGTGTACTCACAGCACGGTGAGGGTGCTCAGCTTGGAGATCTCATAGTGGATGCTCCCTGTGAGGCCCAGCCCCTTGAGCGACCTGCACATGAAGTCAGGCGAGGCGTGAAGGGCACAAAAAAAAGGTAACAGCAGGTAAATTACCAATTGCAGAACGTGCACAGCAACCAATGGCTCAATAGTTTGCTGCTGGGAGACAGGCAGAAAGGAAGAGGCAGCAGGAGAGGACGCATGATGCTTCAAAGGCAGCAGGTCACAATCTCACAAGAATCACACTTGGAAGTAGACAGAGCACTTACACTCTGAGGACTTTCCCGGAATTGTCACAGGCGACACCATTCCATGTTCCAGGAGCCGGGGAGGGCGAGCCCACGAGGGTGCAGAGGGCATCGACCCGCCAGTCTGGAAACGACACTCCCAGTGCCACCTTCGCATTCATCAGTGCAACGGCTTGAGTCGTATCCATGGGCACACTTGTAGCAGAGGTGCAGACCAGAGGGGGCACAGGCGATGAGGCACTGTTGGGTTTGGCTGGTGGGAGCAGGAGCGCGGGAGGAGGAATGACGCTGCAGATTCCACCACCAATGGTGTTGTTGCAGAGCTTGCCCTGAGCGTTCGTGGTGTTGCAGATAGCGCAAGCAGCTGCTGTCCGCGGGATCTCAGCGGGCCTTGTGGGGTGCTTGCAGTTGGCAGCGGAAGCAAAGCAATTCATGCGGGCAGAACAGAAGGCGAGGCCGAGGGCGGGGAAGGAGCCGGCAAGGAAGTTGAACTGCACGTCCAGAGCCTTGAGAGGCGCCGCTATGCTGCCAGGCAGCGAGCCCGTCAGGTAGTTGAAGCCCAGCAAGCTGGTGGGGGGTGGCGAGGGGAGGGGTGTGCGTGAAATGCAAGGAGGTAGGGAGGATTTTTCAACAGTGAGGGGTGGATGTGAGATTGATGCAAGGAGATGTGATGGCATGCAAAGGGTTGGAGAGTGAATTGAAGGTCAAAGCTGGTGTGCTGTGTTTTTGCCTATTTGAGGAATAGAAAATGGCAGTAGAGTATATGTGTAGGAACTCACAGGCTGGAGAGATTGGGAAGAGCGAGAAGGTATCCAGGGACGGTGTGAGAGAACCAGTTGTATGAGAGGTTGCTGCAAGTCAAAGGAGAGTGGGGGAGGGGAGAAGGGGGGGTGGTGGGTTGGGTGGGTTGAAAGGGCATGTGGATTGGAAGAGGCATGCAATGCTCTCTGATTTTCTGCTGTTGTGCAAGGCAGCACGCCAAAACACAAATGCAAGGGACAAAAGACATCTGTATCTGGTGGCTCAGGTGCTGGTAGAGAATTTGCTGAAATCACAGATGCATGCAGCACAGGTGGTGAGGTCAGAACGACGCACATGGACTGGAGGGCAGTGGCAAGGCGAAGGTGTGTGACGACGTCATCCAGGCGACCCTGAAAGAGATTGCTGCTCAGATCACTGGCAGTAAAGGGAGAGGCGAAACATGGAGAGATGGTGTGAAAGAAATGGGGAAGAGGGTGATACGATCAAAAGGGAGATGGGTGTGGAAGCTCGGAGAAAGGGGGTTGTGAAAAATGTGCTAACATGATAGGAGTGCAACAAGGTTCAACGTTGGTGTGTCATGACATGGGGGTTGACAAAGCAAGTCAACAAGACAAGTTTACAGGTAAGTGAGAGCTGTGAGATCGGAGATTGCACGAGGAAGAGTGCCTGCAAGGTTCAGACGCTTTGGTTGCATGCAAGGAACAGAGTGGGTGTGGAGGGCAGAATGATGGTGCAGCTAGTTGAGTAACTTGACAAAGGAATGATCCATAATGGAAGAAGAAATAGCAGCAATAGCAGAAGCAGTGTTCTGGAAGATTTACATGCATGCAGTGGTGAGGACTCACAAGGTGCGAACTCTGCCGAAAGGGTCACAGAACACGCCAGTGAGGGTGCCTGCAATGGCCGGCCCAGTAGAATTCGTGGTGCACTGCTTGCCAACCCCCCACGTTGTGAAGGTCACCCCCAGCGCGCTCTTCACTGCCAGAAGCGCTTGTGCTGTGAGGGTTGGGGTGAGGGGTGTGAGTGAGGGGCCAGGAGCAATGATTTGAGGGGAGGGGGGAGGAGCACAGATGGGTGAAAGAGGAAGGTTCAGTGATGAGTGACTGACATAGTGGGAGAGGGGATGGGCAGGGGCGAGGGTTGGCAGGATGGAGTGATGGTGGTGGATGGAGTCAAAGAAAGCATACCACACTGAACTTCGAAAGGCACATTCGCCAATGTGTAATGAATTGACTTGTCACAGCACAGCATGATAACATCCATCTGAGCAAAATCATGTCTCTTGGACTCCCCCACACACCATCGGTAGGATCAATTGTGAGCGCTGGTACTTCTGCAGTGGGCAGTGGCAGCGAGAAAGGCAAGAATGTGGAGAGGAATGAGGGCGGATAAAGATGAGAGTAGAGATGGATGGATAGGGCAGTGACGTAGCTGAGATGGATAGGTACGTATAGTATAGCCATGTCAGTTATTCCCCAAGACATCATCTCTCATGATGCCGCACAGTGATGAATCACGCACTACTGGAATATATCATGACTCACCACAACGTGACACGTCTGACCACCAGCCCATGCCAAGTCAAGTGACTCACCAACACAGTACATGTCAGGAGGGTCCATTGTCGTGATAGCTAGCACGATGAGGAGCCATAGCTAGGGTTGACCTAGCTAGGCAAGAGAGAATGAAGCAAAGGAGAGTTTGCACTAGCAACAATGGTGGTACAAATAGCTAACCCTAGAAGGGTTGTACTCGCTATAGAGCACCCCACTGCAGGCTAGAGCATAATATTCTGACACACCCCCATAGCCAAAGTGGGGTGTAATCAGCAGAGCAAGCAAAGCAGTACAAGCTCAGGGTGGATCACGATGTCACCACACATTCTGAGCACAAGTTCAAGAAGCAATAGTTTCAAGTTCACAATTATGAGCAAAGCTAGAGGCAGTCACAGAGGGCAAGTGAGGAGGAGGAGGGCTGGCGAGAGGAGAGTAGATTAGGAGGCGACGACTGAAGCTGCAGACACACGGGCAACAGACGGCTCTGGTGCGACACAGTGGCTACCGGGAATGAGTGCCCCGGAGTACAGGAGTAACAGGCTCCGCGGCTAATACGCGCGGCAGGAGCAACGGACCCACAGGCGACGGCGCAACCGGCTCTCTGAGCTACCGGGAATGAGTGCCCCGGAGTACAGGCGCTGCGTACGACACGACGGCAACCTCCGCTCAATCTCCCCCAACAGTCCCACACCCCTCGACACACACCCCCTGCTTCAAACCCTAGCTCCACTCCCACGGTACCCCCCTTAAACCCCAAACCCTAGGCTCCCACACACCACCCCCCTCAGCGGCAGCTGTAGCAGAGGGAGACGAGGGAGGAGGAGGAGCAGGGGGAGTAACTCACAACCGACACCCCCATAGCCGCCACCCCCACACTCCTCACCCCCAAACCCTAAAACGGGCGGAACGGGGGAAGGAGCGCGGGGGACGGCGAGGGGGACGGTGCGCGACCCCCAGGACGCCACCACGGGGCAGCGAGGGGCCGCGCGCGGCTCCTTAGGGCGCCGCGAAGGGGCAG
>CANIUD010000626.1:0-165000 GCA_947470075.1 Closterium sp. Yama58-4 | reverse complement strand
TGATGACGTATTCAAGCCCATCCCCCACTCAACATGCAACATACACCCGAACAAGTCAAGGACACGGGGGTCAGAGTTGGGACGTTGACAATCCCCTGGCTGATTGGCAGAGAGCTGTTAGCGCTGCAAGGTCTACCACCGCACAGCGTTCCCTGCCCGTTGGTCGTGCCGCAGATGGCGCAGGCAGTGGCAGGGCGCTGCTGCGAGCCGTAGGTGTGGCAGTAGGAGGAGCTGAGGAAGCAGTTCTGGTCGGCCGCACAAAACGTGAGGGAGAGCTTGGGGAAGGAGCCCGAGAGGAAGTTATAGCCCACATCCAGAGCGACCAGGGAGGTTGAGAAATAAGACCAGGGAACGGAGCCTGTGAGGTAGTTGGAGAAGAGGCTTCTGTAGGGTTGGTTGGGGGGGGCAAAGAAGGGTGGGTGGGAGAGAGTGGAGGGGGGAGGAAGGGAGTAGGAGTGCTTGAGGAAGAGGCCAGAGAAAGAGATAAGAGTAAGACGAAAGTGTGATGTGAGAGAGATAACGGGAAGGGAAACCTCCCGGGCATGAGCAAACATCACAGTCTGCATCTGCGGAACCATTTCTTGGACATCTGTGTTTGGCTTACAGCGTGGTGAGCTGAGGCAAAGAGGCAATGTAGGTTGGAATGGAACCTGAAAACCGGTTGTAGCTGAAAAATCTGGAAGAGAGGAGCAGGAATACACCAGGAGGGAAGACAATGAGAGGTCCACTTAAACCGCATATTGAGAACGGCCAGGGGTAGGGCTGCACAACGATACCGGAATCTAAGCTCGCCATGATCTGAACAGCACAGAGCACAACAATGCCATACGCAAACTGCACATAACCAGTGATAGGAACATATGTCATGCCATTATAGCGCACAAGGTACTTACAGCGCCTTTATACTGGTCAAGCCCATTATATCTGCAGCAAAGGCTGCAAGATTTCCCTGAAAGAGGTTGTAGCTGAGATCTCTGAAACAAGTGAAGGAAAAAAAAAAGGTTTGGGAATCACGAATCGGGAAGAAAAGGGTTGTGTTGCAACAGCATCACATCAGCAGCATGATTCTCCCATATTTCTGGGCCTAAGCCACCTAGAGCTCCAGAAGAGGCTCTAGGACGGTAAAGCAGTCCCCTAGGTACAATTCTTGCCCTATCCCTCCTACAGGCGGGTTCTCTGCAGCTGCCGCCTCTCCTAACTTGATCATGAGTCCCACGGATTGGGCCCTCTGCAGTGCAACCGACCACCTCTGCCTGAACTGGTGCAGAAACTTAGCGGCATGATAGGATTTGGAGTCGGCGTTGAAGTATCGCCGAGCCGCCGTGTCTGCAAGGAGTTTCAGGAACACAGGGACCTCCGCACAAGGGCAGCCGTAGGTCTCTACGGCGAGGGGGAAGAAGCCCACTGTCTCTGGCAGGTTCTCATAGTGCTTGATCTTCTTATCCGCCTGCTCCCGGGCCGCCCATCCCCTGCCTTTCTTGGCCTCCGGGTCCCTGGTACTAATAGGGTCTGTAACTGTCACATCACACACCCAAACTGCCCCACTGCTTCTGTCTGTCATGGTGAAATCCGCTGTCTGCTCCTCTATGGGGCAGTAAACATTTGTTTCCCGGTGCACGATGAACCCCGCGTCTTGCGCCATGCTGATGCAAGCGTCGCGAAGCTCATTATGAGTATTCGTGCGGTGCTTCCCCGTGCCACAGCGGAAGAGGTGGTTGGGGAGGCGCGGGTCTGTGATAGCGGTGCGGTCTGCACAGTCACAATTCTTCGGGGTGGAGAAAGGGAGGCCTAACCGGAAGCGCACGGCGTTGCTGAAGTGTACCGGGCCGATGCGACGTGAGGAAGCTACCGGGACCGCCGTCAGCCAGTCCCCTGTGCCGTAGCCTGTGAGTGAGAACATTCTCTGTGTGTGCCCGGAGAGTGGATTCAGTCTCATTTGCCTCGTCTACTCCCCTGTACTTTCAGGCCCAGTGTGTGCTGGAGCTTGATGTCCGACCGAGAGAGCCGCTCCTGGTCAACTACGTCGCGTGCGTCTGAGGGTAGGGCTGTCTCGCACTCTGTGAGCCAGGAGTGAAGCGGTGTGGTGCTGTCTCGGGGCAGAATCATGTGGCTGTGTGCTCGGGTCAGTGCTGTGTCTGGCGCTAGCGTCAGGGAGGAAAAGAAGAGTGCGGCCTGTGTGAAGCTGGCTACGAATCCGTAGACCCCTTCTACGAGTGGGTCTGTCAGTCCTAAGCCGCCCAGGGATGAGGGAAGCGAAGCCTGCGCCCACACTCTCGACTGCTCCGTGCTACAGGTAGGGACTTTAATCCCGCAGGATGTCAGGAGCGCTGCTAGAAGGTCTCTCCCCCACTGCGCCCAGGTGTCTCGTGGCAGGAGATTCAGTGGCGTGGTCCTAGTGAGGTATGCTACGCGTCTAGAAATGCAGCGGGTCAGTAGCAGGGAGGCTACTTGGGGGTCGGCACGTTCTAACAGTGGCAGCGGCTTAGCCATTTCCTCCAGCTGCCCTGCCAGGAATTTTGCCGCACCCGCTGCTGGCCCCAGGAAGCTACCTAGAAGGCGTATCCCATCCTGTGATAACGGGACCCCTGGCGGCAGCTGAATAGGCTCGTCGCCTCCTGTGCTCCATGCCACACATTTCTGTGGATTATGTGTGAGACCCAGCTGCGCTAACTTGCTCGTGAATAAGTTGAATGCTGCTACAGTGTCTGAGTCATCCCCCAAAAATGTCACGTCGTCTGCATACGCCAAGCAGAGAACGTGGGGGTGTGCAGCTGCAGTTTCGCGAAGTGCTGGGTGGATCCCTGCTGCGAACAGTAGGGGGCCGAGTGGGTCCCCCTGTCTCACCCCGCGTTCACTGTTCAGCGGGTGGCTGGCGAAATTTGAGTCGAGGTACAGCTTCGAAGGGTTACCGTACGTTAGCCGAACTAGGGGGAGCAGTGACGAAAGGTTGCTGTCGCAAATCCCGTTGATGATTGCTTGTCGCGAAATGCTATTAAAGGCATTTGAAATGTCGGTCTGTAACACCACGCAGCGGTCCCTCGAGTCAACGAAGGCACGTGCGACATGGATGTTCGCTTCAGCTCCCCCAGGTACCGCCACCCCGTACTGTAGAGGCAGGAAATGGTCACGTGCAGCTTCCCCAATTGCAGTCAGAGCTGCCTTGGCCGCGAGGCGCGTCAGGCACTCGCCAATTGCAATTGGCCGAACCCCCCCACCTGGCTTGGACAGCGCGATTAGGCGCGACGCCGTCAGCAGGTCTGCAACTGGCTCGGGTAATTTGCCCGTCAGGATAGTGTTGACTAGGGCATGCAGGTGGGTGCAGACCGATGCGTTGGTTGCCGATGCGTCGCGAAGGTGTTCGAAAGCGGTTCCGGATGGTCCAGTCCCCACCCCATTTTCGCAACGACCCAGGAGTTTGGTGAAATCAGCGTGGCTGATTTGAAGGTTCGGGCCTGGTGTTGTTGGCCAGCTCAGATGCTCGTCGTCGGCTCGGGGGTGTTTCGCGCGAAGTTCCTCCAAGACCCCCGGGCCAGGCGTGCAGACTGGGGTTGACTCGAGGGCCAGCACGGCTCGGCGGAGGCTTCCTCGCTTAGCCAGGCCCTCCGCCCTGCTGAGTACTCCCGCCTCGTCAGGCTGGTGACGTGGAGGCGGTGGGGTGTTGATGGCTTCGATCGCGTCAGAGTACAGCTGCCCCCATTCGCCACGCTGGAAAGCTCTGAGACGGGCTTTGACTTCGGGCCACTTCGGTGTTCTTGGCGACGGCTGGCGAAGTGTGAGCCGTGGGAGAAACAGCAGCAGTCGCCAACCTGCGACTGAGTCCGGATTTCGCGCGAGGTGGAGGAGCGGGGTGAGTAACACCAGTGAAAACAGCTGACACAAATTGGGCGGTAATCGGCGTGACAGGGATGGCTGACGACTGTCGCATAGTGCCTCTAGGTCCCAATCACCGATGGCTGCGAACAGATCCGATCGCTTCGCCAACTCCCCTGGCGAGTAGTAGCGGGGGAAATGTGCTTGGTTTGCTGACGCGCTTCCAGAGCGCGCAGCCTGATTTCTCTGCATGCGCCTCGGTGCATCGCTCTGTCCAGGAGTTGGGATCGTAGCCGTCCGATTGACTTGATGCGTTCCTCCTTCCCCGCCCGCCTCGTGCTCATCAGCTTGTATCCCAGTCCCTCGTCTGTCTCCAGCATCATCTGTTTCTTCCTCGTCATCTTCACTTTGTGGGAGAGGCTCCTCCCTATAAGAAGGATCCCCTCGCTCCTCCTCTTCATTAGTTCTCTCCAGAGCTGTTAAAGCCCGACGCCCTGCCGCTTGGAAGCCATTCTCGGGTCCACCTCCTACGCCGCTAGCTATTACTCTCCCTCTGCCTCGCCCTCCTCGGCCCCTCGATGGTGATTTCTGGGCCGACCGACTATTCGCCAATGCGCGTTGGCGCTCCGTCGGCTGCGTACGAAAGGCCACCGCCTGCCTTCGGAACGGGGACCATGTTGACGGGCTCCCCGACGCCGCCTGCTCCGAAGCCCGTGACAGAAGGCGCTGAAATCCTTCCTCGCCCCGCACCGTCGTTTCGCGAGGCCCTGGCGTCTCTGCCTGGCGACGGTGGTCACCAGGCGCCCGCGCTGTCTGCATCGCTTCCTGTTGCGCCGCCTGTCCCTCTCGCTGCGGCGTCCGATGTGTCTGCTCCGTCTGGCGCTCTTCGAGTTGCCGACCCCGTCGCTCCGTCTGCGGCTGCCGAACAGGCGGTTGTTGCTGGCGGCGTGGCGGCCCAGCCGGAGGGGTCCGCCACCACTGACGTCCAGGGCCAGCCGTCGCTTCCCGCCGCCCCGGCTCCTCTGTCTGCACCGCCTCAGACGCTAGCGCCTCCTCCGCCTGTGCTTGCTGGGTCTGCTCCTGCTCTGGCCGCGGCTGTACCTCCCGCGCCACCTGTGGTTGCGCCCCCTGCACCGTCTGCGGGTGCTCCTCCTGCGCCGCCTGGAGTTGCTCCTGTTGCCCAGCCTGGTGCTGCACTGTCGGCTCCGCATGCGGCGGGTCCGTCTGCGCCGCATGTTGCTGTTCCTGTCGCACCACTGGTGGCGAATCCCGCTGCACCGTCCGCTCCGCGTCGGCAGTCTCCTGGCCGCCGTCAGCAGCGGCCCCAATCCCCCGTGCGTCAGGACGAGCGCGCGACGTCCCGGCGCCGCCACAATTCCCCGCGGCGCCGCGGTTCTCAGGCGAACTGGGCGGCGCAACGCGGCGGCCGAGGCGGCTGGTGGGGGCCGCGTCAGCCAGGTGGCGGCTGGGGGTATGATCAGCCGGTGACGATGGCTGACCTGCAGCGCGCGGTAACTGCTGCTGTGCGCGAGGAGCGGAACGGGCAGGCGAGCCAGAGCAACTCCCCGCGTGTTGCTCAGACACCAGTGGCGCCTCCCCCGGCTGCGCCTCTCGCCCAGGCTGCCCCTCGTCCTCCTGCGGTTGCTCCTCCTCCTCTTGTTCCCTCTGCTTCGACCCCGCAGGCGGGGAATCAGCGCCGGGCCCCGTGGGTCCCCCCTGTGGCGGGGGTCGAGTTTTTGACTGCTGCTGGTGGGCCCGTGACTGCACAGTACCCGTCCTTGCTGCCTGTTGATCCCCCTCCCCCGTCTGCAGGTGTGGCTCACTCGTTCTCGGCCCTGCTGGGACCTCAGCGTCCGGTTGCGGTGCCGGAGGTGACCCTTGGTCAGATCTGGCGCCTCTCGGAGGCGCTGCGGGTCGTGCATCTGGTGCAGATGTATGGTCATGCCGCCCTGTCCCAGGGCGACTCACTGGTGGGCGGCCCTCGGGACGATTGCTTCGCGGCTGCTGATCGCCTCGCCGAGCTGCTAGCGCCCGTGTTGGCTGCGCCCGCGCCGGGTGGGCTTGCGGGGGTCGGGCCCCTTGGCTCGGCCGTGCGTGGGCTGCGCCGGTTGTTGCATGCAGGGACTGGATCCGGGGCGATCGCCGCAGGCACGGTGTTGGTGCGGGAGCTCCATCGCACGCTGTCGGGCCTGCTTGCTGTGTTTGACGCGGACCAGATGTAGTGTCCGCGGGCCCCCGGAGCTCCGTTTGCTCCATTGCTTTTCCTAGTCTAGTGTCGTGTGTGCCTTGCTTGTATGCATGCCTATAGTTGCTTGTTTTGAGTGTGTCTTGCCACCCCTCACGCGCGGCCGAAGGCCGCGCTGTCGAGCGTCGGCCGCCGAAGGCGGCCGGCGCGAGCCGCTGGGTTAGAAGAAACGAACCCGCCGCTGAATAATGAGGAACTACAAAGGCCCCAAGGCCTTATAAACTAGGAGAGAGGGGGGCTGAGAGGCTGAGAGGCTAAGGGGCTAAGCTATGCCTCTCTCTCTCTCTCTCTCTCTCTCTCTCTCTCTCTCTCTCTCTCTCTCTCTCTCTCTCTCGCTCTCTCACGCGAGTGAAAGTTTGCAGCCGCCAAATGAATAATCATCAATGAAAGGGCCATTCGCGAGAGATGGGTTGTGCGAGGAGGTGATAGGGGCCAGCTAGTTACCTGTCTGGCCACTTCCTTCCCCCACACAAAGTTCGAGTATAGTGCGAATACATGGGTACTCACATGGAGAGCACAAGCCCGGTGTCATTACAGAGCACGCCGGACCACGTGGTTTGTGTGCTAGCCTTCTTGCCAGCCACTTGGCACGGCACACTTGCTGCCCACGAGGTGAACGTAACTCCCAGCGATGACTTGAGTGACAGCAATGCTGGTGAATGGGGAGACAGGGGAGAGGTGAGAGTTACGGGAGGCGAGGACACACAGCACAAGGAAGAAAGGGTGGGAAGTGGGATAGAGGGATGATTTTTTAGGCACCTCAAAAGAGGGGTACTGGGATAATAGGTTGGGAGAAACTCAACACACAATGCACCTCGCTGGGGCATGGGTTCTTTGTGATTGGGACAAGACAAGGCACAATGCACACACACCTGAAATACTGGTACTTGAAAGGGCAGTTAGGTTACCGCCTGCAGGAGTAAAGCGAAGGGAGTTTGGGCCATGCAGAGATAGGCAGGTGAGTGCATCATTATCATCATAAGCAGCAGCAGCGGCGGTGGCGGCCGTGGCGACGGCAGCACACAGAGGGACCCACACAGAGGGTTACAGCACGTTACCTGAGCAGATCATGGGTGATGTTACGGTGAATCCAATAGCAGACGGTGTGATCACGCACTCTCCACCGGCACCATAGCAAAGGGGAGCGACGGCATGGGTAGTGCCACAGATGGCGCACTCAACAACACGTCGTTGGGTGAGCCCGGAAGAAGAGCACTTGGAGGGATCGGAGAGGCAGTTATAATAGCCACCGCAGGTGGTGAGTGAGTGGGCGCTGATGTTCCAAATGTAGTTGCTTTCGAAATATAGCACCATCAAGGGTGTACCTATGGCTGGGATGGTACCAGTGAGGTAGTTGTAACTGATCCTTCTGAGGATTGCACGCAGTTGGAATTTCTACTTATACTCTATCCCTCTGGGTTATGGGTGGACCTCTTGTGTGGGTGCCCAAGCTCAGAAGAGTGTCGAAGAGAAAAGGCCCCGCCCTCGCTTGGGCGAAGTCGATCAGGCATTTTGGAACAGAAAGGTGCTTGTTTCGTAGTCATCGGTGGCTTCGGGGACTGTTATCTGTGTGCGACGTGTCAAACATTATATATGTTGTGTTTGTTTAGGCTACAGTGGGTTAGCCTATAGGGGGTACACAATTCTAGGGTTTGGTACTTGTACTGCTTTCACTCATAGTTCAATCATTCCAGTCTCTTCTTTCTGACATGGTTTCAGAGCAGGTCCTTCGCTAGGACCGTTCTTAGGGCCCACCACTGAATACCTACCTACCTATCTACTGTCGGAGTGCTGCGTTAGCGCCTCCCCCTCAGCGCCCTCGTGCGCCCTCGTTTACGGCCCCCCCTAAGGCCCCGTCGACCCCGCGCGCCGCCCCTTAGCGATTCGCGCGCCGCCCCTTAGTGGCCCCGTCGAACCCGCGCGCGCCCCGTTTGGCCCCGTCGACCCGCGCGCGTCCCCCCTTAGAGGCCCCGCTGGCCCCGTCGACCCGCGCGCGCCCCGTTTACGGCCCCGTCGGTCCCGCACGCGCCCCGCTTACGGCCCCGTCGACCCCGCGCGCACCCCGTTTAGCGGCCCCGCGGCCCCGTCGAGCCCCGCCTAGAGGCCCCGCGGCCCCGTCGCGTCCCGCCTAGAGGCCCCGCGGCCCCGTCGCGTCCCGCTTAGAGGCCCCGCGGCCCCGTCGCGCCCCACCTCACGGCCCCGCGACCCCGTTGCGCCCCGCTTAGCGGCCCCGCGGCCCCGTCGAGCCCCGCTTAGAGGCCCCCCGCGGCCCCGTACCGCCCCGCTTAGAGGCTCTGCGCCGCCACTGCAGCAGCAGCCCCTGGAGCAGCCGCCACTGCAGCAGCAGCCCCTGGAGCCGCCCGCCACTGCAGTAGCAGCCCCTGGAGCCGCCCGCCACTGCAGCAGCCCCCTCTGGAGCAGCACGTACCTGCAGCAGCTGCCCCTGGAGCAGCCCGCACCTGCAGCAGCCGCCCCTGGCCCCTGGAGCAACCACCGCTGCAGCAGCCGCCCCTGGCCCCTGGAGCCGCCGCCACTGCAGCAGCCGCCCCTGGCACCTGGAGCAGCTGCCGTCGCGGCCCGGCCTCGCCCTGCAGCAGCTACCGCGGAGCTCCCTGCTGCGGCCCGGCCCAGCCCTGCAGTTGTAGCGGCCCCGCTGTCGCCACCGTCTTGCGCCTGCCGCGCCGACCACTGGTGAGCATTGCCCAGCACTGCTACCGCTGCTACTGCTGCTACTGCTGCTACTGCCTTTTCTACTCCCACTGCCACAGCTCCTGCTGTTACTACTGTTGCTGCCGCTACTGCTACTACTGCTGCTCCTGGCGTGGCCAGATGCAGCTCCAGGGCCGTGCGCGTGAGTCCCTCACGCCCCAGCAGCTTCGTGCGCGTGAGTGGTACGCTAGTTGGGGCTGTCGGGGTGGCCGTAGTGGTGGTCGCTCTGGAGTGGGTCGGTCGGGAGCTTCTGGTAGTGGACAGGTGCAGCTGCCGTGCCCTCCTTCGCCCCAGCTGCTTCGTGCGCGTGCGTGGTACGCTAGTTGGGGCTGTCGGGGTGGCCGTCGTGGTCGTCGCTCTGGAGTGCGTTGTTCGGGAGCATCTGGTAGTGGACAGGTGCAGCAGCAGTGTCCTCTTACGCTCCAGCGGGCCCGAGAGTGGTACGCCAGTTTGGGCTGTCGGGGTGGCCGTAGTGGTAGTCGCTCTGGCGTGCGTTGTTCGGGAGCATCTGGTAGTGGACAGGTGCAGCACCAATGTCCTCTTACGCTCCAGCGGGCTCGTGAGTGGTACGCGAGTTTGGGCTCTCGGGGTGGTGGTCGTGGTAGTCACTCTGGAGTGCGTCGTTCGGGAGCTTCTGGGCGCGGACCGGTGCAGCTGCCGTGTAGTGTGAGTGAGGCTGCCGCTCTAGGTGCTAGTGAGACCGCCACTGCAGGTGCTCGCGTGTCTGCTACCTCAGGTGCTGGTGCGGCTGCTGCTCTAGGTGCTAGTGCGTCCGTGCCCGCTGGTACTGAGTCGACTGCAGCACTGCACACCTTCACACTGGACTCAGGTGCTTCTCGCTGTTTCTTTCGTGACCGCACTGTCCTTGAGCCACTCGCTCGGCCAGTTGCTGTCTCCCTCGCTGACCCCTCTGGGGGTCCGGTCGTTGCGACCTCCTCCACTGTCCTTCCTTGTCCTGCGGTCCCGTCAGGCACGCTGTCAGGTCTCTACCTCCCCTCGTTCTCTACGAACTTGGTGGCAGGTAGTGCGCTCCAGGACGGGGGTGTCCACCAGTTCACCCCTGCTTACGAGCGCGTGACCCACTGCACGTGTGCTCGGACGGGCCGTCACCTGGCTACCTTCACTCGGCAGCCGGGGTCGGACCTGTACACACTGACCACTGAGTCCCCTCAGGTAGCTGCGTCCGCGTCTGCGTCTGCGTCAGGTCAGCTGTCCGCCCCCTACTCGTGTCGCTCTCTGGCGCATGAGACTGTCCTCTGGCACCACCGCCTTGGTCACCCGTCTGTGCAGCGCCTTCGGGCCATGCACAAACGGGACCTTGTTGCTGGTCTTCCCAGGGTTCTCCCTCCCCTCCCACCCTCGCCTGCTCCTCCCTGTCTTCCCTGTGTCGAGGGGCGGCAGCGCGCCGCTCCTCACTCCTCCTCCTTCCCCCCGATGACTGCTCCTTTGCAGACGCTCCACATGGACGTGTGGGGCCCAGCCCGCGTCCGTGGTCAGGGTCAGGAGAGGTACTTCCTGATTGTTGTTGATGACTTCTCGCGCTACACCACGGTCTTCCCCTTGCGCGCCAAGGGTGACGTCCCTGATGTCTTGATCCCTTGGATCCGCAGATCTCGTCTCCAGCTCAGTGAGCGTTTCCACTCCGACTTCCCTGTCCTGCGTCTGCACTCTGACAGAGGTGGGGAGTTTTCCTCTGGCCTCTTGGAGGCCTTCTGTCAGCAGGAGGGCATTGAGCAGTCGTTCACGCTTCCGGCCTCTCCACAGCAGAATGGGGTTGCTGAGCGCCGCATTGGCTTGGTCATGGAGGTCGCTCGTACCTCCTTGGTTCATGCGGCTGCCCCCCACTTTCTGTGGCCGTTTGCAGTCCGATACGCTGCGCATCAGCTCAACCTCTGGCCCCGTGTCTCCTTACCGGAGACTTCTCCGACACTGCGTTGGACGGGAGAGGCTGGCGATGCGTCGCGTTTTCGGGTCTGGGGATCCCGAGCTTTTGTTCGCGACACGTCCGCGGACAAGCTCTCCCGTCGAGCTGTCCCCTGTGTTTTCCTTGGCTTTGTCCCGGACGCGCCTGGTTGGCAGTTCTACCACGCCACCTCGCGTCGGGTCCTTGCCTCTCAGGATGTCACTTTTGACGAGTCCGTCCCCTACTACCGCCTCTTCCCCTACCGCACTGCCCCACTCCCCCCCCCGCCTCTCTTCCTCGCTCCAGGTGCTGAGGTCCCAGACCCCCTCCCCCCTCAGGGTGCCGCTCCCTCAGGTGTGTCCCAGGTAGACCCGGTTGAGCCTGCTGAGGTAGCTGTTGACTCTCGTCCTGCTGGGGGTGCTGAGCCTGACCGTGAGGAGTCTGAGGGTGCGGAGCCTGGGGGTGCGGAGCCTGGGGGTGCGGAGCCTGGAGGTGCTGAGCCTGGGGGTGCGGAGTCTGGGGGTGCTGAGCCTGGAGGTGCTGCGTCTGGGGGTGCTGAGCCTGGAGGTGCGGAGTCTGGAGGTGCTGAGCCTGGGGGTGCTGCGTCTGGGGGTGCTGTGTCTGGAGGTGCTGAGCCTGAGCGTGCTACACCTGGAGGAGCCCTCTCCTCCCGGCAGCTGCAGGAGAGGTACCTACAGTACTGCCGCCTCCGGAGAGGTACTACTGGAGCTCGTTCCGGTACTTCCCCTCCTGCCCAGGAGCTCCCCCCCATTCAGCAGATCCGAGAGTGGTACACGCGGCGCTGTAGTCTTCGGAGTGGTGCTCCTGGTGCTGCGGACCCTGGGGGTGGCGCTGCTGCTGGTGCTAAGGACCCGGGCGTTGGAGCTGCTGCTGGAGCTGGGGACCCGAGCGGTGGAGCTGCTGCTGGAGCTGAGGACCCGGCTGGTGGAGTTCCTGCTGGTGCTGCGGACCCGAGCGGTGGCGCTGCTGCTGGTGCTGCGGACCCGGGCGTTGGAGCTACTACTGGAGCTGAGGACCCGGACGGTGGAGCTGCTGCTGGTGCTGAGGACCCGGACGTTGGAGCTGCTGCTGGTGCTGAGGACCCTGCTGCTGGTGTCTCTGCTGGTTCTGGAGACGCTGCGCGGCCGCGACCGCGACCGTACTTCGTCCCGCTTCTTCAGCAGGTTCTTGGTCAGGCTCCTCCTCCTTGTCCTCCTCCCTCCGTCGAGTGTCCTCCGCCTGTCCAGTCGCTGTCACAGTTCCCGCCTGCCTCGCTTCTCCCTGGTCCCTCTCCTTACACTGGTCCCACAGGAGGTCTTACCGAGCGTCGTGAGCCTGAGTCTCGTCCTGCGTCGCCTGTTCGTCCTGCTCGCACTGGTCGTCGTGTCCCATGTGAGCGTCCTCCTCCTGTCCCTGGCACTCACTACATGACTCTGCGTCCCTCCACTGCTCCTCAGCGTGTTCCGCTGCCGTCTCCTCCTGCGTCCTCTCTGCCTACTCTTCCTGATCCGGAGTCTGACTCCCGTCGTGCTACCAGTCCTACTGTCACTCGTCTCCTCGCTACTGTTGTCACTGACCCTACCTTTGAGTCCACCGCTGCGTCTTCTCTGGTCGCTGAGTTAGTTGACTTTGCTGCTGCCTGTCGTCTAGACTACGCCACTAGCCTCGTTTCTGAGTCTGAGTCTGAGTCTGTCTGTCCTCCGTCCGTCGGGGGTGAGTGTGCTCTTGGCACGGACGTCCTTGAGGACAGACAAGAGGAGTTCCAGTGCTTTGCTGCTGCTTTACCCCACCTCGTGTCCATGCTAGTTGCCCCTGAGGGAGACCCGGATGCACCAGACATCCCGACCCCGCGCACTTATGCTGAGGCGATGGCGGGTCCCTACTCCTCTCAGTGGCAGACAGCCATGGACGCAGAGATGGCTTCCTGGAAGTCCACACGCACCTACGTCGACGAGGTTCCCCCTTCTGGGGCGAACATCGTCAGTGGCATGTGGATTTTCAGGGTGAAGCGGCCGCCGGGTTCTCCTCCTGTCTTCAAGGCGCGCTACGTGCGAGAGGGAGTTGACTTCTTTCAGACCTTCTCCCCCACACCGAAGATGACCACTCTTCGGGTGCTGCTGCACATAGCCGCTCAGCGCGACTACGAGCTTCACTCACTTGACTTCAGCATTGCTTTCTTGCAGGGCAGCCTACACGAGGAGATCTGGCTGCGCCGCCCTCCTGGCTTCACTGGGTCGGTTCCTCCTGGTACCCAGTGGAGACTTCAGCGGCCGGTCTACGGTCTCCGCCAGGCACCGCGTGAGTGGCACGACACACTGAGGACGACACTTGCGGCTCTTGGGTTCGCTCCCTCTACTGCTGACCCGTCACTGTTTCTACGCACAGACACCTCACTGCCGCCGTTCTACATCCTCGTGTACGTCGACGACTTGGTCTTTGCCACTGCTGACACCGCGGCACTCGCCCACGTGAAGTCGGAGCTGCAGAGGAGACACACGTGCACAGACCTGGGTGAACTGACAAGCTATCTTGGCTTGCGGATCACCCGGGACAGAGCACGGCGCACCATCACCCTGACTCAGTCACACATGGTGCAGCAGATCCTTCAGCGCTTCCGCTTCACGTACTCCTCGCCTCAGTCCACTCCTCTGCCTACCGGTCACTCGCTCTCAGCTCTGCCTTCGGATGAGTCCGTAGAGCCGAGTGGCCCGTATCCAGAGCTTGTGGGCTGCCTCATGTACCTGATGACCTGCACTCGACCTGACCTTGCATACCCTCTTAGCATCCTTGCACGCTTTGTTGCTCCTGGCCGTCACAGGAAGGAGCACATGGATGCCGCTAAGAGGGTGTTGCGCTACTTGTGCAGTACGTCGGGCATGGGGCTAGTGCTTGGAGGGCGAGACCGAGTTGTACTTACTGGACACTCAGACGCTTCTTGGGCAGACGACCAGGCTACTCAGCGGTCGTCTCAGGGTTACACCTTCAGCCTTGGCTCCGGCTCAGTTTCTTGGCGGTCTACACGCTCTTCTTCTGTTCTCAGCTCCAGTTGTGAGGCTGAGATCTACGCCACAGCCATGGCTGCCCAGGAGCTTCGCTGGCTGACCTACCTGCTGACCGACTTGGGAGAGCGGCCTCGTTCTCCTCCAGTGCTGTACGTCGACAACCAGGCTGCCATTGCCTTGTGTGAGGAGCACAGACTGGAGCACAGAACGAAGCACATCGCCCTTCGGTACTTCCTTGCTCGAGAGCTGCAGCAGCGTGGTCAGCTTCGTCTGCGTTACGTGGCCACTGAGGCCAACCTTGCTGATGTGTTCACCAAGGCGCTTCAGCCTTGTGACCATCAGCGTTTCTGTACTCTTCTAGGCCTTGTGCCTGCTGGACCTCACTTACTTACTTCTTGACCCTGCTTGTACTGTGATCTTTATATATATACCTGCATGTTTACACTTGCTAGGTTGTGATCACTGTATCTCTTGTTATATTATCAACCTGCATGTGAACTGGTCTTGTGACCGCTTGCTTGTGCTCGGAATTTGTGTGGTATCCTTGAGATCCACCCTGAGCTTGTTTTGCTTTGCTTTGACTGGTCTTGTGACCCCTTGCTCTCCCCCACTTTGCCTATGGGGGTGTGTCAAACATTATATATGTTGTGTTTGTTTAGGCTACAGTGGGTTAGCCTATAGGGGGTACACAATTCTAGGGTTTGGTACTTGTACTGCTTTCACTCATAGTTCAATCATTCCAGTCTCTTCTTTCTGACACGACGAGTCGATTGTCGACGAGATTAATTGGTCGAGGTAGAAGTGTTTCTTCTTCTCAATCAGAGTCTTCGTCTAGGAGGAGCTCGTCGACGAGAGTAAAATGACGTCACAGACGAGCCTTTCTGATAGACAGAATTGGCAGAATTGGTGTTTCGACGGATTGCTGGTCGACAGAATTTAGTTCGACGAATGTTTCGTCGAGCAGAGCAATTCTGGTCGAGCAGAATTACTTAGCTCCGAAATTCTCAATGTGCGCAAATTTCGCCCAATCACGAAACAACAAAATTCGACCAATCAGATAATTCCAGAAATTTTGCTCTCCTGGAGATTTAGAATCAGTAAGGAAACAGAACTTGAAACACGTTTTTACTGACAGTAAAATCGTTTACAACTATCACCGTTGTAAACCTGAGAAACTACCAACTCAGGTGAAAAATGCATGTGTTTGTCGTTTCACCTGCCGTTGCTGACTCGACAGATCTAAATGCTTGTCGAGGAACGTTTCTACAGGGTTCGTTGTCTTTGCTATTTGGTTCTCCTTGCTTGTACCATATTCTTGTTCAATCAACTTTTGCTAATGAAATTATGCTTGAATTCTACCAAGGCAACTAAGTTCACTCCTGAGAATCACTGCCAGAATTGTGACCGTGTGTCCCACGCTAGTCAAGCTCTCCCGTAGAACAGTATTCTCCGCAGGCGAATCGGGGAGGCATCAACCCTAAAATTTTGAGGGTTCTCGCTTTTAGGGTTTATTCCTCCCTAAAATGCGTCCAGGTCCGTAGGGGTTTTATTTTTTTCTGCCCTGCCCTTTATATTTTCTCCCAAATTTACGACACGTGGGTGAACGTGGAGCGAATTCCTGAGTTGTCGCACTAAGTTTCCTGTCTTATGGGTGGAAGACCGGAAACTGTCCCCAAATAGTAATGAAGTTTCCCTGAGAACGCTGGATTGAGAGTAAATGCCCCTCAAAATCTGAAAACCCCATTCTAAGTCGTGACTGTCCATTTGGCTCCTGTGAAACGACTATTGATTGTGGTGGGGCAACTGGGACTACTGTATGTCAACGGGAGTTGTATGTTGGCCCCGTCCTCGCTTGGGCGGAGCCGATTTCGTGGTTGGGTGTAGGGTGCAGCCGACCTGCAGCAGTGGGCGAGTTGGTCGACGAGGTTGGTCGACCTGCACGGGGAGCCACTGCATGGGCGCCGACTTCAGGAGGGCGCCAACTTCGGCTGGTTGACCTGGGAAGTCGACCAGCCCTTCTGGTCGACCTGAGACGTCGACCAGACCTTCTGGTCGACCTGGGAAGTCGACCAGCCCTTCTGGTCGACCAGGGACGTCGACCAGGCCTTCTGGTCGACCAGGAGTGACGTCGACTTGGAGCTGGTCGACCAGGGGATAGTGGTCGACCTGGGGAGGTCGACTGGAGGTGGCCGTCGACTTGGGAGGTCGACCGGCACGTACCAGAGGCAGTGGTCGACCTTGGGAGGTCGACCGGAAGTGGTCGTCGACCTGGGTGGTCGACGGGCACGCACTGGAGCCTCTGGTCGACCTGGTTGCCCGGTCGACCAAGTTACCTGGGTGACGAGGTGCTGCGAAGGCTTGCGAAGGTCGCCCAGGTGGTTTTGGCGAGGACGACCTCGGTGATGGTATCCCGAGGTCGACGTGGTGCATCAGATGCAGTCGTCAGCACGAGGTGGACTTGGTGTGTGCGCTGTGCAGGTGACGAAGCAGTGCACGCCAATCATCTACGAGCACCTGCGAAGCGGGTGCGATGCTGGACTGCAGGAGCAACGCTGGCACGCCGTCGACTTGCGCTGTTGTCACGCCGTCGACCTGCAGCGTTGGCAAGCCGCGTCTCTGCACTGCTGGAGCGCGGTCGACCAAGTCGTGCTGGCACGCGGTCGACCGTGCTGCGCTGGCAGTCGACCTGCTTGCATCCTAGCTCTGATGTAGTCTTTCCTAGCCAACTTCATTGTATCATTGTTGTCAACTTTCTCTAGTGAAACTCTTGCCAAATTGCCTTGTGAACTAGCAAGCAGTGTGTGCACTAGGAAAACGACTAAGGACCGAGGAACGCAGAGATCACACGAGCACCCGTGCCTAGCCCGCAGCCTAGCTCCCGTTGTAGTAGTTATCTCCGCATGGTGCAGTGAGCGTGGACGGCACAACGACTTACCTTTCAGTCTAGTCGACTTAGTTGCACCTTACCTAAGTTGTTCGTAGGCCGGCAGCTGTGCGGTAGTCACCATGGTAGGCGCCGTAGGTGACACGGGGGTGGTGGACACCCTGGAGGCACGGCTGGAGAACGCGAGGAGGAAGCACGAGGCCAACGAGTATGGCGACCTGCCGTGGGCGGTCGTTGAGGCTGGCATCCGTTCCTTGTGGGCGACGGAGCACCCTTCTCGGCCTGCTTCTCCTCGACCGGTGAACACCGAGGGCGACGTCGACGCGGGTGTCAACGCCGGAGGCGACCAAGTCGGCAGCAGTGCGGGAGGCACGTCGTCGAGGCAGCGTGGTGTGATTCACGCCGACGAAGTCGGCGGCGTTCAGACGCGAGGAATGCGGTCGTCGGCGGCTGCAGGGTTCTCGCAGGGCGACGTCGGAGGTCGACGGAGTGGGTCCGTGCCGATGTATGCAACCCAGGTGACAGCAGGCGGGATTGCACCGAGCTACGGCTACTTCAAGTTTACGCCGGATAGGATCTCGGTGACTCCCCTACTGGTCGGCCGACCCGACATTCTCACCTGGAAGGAAGCTATTGAGCCCCAGCTGGAGATGGCCGGGCTCATCAACTTTGCTCGTGGTACCGTGGCGACGCCGAGCGACCCCGACTTGCGTGCGGAGTTTCGCGCCGTGCAGCTGCTGACCTTCACGGTCATCTCGCGGTGCTGCTCGCCGGGCGTGCAAATCGCCCTGAAGTCATGCAGGGAGCATGTCGACGCCGGCCACCAGGCGTGGCACTTCATCGAGTCGACGTACCAGGTCACCGACGACCTGTTTATCGCCCAGCTGGAAGGGCAGCTGACACACCTGCGCATGGGCGACGAGGAGACGGCGACTGACTACTGCAACCGGGCCCGGCGGATTCTCGCCACCATCAGGATGGCCGGCGCGGAGTACTCGACGGCGTCGTACGTCACCCATGTCATGCAGGGACTTCCGAGCAGCTACAACCTGCTGAAGCGGCTGTCGATGGCGCCGAGCACGCGGGCGACGCTCAACGAGGATACGTTGACCTCGTACATCCTACAGGACGAGGCGATGCAGGAGGCCGAGCGATCCCAAGAGCTCCTGGCGCAGGTGAACTACGTCGCCCCGGCGAAGCAAGGCAGTCGACCGGGGCAGCGCGGACAGTCCGGTGGCAGTGGTAGCGGTGGCTCGAAGTCGGCCAAGGAGGTCGACAAGAAGAAGTCGACCAAGGACAACGGCCGAGGAGGAGGAAGTCGACGTCGGGAGTGCTGGCTGTGCGGCGACCCCGACCACCTCTCCTTCGAGTGCCCCGACCGCAGTGACTCGGACGACGACGACAAGGGAGGCCGCGGGAGGTCTGGCAGTCGTCGACCTCGTCGAGGAGGAAGTCAGCCGCGCAAGGAGAAGCAGTCGACCAAGTCGTCGACCTCGGCGAAGGACGCCGACTCCTCTGCTAGCGGCAAGGGGAGCAACGACAAGTCGGCGTCGTGCTCCCTGGTCGGCGTCGTGGAGCCGACCGTCTCACTGGCGCCGGAGGCCGGAGAGGATTTCCAGGCGATGGCAGCAGCGGTGCAGGCGAACCCGGCGGTGGTCTTGCTGGACAGCGGCTGCTCCCACCACCTGATGGGGACCAAGGACGTCTTCGTCGACATGGGGCCGAGCGGCGACTTGAAGCACGTGCGTGGCTTCAATGGGGCGCTGCAAGACGTCCAGGGCCGGGGCACGGTTGCGCTGCAAGGCGAGGCCGGGAAGCAGGTTCTCATTCCCGACGTGCTGTACGTCCCGGGTGTGCGGGCAAACTTGTTGTCGTCTGGTCAGCTGAAGGAGCATGGCGTGAAGTTTCAAGAGGACGGCGACGGGATGCTGCTTGTCTCAGCAGCAGGAGAAGTGCTTGGTCGGGCGACGTACTCCGGGCGAGTCCTCTGCACAGACCTGCGTCCCTGCACAACGAGGTCGACGTCGCCCACGCCGGAGGTTGTGGCCCTGCGGGCGATCGTCTCCAAGTCGAAGTCGACACCAGCCAGGATGCATGCTCGGCTTGCGCACGCCGGCATGGACACCATCAGGAGCTCAGCGAAGAACGAGGTCGCCATTGGGCTGGACCTCAAGTCGGCGACGGGCGCCGACCCACCGTGTGTCTCGTGCGTCGGCGGGAAGCTGGCGCGGCACACCTTCCCCGACCAAGGCTCCGACGCCGCCGACCTGCTAGCCGTCGTCCACATCGACTTGTGCGGGCCATTCCGGGTGGCTGCCAAGGATGGCAGCCTCTACTTCTTGCTGCTGAAGGACCGTCAGTCCCGCTACGTGTGGGTGAGGCTGGTCGCCAAGAAGTCGGATGTGCTGCTGGAGTTCCAGAAGTGGCTGGTGCTGGTGGAGCGGCAGACGAAGAAGTCGGTGCTGATGCTGCGCTCGGACCGAGGCGGGGAGTTCCTCGGGAAGACGTTCACCGACTTCGTGGACGGAAAGGGGATCGTCCACGACTTGACCTGCCCGTACACCCCGCAACAGAACGGCATGGCGGAGCGGGAGATGCGGACGGTGGTGGAGTCGGTGAGGACGATGCTGCTGCACATGGGCGTGCAGCACCACTGGTGGCACCTCGCTCTGCGGCAGGCCGTCTGGATCCGCAACTGCCTCGAGCGGTCGGCGACGCCGGGGACGACGCCATACCAGCTGCTGACCGGGACGAAGCCCGACTTGTCGCTGGCGCGCGTGTGGGGCTGCATGGCGCAGTTCCTCGTCCCCGAGCAGCAGCGGGGTGGCAAGCTGAAGCCGAAGGCCAAGTGGGGCCTTCACCTCGGTGTGTCGGAGGCGAGCAAGGGCTGGGAGCTCCTCGACATCGCCGACAACCGGGTGGTCACCACGTCGGACGTGGTGTTCTACGAGGACCTGTCGCTGGAGGAGTGGAGGTCGGCGCATGGCCCCGTGTCAGGGCGGACACTGATGGCCACGCCGACGGATACCTCGACGGCAACGCTCCCTCTGCTCGCTGAGGTCGGTGAGCTTGCTGAGGACGACGCCGAGGTCGTCCACCCTTCCTCTACCCCCCCTGCCCCTCCCCTCGTCGACCTGCGTGGGCTGACTCCGCCGTCGGCCTCCGGCGATGAGGGGAGCAGTGGGTTGTCGCGTGTGGCGCCGGCGCCGACCAAGGGCATCGCGTGTGGCCGCCGGGACAAGCAGCAGGTCGACCTGGGAGGGAAGTCGACCTGGATAGGGGGGAAGCAGGCCGAGGAGGTGCAGCCGACTTGGGTGAAGCCCACAGGGGAGCAGGCAGCAGCGAGGCCGACCAAGGAGCAGTCGGCGACCTGGCAGTCGGCAGGGGAGCTGACCGCAGGGGAGAAGTCGGTCGGGACGCCGACCGAAGTGCAGCAGGACAACGAGGACGGCGGTGAAGATGAAGGGGAGCAGTTGGGCGACGAGGAACTGGTCGACCAGGCGGTGGTCGACCCGCCTGAGCCCCGGAAGTCAGGTCGACTTCGGAGGCCTCCCGACTTCTTCGTCCCCGCTGCCTTCACCACGGTCTATGACGTGGTCGACGAGGACGACGACCTGCTGTACGACGACGCCGACGAGGATGAAGAGTTTCCGGAGCTCGACCCTGACATGCTGGCCGACCCCGAGCACCGCTGGGACATCTCGACGATGACGGTGAAGGAGGCGTTGGCGAGCTGGAAGGGTCCGGCGGTGAAGGCCGCCATGGAGGAGGAGATCCGCAGTCTCATCGCCATGGGGACGTGGGAGCTGGTCGAACGCCTACCGGGAGTGAACGTGATGAAGAACCGGTGGGTGCTGACGACGAAGTACCACATCGACGACACCGTCGAGCGTGAGAAGGCAAGGCTGGTCGTGAAGGGCTTCACGCAGGTGTACGGCGCCGACTACGACGAGACGTTTGCGCCGGTGGGCAGCTACGTCACCCTGAGGATCTTCCTCAGCATCGTCGCCGTGCTCAACCTCAACCTGATGCAGCTTGACATGAAGAACGCCTTCCTGCAGAGCAAGCTCGACCGGGTGCTGTACATGTCCCAGCCGGACTACTTCAACGACGGAACCGGCCGAGTGTGCAAGCTGCTGAAGAGCCTGTACGGGCTGAAGCAGTCGCCGCTGCTGTGGTACTTGGCGCTCAACGACGTGCTGGTCGGTGCCGGGTGGAAGAAGAGCCAGGTCGACGAGGCTCTGTACTTCAAGGTCGTTGCCGACGAGGTGACATGCTGGGTGCTGGTCTACGTCGACGACCTGCTTGCCGCCAGCAGCAGCGCCGAGATGCTGAAGGAGCTGAAGGAGCTGCTGGAGGCCGCCTTTGAGCTGCGCGAGATCTCGCCGGTGCAGAAGTACCTCGGGCTGGAGATCGTGCGCGACAGGTCGGCGGGGAAGCTGTGGCTGCACCAGCAGGGCTATGCCGACAAGCTGCGTAGGCGCTTCATCGACGAGGAGCAGGGCGGACGGACTCCGAAGACGCCGGTCTCGGTCGACGCCTACGCCGAGCTCACCTTCGACGACGAGGAGGCGCAGGAGCGACAGGAGGAGGAGTACCAGCAGAAGGTCGGCTCGCTGCAGTTCGCGGCGACGACGACGAGGCCGGACATCGCTTTCGCCTGCAGCAAGCTGGGGAGCGGCCTCACGGTGAGGAGCGACCAGCACTGGCGCGAGGTCGACCGCTGCCTCGCCTACCTCGCCAACACGCGTGACACCGCCCTGGAGTTCGGTGGTGGACCTGAGTCGTTGGAGCTGGTCGGCTACGTGGACGCCGACGACGCCGGTGACAAGCAGAGCAGGACGAGCACGGGCGGCTACGTGTTCGTCTACGGAGGGGCCGCGGTCTCCTGGTCAAGCCAGCGCATCAAGTGCGCGACACTGTCGTCGACCGAGTCGGAGTACGTGGCGGCCGTCGAAGCCGGCAAGGAGGGACGCCGACTTCGCTTCCTCCTCGCAGAGTTCCAGCAGCTGGATGCTGGGAAGCCGACCGTCCTTCGGGTGGACAACAAGTCGGCCATCACAGTCGCCGAGGGCATGGGGTTGACGGGCAACCTCAAGCACATGGAGCGGCGACAGGCCTGGCTGCAGCACATGGTGAAGCGGGGGAAGTTTGCGCTGCAGTACATTCCGACCGCTGAGCAGCCGGCCGACTTCCTCACGAAGGCGCTGCACTATCCGGCCTTCAACCGGTGCTCCGTTGCAATCGGCCAAGTGCGTCTGGCCGACGTGGGCGACGGCGACGACAACGTGCAGCAGTAGGTGCCATGCCCTCTTGCATGGCTGGTGCGGTGGACGACGTGCTGTGTGTTGGGTGCACGTCGACGAGCTTGTCTCCGAGAAGTACTGTCGTGTGGGCTGGGGGCCCAAGCGTGAACGCGGCAGGGGAGTGTCAACGGGAGTTGTATGTTGGCCCCGTCCTCGCTTGGGCGGAGCCGATTTCGTGGTTGGGTGTAGGGTGCAGCCGACCTGCAGCAGTGGGCGAGTTGGTCGACGAGGTTGGTCGACCTGCACGGGGAGCCACTGCATGGGCGCCGACTTCAGGAGGGCGCCAACTTCGGCTGGTTGACCTGGGAAGTCGACCAGCCCTTCTGGTCGACCTGAGACGTCGACCAGACCTTCTGGTCGACCTGGGAAGTCGACCAGCCCTTCTGGTCGACCAGGGACGTCGACCAGGCCTTCTGGTCGACCAGGAGTGACGTCGACTTGGAGCTGGTCGACCAGGGGATAGTGGTCGACCTGGGGAGGTCGACTGGAGGTGGCCGTCGACTTGGGAGGTCGACCGGCACGTACCAGAGGCAGTGGTCGACCTTGGGAGGTCGACCGGAAGTGGTCGTCGACCTGGGTGGTCGACGGGCACGCACTGGAGCCTCTGGTCGACCTGGTTGCCCGGTCGACCAAGTTACCTGGGTGACGAGGTGCTGCGAAGGCTTGCGAAGGTCGCCCAGGTGGTTTTGGCGAGGACGACCTCGGTGATGGTATCCCGAGGTCGACGTGGTGCATCAGATGCAGTCGTCAGCACGAGGTGGACTTGGTGTGTGCGCTGTGCAGGTGACGAAGCAGTGCACGCCAATCATCTACGAGCACCTGCGAAGCGGGTGCGATGCTGGACTGCAGGAGCAACGCTGGCACGCCGTCGACTTGCGCTGTTGTCACGCCGTCGACCTGCAGCGTTGGCAAGCCGCGTCTCTGCACTGCTGGAGCGCGGTCGACCAAGTCGTGCTGGCACGCGGTCAACCGTGCTGCGCTGGCAGTCGACCTGCTTGCATCCTAGCTCTGATGTAGTCTTTCCTAGCCAACTTCATTGTATCATTGTTGTCAACTTTCTCTAGTGAAACTCTTGCCAAATTGCCTTGTGAACTAGCAAGCAGTGTGTGCACTAGGAAAACGACTAAGGACCGAGGAACGCAGAGATCACACGAGCACCCGTGCCTAGCCCGCAGCCTAGCTCCCGTTGTAGTAGTTATCTCCGCACTGTATACATGGCACCATGGCCAATTGGGAAATTATATGGGGTAGTCACAATTAGGCCAGGTTTACCACGTTTGGTCACAGGGGTATCACAAACAGTCACAGTACACCTCGTATTTATCGCGTGTGATCTCAGTGCTATTACGCATAGTCACAACATGCCCCACAAGTCTATCACGTTTGGTCACAGATGAAACGCCCAATCGAAAATTGTAACAGCTGTTGGGATTCAGGGAAAATTTCATCGCGCGTGCAGTTTTGTCCGTAGTGTTGCGAGACGTTGCTAGTTACGAAATATTTTCGCGACCAATCTCGTTTACTCGCAAAAAACATCTGCTACATTGGAAATTTGGCTCGTTGCGCATTGTTCACTGTTAAATTGTGCATTGCTATATTGATGCATAATCACCCTAAGAACATTACTTTTACACTGGCGGAATTCGAAGAAAGAATAAAAACTAAAACCCGTTCGGATGGGATTTCCTTTAGGGTTTTTTTTTTTCTTCAGTCCCCTAAATGCGCGAGGGTAACCAGCAATCGAGATTGGGATTCCCCCAAATCTCTACAGTTTCTTTTGTGGTTTCAAATTAATTATGCTCGTTTCATCGAGTGACCAAACGTGATAGCTTTTCGGGGCAAGGTGTGACCATCCGTGATAGCACTGTGATCACCCGCGATAGAAATCTACTGTACTGTGACTGTTTGTGATACCCCTGTGACCAAACGTGATAAAACGGGGAAAATTGTGACTGCCCGTATAATTTCCCTGGCCAATTCCATGCCATAGTGGTCTCGTCGGCCTGTACAGCACATCGAAGTTTGGTTTGGGCCTCAACCCCCAACCTATCCCCGAACACACACGATGCCCGTTTGACTAACCCAAGGTGCCCTTGTGAAGAGGGCTCTTAAGTGATTCTTGCATTTCGCTAAGCTTTCGTCAATTCGCACTTAGCAAAAAGGGCTTTTAAAAGATTTTGTAACTCGCTGTTGACCGTTTGACATGTCTCCCCTGTCAAACTTCGGTTTTTGTGGTTCGTATTGCTCGAGGTGCTTGTAAATGGGGTGCAACTGGCTGGTACCCTAATACACGGGTGCAGAGTGTCCATGGGGGGGGGGGGGGGGGGGGGGGGGGGGGGGGGGGGGGGGGGGGGGGGGGAATTTCGCGTGCAGGGGTTGGGCATCTTGTGCAATATCCGAAAACAGTAATTTGCGAGCGTATGTACAGTTCAACCGAACTGTATGCCTCTCGAGACACGTCACACGAGAGCAACGCACGAGAGAAGCTGCTTACTTGTGCAGTACAAGACAACAGCACCCACATCGGAAACCACACGAAATGACAGAACACAACACTGTCCAATCTGTGTACAGGTGTTCCGGGTTAAAGGCCATTGCTAGATGAGTCCATTTTCCATCTTGAGTAGAATTTTCCGATATTGCCTAGGGTTGTCCCGACCCCTATAGTCCCATTTTTTGTGGGAAATTTTGAGGCTTGACCGAACCATAGCACGAATCAGCTCCGCAGCCAATCAGAGGCTCCAGATTGAACCAGCCCAACATTTGGGGAAAACGATAAAAAAGGGATCATCGATTTGATGATTAACTTTAAAAATGGAAGTAATTTTTTTTTCATGACCATGATTACTTCTCAATCCTGTTGCGCGGTCTCCAGCGCGCTCGACGATGACATCACGTTTATCTCGTTTACAGGGTAAAACAGAAGTTATTACCTTCTATTCGACCCCCAAACTATAATTAATGTTGTTTTGTTTTGCCCGTTGGTCATGCGAAAGTTCTCAGCGCGTGGAACCGTTGCGACAAGAAGTTGAAGCAAGCGCAGTCCAAATCTAAGCAAAAGAAACAAGATTCGACGTTAACGTCGTAAGGATTGCGTAGGACTTCCACTATCGTGCTAGCTTGATATTATACCTATGGTATACAGAGAAAACAATGAACTATGTCTCTTTATAACATGCTTTTAAGTTTTTTAATTTGTTATTCCTCATGGTAAATCTGTCTTAACATTGATTGTTGTTAATGGGAAAATATTAGAGAATATAACTATATTTGTTTGACTAAGCAATATTGTTTTCTAGTGAGTTTGTGTATATTGTTTTCTATGTGTCACAAACTGCTAAAAATATCCATCTACAACTTTCTTGATTTTGGCGAGTATAACGGAACTGGTGTATTTCGGTTGTAAAAACTGGTTCGTGCCTCGTTGGCATAGAATTTCTTGCCAGCGCTACACAAACCCAACCAAACCCAAGAAACCAACCGCACTGTCTACTCCCTTGCGATTCCCGTTTCTTGAATTCAACCACCTGCTCGACTCTCATCCCCCCTTTCCTTCCCACCCCAAATGCTGTACCTTCACAACCCGTCGCCATTTCCTCCCTATAGCGTTTTTAGAACCACCTTCCCGTCACCTCTCCCTCACTCCCCGCCGTCGCCTCTCCTCACCTCCCTCGTCTTTCCCTCCGTTCCCGCCGTCGCGTTTGGTGGCTTGCTGCACGACCACGCGTTGTTTTCTTAGGCACGGTTGTGTCAGGTGCGTTTTTCCTTCTCTCTCCGAAATGTCCTATTTTTTCCACTTTCCTCGTAAGTTCTCAATGCCAATTGGTCTCCTCTTAGCATTGTGCCTCCATTTTAAGAAGGGGAGAGAGGGTGTGTGAGGGAGTGTGTGCGCACGGGAGCGAGCATGCAGGCGCATAGTGCGCTGGCACATAGCGCGCTAGCGCCTAACGGGCTGGCGCCAAACGCGCTGGCACCTAACGCGCTTGTGCCTAACGCGCTAGCGCCTAGCGCGCTGGCGCATAGCGCGCTGGCGCATAGCGCGCTGGTTCCTAGCGCGCTGGCGCCTAATCATCAGAAAAATGTAGCCCCTGTATTTGGTTGGAAATGATCGCGCGCGGGGTGGAAATGGTTGATGTGTCCAAATATAATTCGACCCCGGTAAACCGCTGAGGGTATTGCCTTTTGGCCGTCATAAACAGGTGGGGGTGGATTGAATGGTGAACGCGTGTTTATTGTGCTACAGTGTTCGAGCTTATCCCGTCGTTCACCTTGTGCAAGCTATCGTAAATGCCAACTCACGAACGTGACTGTTTTGGCTCGTAAATGCCTAGGCAGGTGAACCACTGTTTACCTTCACCCCCGTGTATTGTGACTCGATGTTTGTCAACAATCTCAGAACCCTCATTAACCACTGCTCGCACGGTGCGTGCGTGTTGGTTGGCGATCTGTCAGTTACTTGGATGTAACACGTTACAGTAACCAGATTAAAAACAATTTCTAGAAAACACTAAGTCATATAAATATTCGTACGCAATATAAGCCTTTGAGTAACTTGGTAACCAGAATGAACATTTTCGCAAATATCAACCACGTTACGTGGTAACCAGCATGCTGAGCGTAACCAGAATTGCATCGTGCATATATTGCGTTAAAATATTGTTCGTGGTAATGAAATGATTGTCAACCAAATTTCCAATTAGTGAATTATTATTTAGCTGGAAAACAGTCAGCTCACCCAGGTCTGTGCACGTGTGTCTCCTCTGCAGCTCCGACTTCACGTGAGCGAGTGCCGCGGTGTCAGCAGTGGCAAAGACCAAGTCGTCGACGTACACGAGGATGTAGAACGGCGGCAGCGAGGTGTCGGTGCGTAGAAACAGCGACGGGTCAGCAGTAGAGGGAGCGAACCCAAGAGCCGCAAGTGTCGTCCTCAGTGTGTCGTGCCACTCACGTGGCGCCTGGCGGAGACCGTAGACCGGCCGCTGAAGCCTCCACTGGGTGCCAGGAGGAAATGACCCAGTGAAGCCAGGGGGGCGGCGCAGCCAGATCTCCTCGTGCAGGCTGCCCTGCAAGAAAGCAGTGCTGAAGTCAAGAGAGTGAAGCTCGTAGTCGCGGTGAGCGGCTATGTGCAGCAGCACCCGAAGAGTAGTCATCTTCGGGGTGGGGGAGAAGGTCTGAAAGAAGTCTACTCCCTCTCGCTGACTGAAGCCTCGAGCCACGTAGCGCGCCTTGAAGACAGGTGGAGAACCCGGCGGCCGCTTCACCCTGAAAATCCACATGCCACTGACGATGTTCGCCCCAGGAGGGGGAACCTCGTCTACGTAGGTGCCTGTGGACTTCCAGGAGGCCATCTCTGCGTCCATGGCTGTCTGCCACTGAGAGGAGTAGGGACCCGCCATCGCCTCAGCATAAGAGCGTGGGGTCGGGATGTCTGGTGCATCCGGGTCTCCCTCAGGGGCAACTAGCAAGGACACGAGACGGGGCAAAGCAGCAGCAAGGCAGTGGAACTCCTCCTGTCTGTCCTCAAGGACGTCCGTGCCGAGGGCACACTCACCCCCGACGGACGGAGGACAGGCAGACGCAGACTCAGACCTAGCGACAAGGCTGGCAGCGTAGTCTAGGCGACAGCGAGCAGCAAAGTCAACCAACTCAGCGACCAGAGCAGACGCAGCAGAGGACTCAAAGGTCGGGTCAGTGACAACTGTAGCGAGGAGACGCGTAACAATGGGACTGGCAGCACGACGGGAGTCAGACTCCGGGTCAGGAAGAGTAGGAAGAGAGGACGCAGGAGGAGACGGCAGCGGGACACGCTGCGGAGCAGTGGAGGGACGCAGAGTCATGTAGTGAGTGCCAGGGACAGGAGGAGGACGCTCACGTGGGACACGACGACCAGTGCGAGCAGTACGAACAGGCGACGCAGGACGAGACTCAGGCTCACGACGCTCTGTAAGACCTCCTGTGGGACCAGCGTAAGGGGAGGGAGCAGGGAGAGGCGAGGCAGGCGGTAACTGTGACTGCGGCTGGACAGGCAGAGGACACTCGACGGAGGGAGGAGGACTAGGAGGAGGAGCCTGACCAAGAACCTGCTGAAGGAGCGGTACGAAGTACGGTCGCGGCCGCGCAGCGTCTCCAGAAGCAGCAGGGACACCAGTGGCAGCCCCAACGCCCGAGTCCTCAGCACCAGCAGCAGCTCCAACGCCCGGGTCCTCAGCACCAGTAGGAGCTCCAACGCCCGAGTCCTCAGCACCAGCAGCAGCGCCACCGGTCGGGTCCTCAGCACCAGCAGCAGCTCCAACGCCCGGGTCCTCAGCACCAGCAGCAGGGCCACTGGTCAGGTCCTCAGCACCAGCAGCAGCGCCACCGGTCGGGTCCTCAGCACCAGCAGCAGCTCCAACGCCCGGGTCCTCAGCACCAGCAGCAGCTCCAGCCCCCGGGTCCTCAGCACCAGCAGCAGCTCCAGCGTCCGGGTCCTCAGCACCAGCAACAGCACCACCGCTCGGGTCCGCAGCACCAGGAGCACCACTACGAAGACTGCAGCGCCGCGTGTACCACTCGCGGATCACCTGAATGGGGGGGAGCTCCTGGGTAGGAGGGGAAGTACCGGGACGAGCTCCAGAAGCACCTCTCCGGAGGCGGCAGTACTCGAGGTACCTCTCCTGCAGCTGCTGGGAGGAGAGGGCTCCTCCAGGTGGAGCACGCTCAGGCTCAGCACCCCCAGACTCAGCACCCCCAGACTCAGCACCCCCAGTCTCAGCACGTCCAGACTCAGCACCCCCAGGCTCAGTACCTCCAGGCTCCGCACCTCCAGGCTTTGCACCTCCAGGCTCAGCACCCCCAGGCTCCGCACCTCCAGGCTCAGCACCCCCAGGCTCCGCACCCTCAGACGCAGCACTCCCAGGCTCAGCACCCCCAGACGCAGGACGCGAGTCAACAGCTACCTCGACAGGCTCACCCGGGTCTACCTGGGACACACCTGAGGGAGCGGCACCCTGAGGGGGGAGGGGGTCTGGTACCTCAGCACCTGGAGCGAGGAAGAGAGGTGGGGGGGGGGGAGCGGGGCAGTGCGGTAGGGGAAGAGGCGGTAGAAGGGGACGGACTCGTCAAAAGTGACGTCCTGAGAGGCCAGAACCCGGCGCGAGGTGACGTGGTAAAACTGCCATCCAGGCGCGTCGGGAACAAAGCCAAGAAAGACACAGGGAACAGCGCGACGCGAGAGCTTGTCCGCGGACGTGTCGCGGACAAAAGCTCGAGATCCCCAGACCCGGAAACGCGACGCATCGCCAACCTCTCCCGTCCACCGTAGAGTCGGGGAAGTCTCCGGCAAGGAGACACGGGGCCAGAGGTTGAGCTGATGCGCTGCGTACCGGACCGCAAACGGCCACAGAAAGTGGGGAGCAGCCGCATGGGTCAGGGAGGTACGAGCGACCTCCATGACTAAGCCAATGCGGCGCTCAGCAACCCCATTCTGCTGTGGAGAGGCCGGAAGCGTGTACGACTGCTCAATGCCGTGCTCAGCACAGTAGGCTGCCAAGAGGTCGGAGGCGAACTCACCACCCCTGTCAGAGTGCAAGCGCAGGACAGGAAAGTCCGAGTGAAAGCGCTCGCCTAGCTGGAGACGGGCTCGGCTGATCCAGGGGATCAAAACACCAGGGACGTCACCCTTGGCGCGCAAGGGGAAGACCGTGGTGTAGCGCGAGTAGTCGTCAACAACTATCAGGAAGTACCTCTCCTGACCCTGACCACGGACGCGGGCTGGGCCCCACACGTCCATGTGGAGCGTCTGCAGGGGAGCGGTCGTCGGGGGAAAGGAGGAGGAGTGAGGAGCGGCGCGCTGCCGCCCCTCGACACAGGGAATGCAGTCAGGAGCAGGGGAGTCAGGAAGGGGAGGGAGCACCCTGGGAAGACCAGCAACAAGGTCCCGTTTGTGCATGGCCCGCAGGCGCTGCACAGACGGGTGACCAAGGCGGTGGTGCCAGAGGACGGTGTCGTTCGCCAGAGAGCGACACGAGCAGGGGGCGGACAGCTGACCTGACGCTGACGCAGACGCAGCTACCTGAGGGGACTCAGTGGTCAGTGTGTACAGGTCAGACCCCGGCTCTCGAGTGAAAGTAGCCAGGTGGCGGCCCGTCCGAGCACACGTGCAGTGAGTCACACGCTCGTAGGCAGGGGTGAACTGGTGAACACCCGAGTCCTGGAGCGCACTACCTGCCACCAAGTTCGTGGAGAACGAGGGGAGGTAGAGACCTGAGAGCTTGCCGGACGGAACCGCTGGACACGGAAGGGTGGTGGAGGAGGTCGCAAGGACCGGACCCCCAGAGGGGTCAGCAAGAGAGACAGCAACCGGCCGAGCTAGAGGCTCAAGGACAGTGCGGTCACGAAAGAAAGAGCGAGAAGCACCTGAGTCAAGTGTGAAGGTGTGCAGTGCTGCAGTCGACTCAGTACCAGGGGGCACAGACGCACAAGCACCTAGAGCAGCAGCGGGGCTGGCCTGAATGCCCGGGTCGGGCGGAACACGCAAGTACTGAGCACCCTCTCCACTAATAGACATCGCATACATGGCAGTGAGAATAGCATCAAAGTCAAGTGCCCAAATATCAACACCCTTCCTGAGCAGATCAGCCCAGCGCGGCAGTTCACCCCCACCAGGAAACTGAGTGCGCCACGCATCGTTGAGGCGGGCGAAGCAGCGCTCCGTCTGGTGCGGCCCCCCACACGTCTGGCCAGTGCGGTCACCTGTACGAATAACGTACTGGCAGGTGACGCTGCGCCGCGCATACCACTCACGGGCGGCCTGAAGGGTCGGGGCAGGCTGCTGACTCTGACCGCCCCCCGGGCCTCCACGACCACCACCCCCTCCGCCTCCGCCCCGGCCACCTCCACCCCTGCCGCTGCCACGACCACCTCCGCCTCCGCTGCCACCTCCGCCCCTGTCACCACTCCCAACACCGCTGTCACCTCCACCACCGCCGCCACTAGCCTCTCCAGTCGCACCTCCACCGCCACCACCTCCACCCCCGCCTCCTCCGCCACCACCCCCACTCCTGCCACTCCTGCCCCTGCGTCGTCCGCCTGAAGCAGACGCAGCCCCGACCTTCTCAGCACCAAGGAGGTCGACAGCAGCAGCAGAGGCGACAGAGGGGAGGAGGGGGGAAGGGGAGCACCCCTCGAAGAAGGGGCCGCGGGGGTCGCCACGAGAGGTGCCTACAGCGACGATACTAGCCTCGGCTGCAAGCAGTTCCTTCTCGAGGAGGGCTATGGTGAGCTCAGTGGGGGAGCGAGAGAGGAACTGGTCCCTGACAGGGCGCAGAGAGTCAGGGAGGCGGGTGACAACGTGGTAGAGAGTGATCCAGAGCGGGGGGGGGTTGCTAGCGAGGAACTCATCAGGCATGGCAGCGCGAAAGCGAGCCTCACTAGTCTTAAGGTGGGTGATGAGGTCTGCGACAGTGTGAAAAGAGGCTAGGTCGGGGAACAGGTAGGGGAGAGTGAGGCGGCCTAGTGTGGCAGAAGCGGGTGAGGAGTAGCGGGCCACTACAGCTGTGTAGAGGTCCTTAGCAGTCTTGCACTGGCCGAAGTGCTCGCGCTCATCTAGCGGCAGGGAGTTGCGAATAGCAAAGCGAGCGTGCGCGTCACGGGTCTGCCACTGTGAGCGCTCAGCTGGGGGGGCAGTAGCGAGTGGGGCGGTCGCATGGCCAAGAGCGTGGTCGTACAGTGTAATATCTTCCTTGGCAGTGAGCTGTAGGAAAAGGTGCAGGTCATCTAGCCAGGTTTCGAATTTGACCGGACGGCCCTCGGCGTCGAAAGCTAGAACAGGAGGACTAGCCATAGCGACAGCGGCAGTAGTAGAAGCAGTAAAGTCACTGAACAGGCGTGCGCAGGGTCAGCAGGGCCGGTGGGGCCTACGGACTGTAGTGGCGCACAAGCAGCAGTAGCAGGAAGTGTAGTAGTAGGATCTGCAGTGGTGCACAGGCGCAGCAGGCGGCAGCGAGAGCCGGCGCAGCAGGGGCGGGCTCAGCAGCGGTGATACGCGGGCGGCAGCGGGCGCAGCAGCGGCGGTGCGCGGGCGGCGGCGGGCTCAGCAGCGGCGGTGCGCGGGCGGCTGCGGGCTCAGCAGCGGCGGGCCGGGAGCAGTGCGGGCAGCGTGCGGGCCGGCGGCGGTCAGCGCACGAGCCGCGCAGGCTCAGCGCGGGCTGCGCGGGCTGCTCGCGGGCTGCGTAAGCGGGTCGCGGGCGGCTCGCGGGGGTTCGCGGGCAGGTCGCGGGCTGCTCGCGGGCAGTTCGCGGGCTGTGCGCGGGCTGCGCGGGCTGGTCGCGGGCTGCGCAGGCGGGTCGCGGGCTGTGCGCGGGCGGTTCGCGGGCTGTGAGCGCGGCGCGCTGTGCGGTTCGCGGGCGGCGTGACGGGGCCGATCGGGGCGCTAAGGGGCGACGCGACGGGGGCCGTGAGAGGCCGCTAGGAAAAAAAAAAAATTTCGACGGGGCCGCAGGGCCGCTAGATCGTGCTAGATCGACGGGGCCAGCGGGGCCGGAAACAAGCGAAGGTAAGCAGGTAGGTAAGTCGGTGGGCCCTAAGAACAGTCCTAGCGAAGGACCTGCTCTGAAACCATGTCAGAAATAACTGAGCAGGAATGGATGAACTAGAACAGAGTTTGGTACAAGTAGTAAACCCTAACTTTGTGTATCCCCTAAGGTGTAACCCACTACAGCCTAGACAATATAAACATGCAATGTTTGACACTTCATGCTTCGCCGAGCTCTTGATCGTGTCGATGCCGACGTGCGCGAGCCTCGCGTGCAGCCGGTCGGGAGTCACCTTCGTCGTCGAGACGATCGTCCGCAGAGCGACCACCTCGGTCGATGGCGACCGCGTCGAGCAGGGGCGAAGGTCAGTGGAGAGGACTCGTCCGGTGTAGCGTGCTCGACCGAGCACCTCCCCGGTCGCTGTGACGAGCAGCATCTCGTCGCCGTCGCCCTGCAGCTGCACTCCGCTCTCCTTCAGCTGGCCAGAAGACAGCAGGTTCGCATGTACGCCTGGAACGTAGAGAGCGTTGGGGATGAGGACCCGCTTCCCGGCCTCCCCCTGCAGAGCGACAGTTCCGCGACCCTCAACAGGCTGAAAGGCGCCGTTGAACCCACGTACGTGCTTCACGCCGTCGCTCGGCCCCATGTCGACGAAGACCGCCTTCGTCCCCATCAGGTGGTGGGAGCACCCGCTGTCGAGCAGCACCACCATCGGGTTCGCCTGCACGGCTGCCGCCACCGCCTGGAAGTCCTCACCAGCCTCCGGCGCCAGCGAGACTGTCGGCTCCACCACGCCGACCATCGAGCACGACGCCTCCCCGTCGCCTCGGTCCTTGCCGCTGGAGCTGTCGACTTCCTTCGTCGACGACGCCTTCTTCGACGCCTTCTTCTCCTTGCGCGGCTTCTCATCTCGACGTGGGCGACGGCTGGCCGATCGACCGCGGCCTCCCTTGCTGTCGTCCTCGTCGCTGTCCTCGCGGTCGGGTATTCGAAGGAGAGATGGTCGGGGTCGCCACAGATCCAGCACTCCCGCCGTCGACCACCACCTCCACGACCCTTGCCCCGCGTAGACTTCTTCTCGTCGACGTCCTTCGTCGACCGCCCACCTCCGCTACCACCTCCGCTCGGCTTCCCGCGCTGCCCTTGCTGCTGATTCAGCTTCGTCGGTGCAGCGTAGTTTGCCTGCGGAAGGAGCTCCGTGGGCTGCTCGGCCTCCTGCATCGCCTCGTCTTGAAGGATGTAGCTGGTGATGGAGTCCTCATCAAGGGACTCACGCGTGCCGGGCACCATCATCATCCTCTTCATGAGGTTGTAGCTGCGCGGCAGGCCCTTGACGAGGTGAGTGATGTAGGACGCCGTCGAGTACTCGGCGCCCGCCATCCGCATCTCCGCCAGGATCCGTCGAGCACGGTTGCAGTAGTCCGTCGCCGACTCCTGCTCGCCCATCCGAATATGAGTCATCTTCTCCTCCAGCTGGCCGATGTACAGGTCGTCCTTCACCTGGTACGTCGACAGGATGAAGCGCCATGCCTGGTGACCAGCATCAAGTCGCTCTCGACAGCTCCTGAGCGCTAGCTGCACCACCGGCGAGCAGCACCTCGAGATGACCATGAAAGTGAGCAGGTGCGCAGCGAGAAACTCCCCGCGCAGCTCGACGTCCTCCTCGGGCGGAAACGGCACGGTGCCGTCGGCGAAGCCCTTCAGCCCGGCGACCTCCAACAGAGGCCCTCCAGGTGATGAGGTCCCGTCGACCTTGCAGCGGGGCGACGGTGATTCGGTCCGGCGAGAACTTGAAGTAGCCATACGCCGGTGCAATCCCACCCGTCGTCACGTGCGTTGTCGCCGAGAGACCTCCACCGCTTCGTAGAGGAGAGCGACGTCGAGCATCGACGTCGACACGCGAGATGCCTGCAGCTGCCGTCGACCGCTGCACCCGCGCTTGTATCCCGTCGACGCCACCGTCGACCTTGATCACACCGCTGACTCGAGCACCTCCGTCGACCTCGACGTCGACGCCACCTTCGTTTCGAGCCAGTCGAGGAGATGCAGGACGGGAAGGGTGTTCCGTCGCCCACTGCGCCCGGATGCCCAACTCGACGATCGTCAAGGGGATCGTCCCGTACTCGCCATCCGCGTGGCGTCTCCTCCCATCAGCCAAGCGTGTCTCCAAGGTGTCTGCTACGCCCGTATCACCGACGTGGTCGACCATGGCGACTAACGCTGCTGCCGGCCTACGAACGACTTAGTAGGTGCAAAAGTCGGCTCCTATCTGAAGGTAATTTGCGGGGCCGTTCCACGCTCACCGCACCATGCGGAGATTCACTCTACAACGGTAGTGAGTTAGATTATGGGGGTTGGCACGAACTACTAGAAGGGATCGTAGCTTTGCTTGGTTCCTTAGCACTTGCACATTCACGGGAGAAATTGGCAAGAGTTTCCACTAGCAAAGATTGAGAATACAGAATCATTCAACAAGCAATGACAGAATGACTACATCAGGCACCTAGCAACTCTGCAGCTAGCCTGGTCGACCGCCAGCACTGCATGGTCGACCGCCTGCCAGCGTTGCGTAGAGGAGCCGCGCCAGCACTGCAGAAGAGCGACCTGCCAACACTGCAGGTCGACGGTGTGCCAACGCTGCAGCTGTGCGGCTGTCCAGCGTTGCCCCGTAGAAGACAGCAGTGCGCACGCTCACAGGTGCGCGCAGACGATTGGCCCGACTTGCTTTGTTATGCATCCGTCGGCTATTGTCTGCGACTGACGAGCCACATCGACTTCGGGATACCAGCCCGCAGTCGCCTTCGCCATCGCGACCTTGACGACGTTCGCGTGCCTCCGCAGAACTCGTCGAGCAGGTTACCCGGTCGACCCGGACACCACCAGGTGCTTCCGGTCGACCACCACTGCCTCTGGTCGACCACCAGGTGCCTCTGGTCGACCACAGCTCCCGTCGAGCTACCCCCTGGTCGACGGACCCCTTCCGTCGACCAGAACTGCTCCGTCGACCTCCCGGTCGACTGCAGTTCGACGGGATGCTCCGGAGACCTCCCCGTTGAGCAGTAGGTCGACGGGATGCCCCGTCGGCCTCCTGGACGGCCCACCCGTCGCCCAGGCCAGTCAGTTGCAGCTGTCGAGCTCCCTGGTCGACAGCAACACCACAGCGGTCCCCTGCAGCTCGACGTAGCCTGTCGAGCAGCTCTCCCACTGTGAACGGTCGGCTGCTACTCCCGTACACCCGACGAAGTCGTCGGCGTTGCCCAAGCGAGGGCGGGGCCAACGCTCCATTCCCGTTAACACCCGCAAATCATATACTAAACACACTCGCACAAAAGTTAAACTCTAGCCAATTAGGTTTGTATTAAGGCGCTCAATCTTGTTTTGTACGCCCTTTCCATCTTCCCGCGCTGTACCATTTGACCCATATGCTAGAGATCGCTCACACCATTTCTTCTCGTCGTTTTAGGGTTGACATACACCTTAGCCTTTGATTAGACCAGTTAGGTCCTTATAGTAGGTTCATCTAGGAGGGCCTACGGTTAGAACGCTCCTATTTGCCACAATGAGTTCGCCGTCATATACTTCTAACACAGAGTCCGACTCAGGCAATGACGACACAGAGTTTTGCTTCGTTGGAACTGGAGAGCCAAAGCAAAGCGATATGTACCGTGCGTTGCTCCGGGAAATGGTCGTCAACGAGGCTCCCTCGCCACAAATCGTCATAGATGATCAAGCACCGTTGTGTGAAGGTCAACTTTACTCGTCTAAGCGATTTTTGTACGAAGCACTCGAGGACTATTCCGTAGCTTGCAACTTCGGATTTAGGGTTACGAGGAGTAGGCGAAACAGAGCCAAAGCCATATGCATGAGTCAACATGAGCGTCGTAAACCCCCGTGCCGGTGGCGGTGTAAGTACTCTACTAATGGAGTGGGTGGGTTTTGGCATGTCGATAAACTGTCTGCCCCATCATCCGACTGCTGCTCACTCGTTGATCGGGACCGCTACGTGAAACAAACGACAAATCAAGTGTCCTATCTGCAGCGTCATCACGGCAATCTTGTCCAAGCTGCACCACATCACCCTCCCGGGACGTACAAGGAACAGATTGCGTCTACCGGTGGTCCCGATATTAATTATAAGCAATCTTGGCGGTAAGTTTCCAAGCATTCATTTCACATGACTGCTATTGTCACATGCAAGTTCTCAATCATCCCATCCACCTCATGTTTGTGCCACCTCCTTTTGTTCTCTTGCACACCGTCGTCCGTTTTGCAGGCTCAAGGATAAGATGCTGAAGGAACGTTTTGGGGATTGGAAAACGTCTTTCTGGTACATTCCGCGGGTGTTGGAACACTTCAAAGAGATTGACGCTGATTCAACGCTCGACCTGGTGACAAAGGATCACGCTTTCTTCCGGGCTTTAGTCGCCCCATCCGTGTCAAGAACTGCTCTAAGGTTCTGTCGACCAGTCATAGGTTTGGATGGTACATTTCTTATTCGTGCGCAACGGGCCACGCTCTTGGTAGCAGCTGCTAAGGATGGAAATAACCAGCTTGTTCCACTCGCTTATGGCCTGTGCGAGAGTGAAAACAAAGATAGTTGGAAGTGGTTTTGTGAGAATTTGTTGAAGCATTTTCCGTCGTGGCCGGCCACCCAGAATGCCTCCCTCATCAGCGATCGTGACAAGGGTTTTATTCCGGCAGTTAAAGAAGTTTTCGCATCCCAAATCCCCCACTACTTTTGCAGCTGGCACTTGGAGCAGAATGTGCTCAAGTTTGGCCCCAACGCCTCCGAACTCTTCAAGAAGCTCGCCAACTGCCGCACCAAGCGGAAGTTTGGCAAACTCGTGAGGAGATGCCAGGCCGAATGTGCAGCAATGGCTAACTATCTCTTTGGGGTCGAGGAGGCCAGTGCGCAGCAGAGCCGAGGCGGACGCGGGGCCAACCAGCGTGCACGGGAACCAGAGACGGGGGATGGGTTAACAAGTCGCACGGGTGCTGCAAGAAGAGCGAGAATGGAAAGGATGGAAGTGCGGCGGCAAAAGAGGAGTGGTCGCAGAGGAGAGCAGCAGGCACCATCACAGCAGGAACCTTCTCAGCAGGCAACATCTCAGCAACGACCATCACAGCAACCGGTGACACAACCACCAGCATCTTTGCAGGGACGGTCTCAGCTGCCACACGCTCGGCAGTATCCACTTCAGCGGCCATCATCTCAACGTATACCGTCAAGGCACAGAAGAGTACATCAGCATTCAACTCAGCAACGATCAACCCAGCAGCCTTCATCTCAGCGGCAGCATTCTCAGCAGCTTCCATCTCAGTCGCCCCAAAGGGACCGTGGATTGCCCCCCATGCCAACTGCAGATCATACCCGTCAACGACCTAGAGACATGCATCCTCAATCGGCGGCTGTAGACAACATGCAACCACTTGATCGTGAGACAGCAACCACATCCGCGCACCCTTCTTTGGCAGGCGAGAATGAGAGACACAATGCTGCAACCACGTCCGACAGTGAGGCGGAGGCAGATACCACAGATGAAGTATTCAAGGAGCACTTTGACGTGGAGGATGGGAGTCAAATCAGCTGTGGGGAGGACTCGGAGTGTGATGAGGCAGGGGACGGTGGAACTGGTGAACAGGCAGGTGTGGAAGACAAGGATAGGGTCAATGCTGGCACACACGACAGCATGGGAGGGGCACATGGAGAGGGTCCTGTGGCCGCGGGTGCGAGGAGTAACAGTGCGAAAGTGGGGGTGCGTGCTGAGGGTGCTGGAGGCTTGCTGGGTGCTGGCGAGGCCGTGGGTGCTGGCGAGGCCGTGGGTGCTGGCGAGGCCGTGGGTGCTGGCGAGGCCGTGGGTGCTGGCGATGCCGTGGGTGCTGGCGAGGCCGTGGGGACTGGGCATGGGTTGACAGCCTCGAACGCCGATGTAGATTTGGTGTCAGCATACAGCGCAGGGACAGAGACGACGAGTCGCAATAACGCGCGTGGTAGAGCTCCTAGCTCAGGTTATACAAGAGTAAGCAAACGGGAAGGTAAGTGGGCGGCGAAGCTGTGTGTAGATGGTCCTAGAGGCAAATTTTTAGCGCTGGGACAGTACACCGACATCCTGGAAGCCGCAACAGCCTATGCCGCAGCCGCTCACATCTGCCGACCGTCCCTCTCCGGCTCAAAGATGGTGGAGTTGAACGAGGAGGACAGGAGGTGCTTGGAGGGGTTGATGTCGAAAGGGGTTAAGCGGATTGTGGATGCTAAGCGGTGGCCGGAGTGGAGGAACTGCCGTGCAGTGCTCAGCAGCCTCCCTGAGCCTTCCAACCCAGCGGCAGCAGGAGTTCACACAGAGGCCCCACCTCCCTTTTCCCACCAGCATCCTGGAGCCACGTTTGGCTACCATCAGCTAGCTGCCGCCTTCGCGGGACACGGCGGTGCAACCCCAAACCAAGGTGGATGGCAACCGTACAGCCAAAGCCACCCTCCTCCCAACCTCCATTATCCATCCCAGCGATTTGCATTCAACCATATCCCAATCCATCCATTCAGCCAGGTGCAAGCACCTATTTTTGTACACCCAGTCCGTGCAGTACCCATTGCTCCCAACCCTGCAGGCCATGCCGTAGCACAGAACACAGCACCCCATCCGCATGTCCTACCCACACCACCAGCCGTTGCACCCAGCACGGCACAGCAGAGCATGCCCACTGCACCCAACGACCCCAATCCCCCGTCACACGTGTTAACGGGAATGGAGTGTTGGCCCCGCCCTCGCTTGGGCAACGCCGACGACTTGGTCGGATGTACGGGTGAAGCAGCCGACCGTTCGCAGTGAAGGAGCTGCTCGACGGGCTTCGTCGAGCTGCAGGATGTCACTGTGGAGCTTCCGTCGACCAGGGGTGCTCGACGGGCGCAACTGACTGGCCTGGGCGATGGGTGGGCCGTCCGGGAGGTCGACGGAGCAGTCCGTCAACCTAGAGCTCGACGGGGAGGTCTCGGGAGCATCCCGTCGACCTGCAGCTCGACCGGGAGGTCCGCGAAGCATCCCGTCGACCTGCAGCTCGACCGGGAGGTCAACGAAGCAGTTCTGGTCGACGGAAGGGGTCCGTCGACCAGGGGGTAGCTCGTCGGGAGCTGTGGTCGACCAGAAGGGCTGGTGGTCGACCGGAGGCACCGGGTGGTCGACCGGGAGTACCTGGTGGTGTCCAGGTCGACCGGGTAACCTGCTCGACGAGTTCGGCGGAGGCACGCGAACGTCGTCGAGATCGCGATGGCGAAGGCGACTGCGGGCTGGTATCCCGAAGTCGATGTGGCTCGTCAGGCGCAGACAACAGCCGACGGATGCACAGCAATGCAAGTCGGGCCAATCGTCTGCGCGCACCTGTGAGCATGCGCATTGCTGCCTTCTACGAGGCAACGCTGGACAGCCGCTTTGCTGCAGCGTTGGCACGCCGTCGACCTGCAGTGTTGGCAGGTCGCCTTTCTGCAGTGCTGGCGCGGCTCCTCTACGCAACGCTGGCAGGCGGTCGACCATGCAGTGCTGGCGGTCGACCAGGCTAGCTGCAGAGTTGCTAGGTGCCTGATGTAGTCCATTCTGTCATTGCTTGTTGAATGTCTTATTCTGTAATTCCAACTTTGCTAGTGGAAACTCTTGCCAATTTCTCCCGTGAATGTGCAAGCACTAAGGAACCAAGCAAAGCTACGATCACTCCTAGTAGTTCGTGCCAACCCCCGTAGTCTAGCTCACTACCGTTGTAGAGTGAATCTCCGCATGGTGCGGTGAGCGTGGAACGAACACGCGACCTTCAGATAGGAGCCGACTTTTGCACCTACTAAGTCGTTTGTAGGCCGGCAGCAGAGTTAGTCGCCATGGTCGACCTCGCTGTAGAAGCGGGTGTAGCGGACACCTTGGAGACACGCTTAGCTGATGGGAGGAGACGCCACGCGGATGGCGAGTACGGGACGATCCCCTTGACGATCGTCGAGTTGGGCATCCGGGCGCAGTGGGCGACGGAACACCCTTCCCGTCCTGCATCTCCTCGACCGGCACGAAACGAAGGTGGCGTCGACGTCGAGGTCGACGGAGGTGCTCGAGTCAGCGGCAGCGAAGGCACGAGGCAGAGAGGTGTGATCAAGGTCGACGGTGGCGTCGACGGGATTCAGGCGCGAGTGCAGCGGTCGACGGCGGCTGCAGGCAGCTCGCGTGTCGATGTGGATGGTCGACGTCGCTCTCCTCTACGAAGTGGTGGAGGCTTCTCGGCGACGACGCATGTGACTGCGGGCGGGATTGCGCCGGCGTATGGCTACTTCAAATTCTCGCCGGACCGAATCACCGTCGCCCCGCTGCAAGGTCGACGGGACCTCATCACCTGGAGGGAGTCGATCGAACCTCAGCTGGAGGTCGCCGGGCTAAAGGGCTTCGCCGAAGGCACCGTGCCCATTCCGCCCGAGGAGGATGCCGAGCTGCGCGGGGAGTTCCGCGCTGCTCACCTGCTCACGTTCATGGTCATCTCGAGGTGCTGCTCGCCGGTGGTGCAGCTAGCGCTCAGGAGCTGTCGAGAGCGACTTGATGCTGGTCACCAGGCATGGCGCTTCATCCTGTCGACGTACCAGGTTAAGGACGACCTGTACATCGGCCAGCTGGAGGAGAAGATGACTCACATTCGGATGGGCGAGCAGGAGTCGGCGACGGACTACTGCAACCGTGCTCGACGGATCCTGGCGGAGATGCGGATGGCGGGCGCCGAGTACTCGACGGCGTCCTACATCACCCACCTCGTCAAGGGCCTGCCGCGCAGCTACAACCTCATGAAGAGGATGATGATGGTGCCCGGCACGCGTGAGTCCCTTGATGAGGACTCCATCACCAGCTACATCCTCCAAGACGAGGCGATGCAGTTGGCCGAACAGCCCACGGAGCTCCTTCCGCAGGCAAACTACGCTGCACCGACGAAGCTGAATCAGCAGCAAGGGCAGCGCGGGAAGTCGGGCGGAGGTGGTAGCGGAGGTGGGCGGTCGACGAAGGACGTCGACGAGAAGAAGTCTACGCGGGGCAAGGGTCGTGGAGGTGGTGGTCGACGGCGGGAGTGCTGGATCTGTGGCGATCCCGACCATCTCTCCTTCGAATGCCCCGACCGCGATGACAGCGACGAGGACGACAGCAAGGGAGGCCGCGGTCGATCGGCCAGCCGTCGCCCACGTCGAGATGAGAAGCCGCGCAAGGAGAAGAAGGCGTCGAAGAAGGCGTCGTCGACGAAGGAAGTCGACAGCTCCAGCGGCAAGGACCGAGGCGACGGGGAGGCGTCGTGCTCGATGGTCGGCGTGGTGGAGCCGACAGTCTCGCTGGCGCCGGAGGCTGGCGAGGACTTCCAGGCGGTGGCGGCAGCTGTGCAAGCTGACCCGATGGCGGTGCTGCTCGACAGCGGGTGCTCCCACCACCTGATGGGGACGAAGGCGGCCTTCGTCGACATGGCGCCGAGCGACGAGGTGAAGCAAGTGCGCGGCTTCAATGGGGCGTTGCAGCCTGTCGAGGGTCGCGGAACCGTCGCTCTACAAGGGGAGGCCGGAAAGCGGGTCCTCATCCCCGACGTGCTCTACGTTCCGGGGGTACATGCGAATCTGTTGTCATCTGGCCAACTGAAGGAGAGTGGAGTGCAGTTCCAGGGCGACGGCGACGACTTGCTGCTCGTCGCCGCAACCGGGGAGGTGCTCGGTCGAGCACGCTACACCGGACGAATCCTCTGCACCGACCTTCGCCCTTGCTCGACGCCGTTGCCGTCGACCGAGGTGGTGGCTCTGCGGAAAATCATCTCGGCAACGAAGGCGACCCCCGACAGGATGCATGCGCGGCTTGCTCATATCAGCGTCGACACGATCAAGAGCTCGGCGAAGCATGAAGTTGCTACTGGGCTCGACATCACGCCGTCGACCGGAGCAGACCCGCCGTGCGTTTCGTGCGTCGGAGGAAAGCTGGCGCGGCACACCTTCCCCGACAAGGGCTCGGACGCCGAGGAGGCACTGGCTGTCGTGCACATTGACTTGTGCGGGCCATTTCGGGTGGCTGCCAAGGATGGCAGCTTGTACTTCCTGCTGCTGAAGGATCGCCACACTCGGTTTGTGTGGACAATGCCGGTCGCTAAGAAGAGCGACGTGCTGCGGGAGTTTCAGAAGTGGCTGGTGCTGGTGGAACGGCAGACGAAAAAGTCGGCGCTGTCTCTCCGCTCTGACCGGGGAGGGGAGTTCCTCGGACGGGATTTCACCACCTTCGTCGACGGGAAGGGCATCGTCCACGACCTGACGTGCCCCTACACTCCGCAGCAGAACGGCATGGCTGAGCGGGAGATGCGTACGGACGTCGAGTCCGTGCGGACGATGCTGCTGCACATGGGTGTGCCGCACCACTGGTGGCACCTCGCTCTTCGACAGGCCGTCTGGGTGCGCAACTGCTTGGAGCGGTCGACGACGCCGCCGGGGACGACTCCGTACCAGCTGCTAACCGGGACGAAGCACGACCTCACGCTGGCGCGAGTGTGGGGCTGCATGGTGCAGTTCATGGTTCCCGAGCAGCAGCGCGGTGGGAAGTTGGCACCGAAGGCTCGCTGGGGTCTTCATTTGGGCGTGTCGCTGGAGAGCAAGGGCTGGGAGGTGCTGGACTTGACCGACAACAAGGTGGTCACGTCGGTCGAGGTGATCTTCTACGAGACGCTGTCGCTGGAGGTGTGGAAGGCGAAGTATGGGCCGGCGTCGGGGCGGACCCAGGCGCACTCGCCAACGGACACCTCGACGGCCGCCGGAGAAGCTGAGCTACCACGCCCACGCCTGCCTGCCACCAGCTGCCTTCACCACGGTGTACGACGAGGTCGACGACGACCTGCTGTACGATGACGCCGAGGAGGATGACGACCCGCCAGAGCTCGACCCCGACGTGCATGCCGACCCCGAATACCGCTGGGACATCGCCATGATGACGGTGAAGGAGGCGCTGGCGAGCTGGAAGGGCCCGGCGGTGAAGGCCGCCATGGAAGAAGAGATCCGCAGCCTCATCGGCATGGGCACTTGGGAGCTGGTCGAACGCCCACGCGGAGTGAACATCATGAAGAACCGGTGGGTGCTGACGACCAAGTACCGCATCGACGACACCGTCGAGCGCGAGAAGGCAAGGCTGGTCGTGAAGGGCTTCACGCAGGTGTACGGCGCCGACTACGACGAGACGTATTCGCCGGTGAGCAGCTACGTCACGCTGAGGATCTTCCTCAGCATCGTCGCCGTCCTCGACCTCAACCTGATGCAGCTCGACATGAAGAACGCTTTCCTGCAGAGCAAGCTCGACAGGGTGCTCTACATGTACCAGCCGGACTACTTCGACGATGGGACCGGCCGGGTGTGTAAGCTGCTGAAGAGCCTCTACGGGCTGAAGCAGTCGCCGCTGCTGTGGTACAGGGCTCTCGACGGAGTGCTGCTGGGCGCAGGCTGGAAGAAAAGTCAGGTCGACGAGGCGCTCTACTTCAAGTCCGGCAACGACGGGGTGACCTGCTGGGTGCTGGTCTACGTCGACGACCTGCTCGCCGCCAGCAGCAGCACCGCGATGCTGAAGGAGCTGAAGGAGCTGCTGCAGTCCGCCTTCGAGCTGCGGGAGATCTCGCCGGTGGTGAAGTACCTTGGGCTGGAGATCGTCCGCGACAGGCCGGCGAGGAAGCTGTGGCTGCACCAGCAGGGCTACGCCGACAAGCTGCGCAGACGCTTCATCGACGAGGAGCAGGGCGGTCGAATTCCGAAGACGCCGGTCTCGGTCGACGCCTACGCCGAGCTGACATTCGACGACGAGGAGGCGCAGGAGCGCGAGGAGGAGGAGTACCGGCAGAAGGTCGGCTCGCTGCAGTTCACGGCGACGACGACGAGGCCGGACATCGCCTTCGCTTGCAGCAAGCTGGGGAGCGGCCTCACGGTGAGGAGCGACCAGCATTGGCGCGAGGTCGACCGCTGCCTCGCCTACCTCGCCGACACCCGCGACACCGCCTTGGAGTTCGGCGGTGGACCAGAGTCGCTGGAGCTGATCGGCTATGTGGATGCCGACGACGCGGGCGACAAGCAGAAGCGGACGAGCACGGGCGGCTACGTGTTCGTCTACGGAGGGGCCGCTGTCTCCTGGTCGAGCTCGCGCATCAAGTGCGCGACGCTCTCCTCGACCGAGTCGGAGTACGTCGCGGCCACGGATGCCGGCAAGGAGGGGCGTCGACTTCCTCCTTGCAGAGTTCAAGCTGCTCGACCCCGGGAAGCCGACTGTCCTCCGCGTGGACAACAAGTCGGCGATCACTGTCGCTGAGGGCATGGGGCTGACGGGCAACCTCAAGCACATGGAGCGACGCTACGCCTGGCTGCAGCACATGGTGAGGCGCGGGAAGTTCCGGCTAAAGTACATCCCGACCACCGAGCAGCCGGCGGACTTCCTGACGAAGGCGCTGCATTTTCCGGCTTTCAACCGGTGCTCTGTCGCCATCGGCCAAGTTCGACTGGCCGACGTCGGCGACGGCGACGACGAGGTGCAGCAGTAGGTGCCGTGCCCTTTTGCATGGCTGGTGCGGTGACGGCGTGCTGTGTGTGGGGTGCACGCCGAGGACGAGTTTTCTCCGTGGAGTACTGCCGTGTGGGCTGGAGGCCCAAGCATGCGCGCGGCAGGGGAGTGTTAACGGGAATAGAGTGTTGGCCCCGCCCTCGCTTGGGCAACGCCGACGACTTGGTCGGATGTACGGGTGAAGCAGCCGACCGTTCGCAGTGAAGGAGCTGCTCGACGGGCTTCGTCGAGCTGCAGGATGTCACTGTGGAGCTTCCGTCGACCAGGGGTGCTCGACGGGCGCAACTGACTGGCCTGGGCGATGGGTGGGTCGTCCGGGAGGTTGACGGAGCAGTCCGTCGACCTAGAGCTCGACGGGGAGGTCTCGGGAGCATCCCGTCGACCTGCAGCTCGACCGGGAGGTCCGCGAAACATCCTGTCGACCTGCAGCTCGACCGGGAGGTCAACGAAGCAGTTCTGGTCGACGGAAGGGGTCCGTCGACCAGGGGGTAGCTCGACGGGAGCTGTGGTCGACCAGAAGGGCCTGATGGTCGACCGGAGGCACCGGGTGGTCGACCGGAAGCACCTGGTGGTGTCCAGGTCGACCGGGTAACCTGCTCGACAAGTTCGGCGGAGACATGCGAACGTCGTCGAGATCGCGATGGCGAAGGCGACTGCGGGCTGGTATCCCGAAGTCGATGTGGCTCGTCAGGCGCAGACAACAGCCGACGGATGCACAGCAATGCAAGTCGGGCCAATCGTCTGCGCGCACCTGTGAGCATGCGCATTGCTGCCTTCTACGAGGCAACGCTGGACAGCCGCTTTGCTGCAGCGTTGGCACGCCGTCGACCTGCAGTGTTGGCAGGTCGCCTTTCTGCAGTGCTGGCGCGGCTCCTCTACGCAACGCTGGCAGGCGGTCGACCATGCAGTGCTGGCGGTCGACCAGGCTAGTTGCAGAGTTGCTAGGTGCCTGATGTAGTCCATTCTGTCATTGCTTGTTCAATCATTCTGTAATTCCAACTTTGCTAGTGGAAACTCTTGCCAATTTCTCCCGTGAATGTGCAAGCACTAAGGAACCAAGCAAAGCTACGATCACTCATAGTAGTTCGTGCCAACCCCCGTAGTCTAGCTCACTACCGTTGTAGAGTGCATCTCCGCAACACGGCTCCGCACTGGCAAGTGAGCCAGCAGCAGGTGAGATGTGTTGATGTGTCATAGGTTTGCGTATTATAGCCTGTCAAAATCCTAACCTTGTATTAATTCGTGAATTTGTTTCATGACTGTATGCAGGGGCAGCAGACGACATCATCGATGCCTTCCTTGGTCAAGCAACGCAGTAAACGCTGTGACATTTGGTGATACTGAAATTGCGTGATCCGTAAACATAAAAACGTTCTAATTAAACTATGGTACACATGCGTAGATCCTGACATGACATGACATTAGATACATGCATAGCATTATAACCCTGTGCCTCTGCTTGCCACAAGAAAGGTGCTCACAGTGTTATATAGAGTAACTGCAGAAGTAACTCAGGACAGTAGCCACGACGTACCAAATATACTCATGGAGAATAATTTTATGGATTTGTTGTGTAGGTTTTATAAGCTCCCTAAGCATCCCAAAAAATGCACGCACACAAAGGTTATTGCGCGGTCTTATATAATATATGATTGCGCCTTTGTTTGGAAACTCTTTGATTGGACGCGCAATGTCTAGTCATATCCCCCGAACAAGACAAACCAATCACGCGCGGTCATCTAATTTCTCGCGCACTTACGGCCGATCATTGTCAGAATGAACGGACAGGAATGGTTGAACTAACAGTGAAATCAGTACAAGTACCTAACCCTAGAATTGTGTACCCCCTATAGGCTAACCCACTGTAGCCTAAACAAACACAACATATATAATGTTTGACACACCCCCATAGGCAAAGTGGGGGAGAGCAAGGGGTCACAAGACCAGTCAAAGCAAAGCAAAACAAGCTCGGGGTGGATCTCAAGGATACCACACAAATTCCGAGCACAAGCAAGTGGTCACAAGACCAGTTCACATGCAGGTTGATAATATAACAAGAGATACAATGATCACAACCTAGCAAGTGTAAGCATGCAGGCATATATATAAAGATCACAGTACAAGCAGAGTCAAGAAGTAAGTAAGTGAGGTCCAGCAGGCACAAGGCCTAGAAGAGTACAGAAACGCTGATGGTCACAAGGCTGAAGCGCCTTGGTGAACACATCAGCAAGGTTGGCCTCAGTGGCCACGTAACGCAGACGAAGCTGACCACGCTGCTGCAGCTCTCGAGCAAGGAAGTACCGCAGGGCGATGTGCTTCGTTCTGTGCTCCAGTCTGTGCTCCTCACACAAGGCAATGGCCGCCTTGTTGTCAACGTACAGAACTGGAGGAGAACGAGGCCGCTCTCCCAGGTCGGTCAGCAGGTAGGTCAGCCAGCGTAGCTCCTGGGCAGCCATGGCTGTGGCGTAGATCTCAGCCTCACAACTGGAGCTGAGAACAGAAGAAGAGCGTGTAGAACGCCAAGAAACTGAGCCGGAGCCAAGGCTGAAGGTGTAACCCTGAGACGACCGCTGAGTAGCCTGGTCGTCCGCCCAAGAAGCGTCTGAGTGTCCAGTAAGTACAACTCGGTCTCGCCCTCCAAGCACTAGCCCCATGCCCGACGTACTGCACAAGTAGCGCAACACCCTCTTAGCGGCATCCATGTGCTCCTTCCTGTGACGGCCAGGAGCGACATAGTGTGCAAGGATGCTAAGAGGGTATGCAAGGTCAGGTCGAGTGCAGGTCATCAGGTACATGAGGCAGCCCACAAGCTCTGGATACGGGCCACTCGGCTCTACGGACTCATCCGAAGGCAGAGCTGAGAGCGAGTGACCGGTAGGCAGAGGAGTGGACTGAGGCGAGGAGTACGTGAAGCGGAAGCGCTGAAGGATCTGCTGCACCATGTGTGACTGAGTCAAGGTGATGGTGCACCGTGCTCTGTCCCGGGTGATCCGCAAGCCAAGATAGCTTGTCAGTTCACCCAGGTCTGTGCACGTGTGTCTCCTCTGCAGCTCCGACTTCACGTGGGCGAGTGCCGCGGTGTCAGCAGTGGCAAAGACCAAGTCGTCGACGTACACGAGGATGTAGAACGGCGGCAGCGAGGTGTCTGTGCGTAGAAACAGTGACGGGTCAGCAGTAGAGGGAGCGAACCCAAGAGCCGCAAGTGTCGTCCTCAGTGTGTCGTGCCACTCACGCGGTGCCTGGCGGAGACCGTAGACCGGCCGCTAGAGCCTCCACTGGGTACCAGGAGGAACCGACCCAGTGAAGCCAGGAGGGCGGCGTAGCCAGATCTCCTCGTGCAGGCTGCCCTGCAAGAAAGCAGTGCTGAAGTCAAGTGAGTGAAGCTCGTAGTCGCGCTGAGCGGCTATGTGCAGCAGCACCCGAAGAGTGGTCATCTTCGGGGTGGGGGAGAAGGTCTGGAAGAAGTCAACTCCCTCTCGCTGACTGAAGCCTCGAGCCACGTAGCGCGCCTTGAAGACAGGAGGAGAACCCGGTGGCCGCTTCACCCTGAAAATCCACATGCCACTGACGATGTTCGCCCCAGGTGGGGGAACCTCGTCGACGTAGGTGCCTGTGGACTTCCAGGATGCCATCTCTGCGTCCATGGCTGTCTGCCACTGAGAGGAGTAGGGACCCGCCATCGCCTCAGCGTAAGTGCGCGGGGTCGGGATGTCTGGTGCATCCGGGTCTCCCTCAGGGGCAACAAGCATGGACACGAGATGGGGCAAAGCAGCAGCAAAGCACTGGAACTCCTCCTGTCTGTCCTCAAGGACGTCCGTGCCAAGAGCACAATCACCCCCGACGGACGGAGGACAGACAGACTCAGACTCAGACTCAGCAACAAGGCTAGTGGCGTAGTCTAGACGACACCGGGCAGCAAAGTCTATCAGCTCAGCGACCAGAGCAGACGCAGCAGAGGACTCAAAGGTAGGGTCAGTGACAACAGTAGCAAGGAGACGGGTGACAGTGGGACTGGTAGCACGACGGGAGTCAGACTCCGGATCAAAAAGAGTAGGCAGAGAGGACGCAGGAGGAGACGGCAGAGGGACATGCTGAGGAGCAGTGGAGGGACGCAGGGTCATGTAGTGAGTGCCAGGGACAGGAGGAGGACGCTCACGGGGGACACGACGACCAGTGCGAGCAGTACGAACAGGCGACGTAGGACGAGACGCAGGCTCACGACGCTCTGCAAGACCTCCTGTGGGACCAGTGTAAGGAGAGGGACCAGGAAGAGGCGAGGCAGGCGGTAACTGTGACTGCAACTGGACAGGCGGAGGACACTCTACGGAGGGAGGAGGACGAGGAGGAGGAGCCTGACCAAGAACCTGCTGAAGGAGCGGTACGAAGTACGGTCGTGGCCGCGTAGCGTCTCCAGAAGGAGCAGAGACACCAGCGCCCGGGTCCTCAGCACCACCAGCGGCTCCACCGCCCGGGTCCTCAGTACCAGCAGCAGCTCCACCGCTCGGGTCCTCAGTACCAGCAGCAGCTCGACCGTCCGGGTCAGCAGCACCAGCAGGAACTCCACTAGCCGGGTCCTCAGCACCAGCAGGAACTCCACCAGCCGGGTCCTCAGCACCAGTAGCAGCTCCAACGTCCGGGTCCTCAGCACTAGCAGTAGCGCCACCGCTCGGGTCCTCAGCACCAGTAGCCGCGCCACCGCTCGGGTCCTCAGCACCAGCAGCAGCTCCACCAGTCGGGTCCGCAGCACCAGCAGCAGCTCCAACGCTCGGGTCCGCAGCACCAGGAGCACCACTCCGAAGACTGCAGCGCCTCGTGTACCACTCTCGGATCTGCTGGAGGGGGGGGAGCTCCCGGGCAGGAGGGGAAGCACCGCGACCAGCTCCAGCAGTACCTCTCCGGAGGCGGCAGTACTGTAGGTACCGCTCCTGCAGCCGCTGTGAGGAGAGGGCTCCTCCAGGTGGAGTACCCCCAGACTCAGCACCCCCAGGCTCCGCACCCGCAGACTCAGCACCGTCAGGCTCAGTACCCCCAAGCTCAGCACCCCCAGGCTCCGCTCCTCCAGACGCAGCACTCCCAGGCTCAGCACCCCCAGACGCAGCACCCCCAGGCTCAGCACCCCCAGGCTCAGCACCCCCAGCAGGACGAGAGTCAACAGCTACCTCGACAGGCTCACCCGGGTCTACCTGGGACACACCTGAGGGAGCGGCACCCTGAGGGGGGAGGGGGTCTGGTACCTCAGCACCTGGAGCCAGGAAGAGAGGCGGGGGGGGGAGTGGGGCAGTGCGGTAGGGGAAGAGGCGGTAGTAGGGGACGGACTCGTCAAAAGTGACGTCCTGAGAGGCCAGGACACGACGCGAGGTGGCGTGGTAGAACTGCCAACCAGGCGCGTCCGGGACAAAGCCAAGAAAGACACAGGGGACAGCGCGACGGGAGAGCTTGTCCGCGGACGTGTCGCGAACAAAAGCTCGGGATCCCCAGACCCAAAAACGCGACGCATCGCCAGCCTCTCCCGTCCAACGTAGTGTCGGAGAAGTCTCCGGTAAGGAGACACGGGGCCAGAGGTTGAGCTGATGCGCAGCGTATCGGACTGCAAACGGCCACAGAAAGTGGGGGGCAGCCGCATGAACCAAGGAGGTACGAGCGACCTCCATGACCAAGCCAATGCGGCGCTCAGCAACCCCGTTCTGCTGTGGAGAGGCCGGAAGCATGAACGACTGCTCAATGCCCTCCTGCTGACAGAAGGCCTCCAAGAGGCCAGAGGAAAACTCCCCACCTCTGTCAGAGTGCAGACGCAGGACAGGGAAGTCGGAGCGGAAACGCTCACTGAGCTAGAGACGAGATCTGCGGATCCAAGGGATCAAGACATCAGGGACGTCACCCTTGGTGCGCAAGGGGAAGACCGTGGTGTAGCGCGAGAAGTCGTCAACAACAATCAGGAAGTACCTCTCCTGACCCTGACCACGGACGCGGGCTGGGCCCCACACGTCCATGTGGAGCGTCTGCAAAGGAGCAGTCATCGGGGGAAAGGAGGAGGAGTGAGGAGCGGCGCGCTGCCGCCCCTCGACACAGGGAAGACAGGGAGGAGCAGGCGAGGGTGGGAGGGGAGGGAGAACCCTGGGAAGACCAGCAACAAGGTCCCGTTTGTGCATGGCCCGAAGGCGCTGCACAGACGGGTGACCAAGGCGGTGGTGCCAGAGGACAGTCTCATGCGCCAGAGAGCGACACGAGCAGGGGGCGGACAGCTGACCTGACGTAGACGCAGACGCAGACGCAGCTACCTGAGGGGACTCAGTGGTCAGTGTGTACAGGTCCGACCCCGGCTCTCGAGTGAAGGTAGCCAGGTGGCGGCCCGTCCGAGCACACGTGCAGTGTGTCACGCGCTCGTATGCAGGGGTGAACTGGTGAACACCCCCGTCCTGGAGCGCACTACCTGCCACCAAGTTCGTAGAGAACGAGGGGAGGTAGAGACCTGACAGTGTGCCTGACAGGACCGCAGGACAAGGAAGGACAGTGGAGGAGGTCGCAATGACCGGACCCCCAGAGGGGTCAGCGAGGGAGACAGCAACTGGCCGAGTGAGTGGCTCAAGGACAGTGCGGTCACGAAAGAAACAGCGAGAAGCACCAGAGTCCAGTGTGAAGGTGTGAAGTGCTGCAGTCGACTCAGTACCAGGGGGGACCGACTCACGAGCACCTAGAGCAGCAGCCTCACCAGGACCTGGGGCAGCAGACTCACTAGCACCTAGAGCGGCAGCCGGACTGGTCAGAATGCCCGGGTCGGGCGGAACACGCAAGTACTGAGCACCCTCTCCACTAGTAAACATCGCATACATGGCAGTGAGAATAGCATCAAAGTCTAAGGCCCAGATATCAACTCCCTTCCTCTCCAGATCACCCCAGCGGGGAAGCTCAGCGCCGCCAGGGAACTGAGCGCGCCAAGCGTCGGTAAGGCGCGAGAAACAGCGGTGCGTGGGGTGCGGCCTCCCACACGTCTGGCCAGTGCGGTCACCAGTGCGGATGACGTACGTGCAGGTAAAGCCACCCGCCCCCCCCCGCTGCGAGTACCACTCACGTGCCTCCTGGAGCGACGGGGCGTGCTGTTGGCTCTGGCCACCGCCAGCGCCTCCACGACCACCACCGCCGCCGTCACCGCCTCGGCCACCTCCACCCCTGCCGCCGCCACGACCACCTCCGCCTCCGCTGCCGCCTCCGCCCCTGCCACTGCTCCCGCCGCTGCTGTCACCACCCCCACTGCCGCCACTAGCCTCTCTAGTCCCACCTCCTGTCAGAAGAACTGAACGAGGAATGAATGAACTAGCAGTGAAATGAGTACAAGTACCTAACCCTAGAATTGTGTACCCCCTATAGGCTAACCCACTGCAGCCTAAACAAGCACAACACATATAATGTTTGACACACCCCCATAGGCAAAGTGGGGGAGAGCAAGGGGTCACAAGACCAGTCAAAGCAAAGCAAAGCAAGCTCAGGGTGGATCTCAAGGATACCACACAAATTCCGAGCACAAGCAAGTGGTCACAAGACCAGTTCACATGCAGGTTGATAAAATAGCAAGAGATACAGTGATCACAACCTAGCAAGAGTAAACATGCAGGCATATATATAAGATCACAGTACAAGCAGAGTCAAGAAGTAAGCAAGTGAGGTCCAGCAGGCACAAGGCCTAGAAGAGTACAGAAACGCTGATGGTCACAAGGCTGAAGCGCCTTGGTGAACACATCAGCAAGGTTGGCCTCAGTGGCCACGTAACGCAGACGTAGCTGACCACGCTGCTGCAGCTCTCGAGCAAGGAAGTACCGCAGGGCAATGTGCTTCGTTCTGTGCTCCAGTCTGTGCTCCTCACACAAGGCAATGGCAGCCTGGTTGTCGACGTACAGCACTGGAGGAGAACGAGGCCGCTCTCCCAGGTCGGTCAGCAGGTAGGTCAGCCAGCGTAGCTCCTGGGCAGCCATGGCTGTGGCGTAGATCTCAGCCTCACAACTGGAGCTGAGAACAGAAGAAGAGCGTGTAGAACGCCAAGAAACTGAGCCGGAGCCAAGGCTGAAGGTGTAACCCTGAGACGACCGCTGAGTAGCCTGGTCGTCCGCCCAAGAAGCGTCTGAGTGTCCAGTAAGTACAACTCGGTCTCTCCCTCCAAGCACTAGCCCCATGCCCGACGTACTGCACAGGTAGCGCAACACCCTCTTAGCGGCATCCATGTGCTCCTTCCTGTGACGGCCAGGAGCGACATAGCATGCAAGGATGCTAAGAGGGTATGCAAGGTCAGGTCGAGTGCAGGTCATCAGGTACATGAGGCAGCCCACAAGCTCTGGATACGGGCCACTCGGCTCTACGGACTCATCCGAAGGCAGAGCTGAGAGCGAGTGACCGGTAGGCAGAGGAGTGGACTGAGGCGAGGAGTACGTGAAGCGGAAGCGCTGAAGGATCTGCTGCACCATGTGTGACTGAGTCAAGGTGATGGTGCGCCGTGCTCTGTCCCGGGTGATCCGCAAGCCAAGATAGCTTGTCAGTTCACCCAGGTCTGTGCAAGTGTGTCTCCTCTGCAGCTCCGACTTCACGTGGGCGAGTGCCGCGGTGTCAGCAGTGGCAAAGACCAAGTCGTCGACGTACACGAGGATGTAGAACGGCGGCAGCGAGGTGTCTGTGCGTAGAAACAGTGACGGGTCAGCAGTAGAGGGAGCGAACCCAAGAGCCGCAAGTGTCGTCCTCAGTGTGTCGTGCCACTCACGTGGCACCTGGCGGAGACCGTAGACCGGCCGCTGGAGCCTCCACTGGGTACCAGGAGGAACCGACCCAGTGAAGCCAGGAGGGCGGCGCAGCCAGATCTCCTCGTGCAGCCTACCCTCCCTACAAGAAAGCAGTGCTGAAGTCAAGTGAGTGAAGCTCGTAGTCGCGCTGAGCGGCTATGTGTAGCAGCACCCGAAGAGTGGTCATCTTCGGGGTGGGGGAGAAGGTCTGGAAGAAGTCAACTCCCTCTCGCTGGCTGAAGCCTCGAGCCACGTAGCGCGCCTTGAAGACAGGAGGAGAACCCGGTGGCCGCTTCACCCCGAAAATCCACATGCCACTGACGATGTTCGCCCCAGGTGGGGGAACCTCGTCGACGTAGGTGCGTGTGGACTTCGAGGAAGCCATCTCTGCGTCCATGGCTGTCTGCCACTGAGAGGAGTAGGGACCTGCCATCGCCTCAGCGTAAGTGCGCGGGGTCGGGATGTCTGGTGCATCCGGGTCTCCCTCAGGGGCAACTAGCATGGACACAAGATGGGGCAAAGAAGCAGCAAAGCACTGGAACTCCTCCTGTCTGTCCTCAAGGACGTCCGTGCCAAGAGCACACACACCCCCGACGGACGGAGGACAGACAGACTCAGACTCAGACTCAGCGACAAGGCTAGCAGCGTAGTCTAGACGACACCGGGCAGCAAAGTCAACCAGCTCAGCAACCAGCGTAGACGCAGCAGAGCGACAGTGGGACTGGCAGCACGACGGGAGTCAGACTCCGGGTCAGGAAGAGTAGGAAGAGAGGACGCAGGAGGAGACGGCAGCGGGACACGCTGAGGAGCAGTGGAGGGACGCAGAGTCATGTAGTGAGTGCCAGGGACAGGAGGAGGACGCTCACGTGGGACACGACGACCAGTGCGAGCAGTACGAACAGGCGACGCAGGACGAGACTCAGGCTCACGACGCTCTGTAAGACCTCCCGTGGGACCAGTGTAAGGAGAGGGAGCAGGGAGAGGCGAGGCAGGCGGTAACTGTGACTGCGGCGGGACAGGCGGAGGACACTCTACGGAGGGAGGAGGACAAGGAGGAGGAGTCTGACCAAGAACCTGCTGAAGGAGCGGTATGAAGTACGGTCGCGGCCGCGCAGCGTCTCCAGAACGAGCAGAGACACCAGCAGCAGGGTCCTCAGTACCCGCAGTAGCTCCAACGTCCGGGTCCTCAGCACCAGCAGCAGCTCCACCGCCCGGGTCCTCAGCACCAGGAGCAGCTCCAACGCCCGGGTCCTCAGCACCAGCAGCAGCTCCAACGCTCGGGTCCTCAGCACCAGCAGCAGCTCCACCGCCCGGGTCCTCAGCACCAGCAGCAGCGCCACCGCCCAGGTCCTCAGCACCAGCAGCAGCTCCAACGCCCGGGTCCTCAGTACCAGCAGCAGCGCCACCCCCAGGGTCTGCAGCACCAGGAGCACCACTCCGAAGACTGCAGCGCCGCGCGTACCACTCTCGGATCTGCTGAATGGGGGGGAGCTCCTGGGTAGGAGGGGAAGTACTGGTACGAGCTCCAGCAGCACCTCTCCGGAGGCGGCAGTACTGTAGGTACCTCTCCTGCAGCTGCTGGGAGGAGAGGGCTCCTCCAGGTGTAGTACGCTCAGGCTCGGCCCCTCCAGACTCAGCACCCCCAGACTCAGCACGGTCAGGCTCAGCACCCCCAGACGCAGCACCTCCAGGCTCAGCACCTCCAGACTCCGCACCCCCAGGCTCAGCACCCTCAGACTCCTCACGGTCAGGCTCAGTACCCCCAGCAGGACGAGAGTCAACAGCTACCTCGACAGGCTCAACCGGGTCTACCTGGGACACACCTGAGGGAGCGGCACCCTGAGGGGGGAGGGGGTCTGGTACCTCAGCACCTGGAGCGAGGAAGAGAGGCGGGGGGGGGGAGCGGGGCAGTGCGGTAGGGGAAGAGGCGGTAGTAGGGGACGGACTCGTCAAAAGTGACGTCCTGAGAGGCCAGGACACGACGCGAGGTGGCGTGGTAGAACTGCCAACCAGGCGCGTCCGGGACAAAGCCAAGGAAGACACAGGGGACAGCGCGACGGGAGAGCTTGTCCGCGGACGTGTCGCGAACAAAGGCTCGAGATCCCCAGACCCGAAAACGCGACGCATCGCCAGCCTCTCCCGTCCAACGCAGTGTCGGAGAAGTCTCCGGTAAGGAGACACGGGGCCAGAGGTTGAGCTGATGCGCAGCGTATCGGACTGCAAACGGCCACAGAAAGTGGGGGGCAGCCGCATGAACCAAGGAGGTACGAGCGACCTCCATGACCAAGCCAATGCGGCGCTCAGCAACCCCATTCTGCTGTGGAGAGGCCGGAAGCGTGAACGACTGCTCAATGCCCTCCTGCTGACAGAAGGCCTCCAAGAGGCCAGAGGAAAACTCCCCACCTCTGTCAGAGTGCAGACGCAGGACAGGGAAGTCGGAGCGGAAACGCTCACTGAGTTGGAGACGAGATCTGCGGATCCAAGGGATCAAGACATCAGGGACGTCACCCTTGGTGCGCAAGGGGAAGACCGTGGTGTAGCGCGAGAAGTCGTCAACAACAATCAGGAAGTACCTCTCCTGACCCTGACCACGGACGCGGGCTGGGCCCCACACGTCCATGTGGAGCGTCTGCAAAGGAGCAGTCATCGGGGGAAAGGAGGAGGAGTGAGGAGCGGCGCGCTGCCGCCCCTCGACACAGGGAAGACAGGGAGGAGCAGGCGAGGGTGGGAGGGGAGGGAGAACCCTGGGAAGACCAGCAACAAGGTCCCGTTTGTGCATGGCCCGAAGGCGCTGCACAGACGGGTGACCAAGGCGGTGGTGCCAGAGGACAGTCTCATGCGCCAGAGAGCGACACGAGCAGGGGGCGGACAGCTGACCTGACGCAGATGCAGACGCAGACGCAGCTACCTGAGGGGACTCAGTGGTCAGTGTGTACAGGTCCGACCCCGGCTGCCAAGTGAAGGTAGCCAGGTGACGGCCCGTCCGAGCACATGTGCAGTGTGTCACGCGCTCGTATGCAGGGGTAAACTGGTGAACACCCCCGTCCTGGAGCGCACTACCTGCCACCAAGTTCGTAGAGAACGAGGGGAGGTAGAGACCTGACAGTGTGCCTGACGGGACCGCAGGACAAGGAAGGACAGTGGAGGAGGTCGCAACGACCGGACCCCCAGAGGGGTCAGCGAGGGAGACAGCAACTGGCCGAGCGAGTGGCTCAAGGACAGTGCGGTCACGAAAGAAATAGCGAGAAGCACCTGAGTCCAGTGTGAAGGTGTGCAGTGCCGTAGTCGACTCAGTACCAGGGGGCACAGACTCACGAGCACCTAGAGCAGCAGCCTCACCAGGACCTGGGGCAGCAGACTCACTAGCACCTAGAGCGGCAGCCGGACTGGTCAGAATGCCCGGGTCGGGCGGAACACGCAAGTACTGAGCACCCTCTCCACTAGTAAACATCGCATACATGGCAGTGAGAATAGCATCAAAGTCTAGAGCCCAGATATCAACCCCCTGCCTCTCCAGATCAGCCCAGCGGGGCAGCTCAGCGCCAGCAGGAAACTGGGCGCGCCATGCGTCGGTAAGGCGCGAGAAACAGCGCTGCGTGGGGTGCGGCTTCCCACACGTCTGGCCAGCGCGGTCACCAGTGCGAATGACGTACGTGCAGGTAACACCACCCGCCCCCCCCCGCTGCGAATACCACTCACGTGCCTCCTGAAGCGACGGGGCGTGCTGCTGGCTCTGGCCACCGCCAGCGCCTCCACGACCACCACCGCCGCCGCCACCGCCTCGGCCACCTCCACCCCTGCCGCCGCCACGACCACCTCCGCCTCCGCTGCCGCCTCCGCCCCTGCCACTGCTCCCGCCGCTGCTGTCACCACCCCCACTGCCGCCACTAGCCTCTCTAGTCCCACCTCCAGTCAGAAGAACTGAACGAGGAATGAATGAACTAGCAGTGAAATGAGTACAAGTACCTAACCCTAGAATTGTGTACCCCCTATAGGCTAACCCACTGCAGCCTAAACAAGCACAACACATATAATGTTTGACACCTCCACCCCCACCGCCACCACCCCCGCCTCCCCCGCCACCACCTCCACCCTTGCCCCCCTTGCTCCTGCGGCGCCCGCTCGGAGCAGACGCGGTCCCGACCTTCTCAGCACCAAGGAGGTCGACAGCAGCAGCAGAGGCGACAGAGGTGAGAATGGGGGAAGGGGAACACCCCTCAAAGAAGGGGGTGCGGGGCTCGCCACGAGAGGCACCTACGGCGACGATGCTCGCCTCAGCTGCAAGTAGGTCCTTCTCGAGGAGGGCAATGGTGAGCTCAGTAGGGGAGCGAGCTAGAAAGGAATCCCTGACTGCGCGCAGAGAGTCAGGGAGGCGGGTAACAATGTGGTAGAGAGTGAGCCAGAGGGGGGGGGGGTTGGTAGCAAGGAACTCGGCAGGCATAGCAGCGCGAAAGCGGGCCTCACTAGTCTTGAGGTGGGTGATGAGGTCAGCAACAGTGTGAAAGGAGGCCAGATCGGGGAACAGGTAGGGCAGTGAGAGGCGGCCTAGTGTAGCAGAGGCCGGTGAGGAGTAACGAGCAACTACGGCTGTGTACAGTTCCTTAGCAGTCTTGCACTGGCCGAAGTGCTCGCGCTCGTCTAGCGGTAGGGAGTTGCGAATAGCGAAGCGAGCGTGCGCGTCACGAGTCTGCCACTGGGAGCGCAGAGTGCTGTCAGCAGAAGTGTCAGGGGCAGTAGCATGGCCTAGGGCGTGGTCGTACAGTGAGATATCCTCCTTGGCAGTGAGCTGTAGGAAAAGGTGCAGGTCATCTAGCCAGGTTTCGAACTTCACTGGACGGCCCTCGGCATCGAAAGCGAGTACGGTAGGACTAGCCATAGTGACAGTAGCAGTAGTAGTAGAAACAGTAGTGGTAGCAGTAGTAGCAGTAGTAACAAGGCCGCTTGAAAGGTGTGCGCAGGGTCAACGGGGCCGGCGGGGCCTCTATGCGGAGGGCGGGCGGGGTCGATAGGTCCGGCGGGGCTACTAGGTGGGACGCAGGCGGAATCGACCGGCCGGCGGGGCCGCTAGGAGAGGCGCGGGCGGGGTTGACGGTCGGTAATGGCGCACGGGCGGCAGTAGTAGGGAGCGCGGCAGCAGGAGCTGCAGCGGCGCACGGGCGGCAGCAGCGCGCGGGCTTAGAGTAGAGGCAGCGGTGCGCGGGCAGCGGCAGCAGCTTGCGGGCAGCGCGCGGGGCCGCGCGCGAAGAAAAAACGGGCCGCGCGCGGGCGGCTAGCGGGTCGCGCGCGTTAAAAAAAAAGACGAGCCGCGCGCGGGTGGCTGGCGGGCTGCGCGCGCGCGGTAGGTAGAAGGCGCACGAGGGCGCACGGTAGGTAGGTAGGTAGGTAGGTAGGTAGGTAACGGTGGGCCCTAAAACGGTCCTAGTGACGGACCTGCTCTGAAACCATGTCAGAATGAACGGACAGGAATGGTTGAACTAACAGTGAAATCAGTACAAGTACCTAACCCTAGAATTGTGTACCCCCTATAGGCTAACCCACTGTAGCCTAAACAAACACAACATATATAATGTTTGACAATCATTTCAGTATATGATCGGGAACTATACGATGGCAACTGATTGGACCCGCATATCTGCTGACCAATCGAGCGCGGTCGTTTTTGCAGTGTTGGTTCGTTTCGGGTCAAATGTTGTATATGATCGCGAAGTCATATGCTCGATTCCTGATTGGATTTTAATTATAGTGACCGCTCGCTCATTGGTCGAGCATTTGGCCGAAAATGACCGGTCAATGTACTGTTGGTCAATGTACAGTGGGCGGGCCACTTTCGCGTCCGTGAGCCTGGCAAAATTTTCTGGTGCGGAAGAGAACGGAACACTACCCAAGGATAACCATCGCACGAATGGGGAATTTCGGGGCTACAAAGCCCTGTAGGGTAATGCGCCGAAGAAAAAAAAGCCAGCAAGAATCCCCTGGCGTGGCCACTCGAGTCATTATCACCAAATTTGGTGGCCACTCGAGTCATTCGTGGCCACGCGAGGGATGGTGAATCACCTTATTGGCCACTGGAGTCATTCTCTCAGCGGACACCCTCGGCCCGTCTATTCGTTGCAGGCCAGGCGCCGGCACCAATAATCACTTCGCCGGCGCTATCCCGAACCATATGCGACTCTCTAGCATCGAAGGGGGCCCCAAAAACGCGCAACCCATTCCGAAAACCCTTGCAGCGCTATCACTCGCGATCAGGGGCGATCATGCCAAAAAACCTTGATGCACCCCACCCACCTCATGAGGGTGACCTAGGTATCACGCGGCGATTTCAGAGCGATTGTTGCGTTCTCAAATTTTGGGATGCCATCTCAGCGAGTGATTGTTAAAGCCGGGGTGCAAATATCTTAGGAACAGTGACGCGACTGAGAGCGCACTGTTCCGAAGCTGCTTTTGATTGGGTCGTGATGTGTTTTTGAGCAAAACAGATCACGAAAAAACTGAGAAAGTTTGCGAATTTCGCACAGCTGGGGGGTGTACAAAGGGGGGCACCGAAGCAGGGGGAAACAGCGCAACAAACTGTAAACAAACCTCTGCGCCAGAATTTCGCAACTCCCCCACACTCGAAACTCACTCACAAGACCTAACGGCAAGCTTGAATAAAACCCGTGCTATACAGCCGCTTCTCTAACTCCAACGACTAATACCGTCGCGTAGGTTACTTAGATCGATTAGCACCTAATTCCTCGCCTAATTAGACGGGCGAGATTCGTACCCCACAACCAACTTAGAACATTCATCTCCACCTAATGAGGAGCTTAGGGTTTGCATAACGCCGTTTCCACCAAACAAGAGAGACTCTCTTGATCACGCGTTGCCACGACAATGACTTTGGCTCGGTTGTTGCGAGAAAATCAGGCAAGACAGTCTTCATCGCTTGGGGAATGGGAAAAGGAGGTCGTGGAAATCATAAACAAGAAGGACAGCACTAACCTAGCAGTTTCATCCAACATGCAACTTCCTATAGCTTATTTGCGCTGTGGATTGACCACACTGCTCAACAACGCGCGCACAGCAACATTGGCAGACCTTGTGTTTTATCTACTAGAGGGAGGCCCACGCGCAAAAGAAGCCCTTCTTGATGCTGCACGCAAAGCAGGTGACGAGCCTTTGCGTGAACGCATATATCACCATGTGGCTTGGGATTAGTGCTCCACAAATGCCCACCCTCCGCCATGCTTGCAGGAACCGATGGAAGTACGGCAGAGGGAACAGTGAAGGTACATTTGACTGTTTTCAAGAGAGAGTTTGAGACAAAGGCCATGGGGGAAACATCAACAATTGCGGCACGAGAACCAAAACGGATTGAAGGCTTGACTTACAACTTCCCCACGGCGAGAATAGATAAGAACGGGAAGGTGGCGACGGCAACCAAAGTTTTCGGATGGGGTGGTGCACGAAGGGGGAAAACGTACGCCGACATGAAAATCAGGAGTACGTAACACAATGGGCTGGTCGCCCATAGGAGGGGGGGGGGGGGGGGGGGGGGGGGGGGGGGGTAGAGGTCATGTCATGGGTTGGCATAGGACTATTTGTTTTATGATGCTCTCATTCTTTACTACATGCAATGTACGGTGTGTCCCAAAGTCATGCATAGGCCATTATGCGTGCAGTCATGGCACAACGCCCCATCGAAGACTCCCTATTCGCCCATGTCATGGTGCATAGGTGCACTTCCGCGTTGATAATCCACCCCAGTTGTCAAGTGTCTCCTCACATGTCCCCTTCTTGCAGGCAGAAACATAGTGGGCCACACTATGTCAATCGAGACCCATGATGGGGAAAATGGACCACATGTGGTGATAGGGAGCAGAGAAGGAGATGCTGCAACATGCGGCACCGAGCGGTCATGTCTTCATGCATGCCCTGATCTCAATAGGGAACCAATGGATGAAACACGGTAAGTATTAATGATGCTTGCTACATTCTAGTTATAAGCCTACAATGTCGGAGGATTGGTGTTCATACCTAGATCGGTAAGCACATACACCATCCATTTCGTTTTGCTCCCGCCCCCAGGACATGCGAACCTGCGCAAAGGGAGCGCGAATGGAAAGGTGAAGCGGGCTGGCCTGAATCACCATCGCCGACCGATTTAAAAAATGTGACTGGGTTGCTGGACCCGGGCCACGTCTTGCGGTGGTTGTTGCCAATGACAATGACATGTACAAGGGGCGGCAGTTGTGTGGGCAAAATGTGGCTGAGGTCTTGGAAAATGCACTGGGCGGGATTGGGGATGCTTTGGGTGTGCGACGCGTGCAACAAATCACAGCCATACTGGACAATCAGCCAGGACACGGGGGGGAGCACGGTCGCTAAGCCTGGCAGGAAGCGGTGGCCCCTTGTGCAGCGTTTTATGGCGTCTTTCGCACTCGCGGGGGGAGGGTACCAAATGATATCAGAGGTCGGTCGAAATCTGGGCATGTCGCACCCGTGCAAGTCAACATACTACAACTACATGAAAGGACCAGGTGGGTTATGGGAAACCATACTCACTCAGTCGAATAAGTGCATGGAACATGTACACGCCGGGATAGATAGGCATGCGTTGAGTTTGGGGGATAGTGAGGGGCACTTTGTGTGTGCGGACGGAAGATGGGGTCAACCAAGGGAGGCGGAATGGTGCACTGTTACCTTTCTAGATCCACGCTACAGAAAGGTGCTTCACTGTGTAACAGTGTCCAGAACGAAAGAAGGACAGGCATCCCCTTCTCTAGAGGGTGTGTCCTTTAGACGGGGGCTCGACGACCTAGACCGATGGGGGTTTAAGGTGAAAGGGGTTATCACGGATGAAGGGGGCGCTTTTAGGACTGAAACTGCGAGGAGGGGAATTCAACATCAAGGGGATGTTTGGCATAAAGGGAGAACGCTAGCAAGGAAGCTAGCAAAGGATATGGTAGATGCACGCATAGATGAGGTGAAGGTCCCAGACGCTAAGACAATTGAGGCGCTCTGGAATGCAACCCTTCCACACTTGCGGGAATGGCTTACCATCACATAGAAAAAGAAGGGAAAGGACGTCCCAAAAAGAGCAACAAAGAAAGAGCTGATTCAGGATGTGTGTAAAGAGCGAGGGTTAGTATACCAAGACTGCAGTGCTGTCAAACATTATATATGTTGTATTTGTGTAGGCTATAGTGGGTTAGCCTATAGGGGGGGTCACAACTCTAGGGTTTCCTATTTGTACTCCCATTCCAATCTAGTCCAACAATCTTGTTCATTCTAACATGGTATTACGAGCCTAGGTTAGGCACCTAGGACCGCCTCCTACTACGGGCCCACCGTTCCGTTAGTCGCGCCCTCGTGCGCCTCTCTCTACTCGTGCGCCCTCGTGCGCCCTCGCGCCCTCGTGCGCCTCTTACTACCGTGCGCCCTCGTGCGCCCTCGCGCCCTCGTGCGCCTCTCCCTACCGCGCGTGCGCGGCCCGCTAGCCACCCGCGCGCGGCCCGTATGTTTTTGTGCGTGCGACCCGCTAGCCGCCCGCGCGCGGCCAGTCAGCTCCCTGCGCGGCCAGCGCCGCTAACGCGCGGCCAGCCCGCCGCGGCCCCGCCGGCCCGCAGCTCGCCGCCTCGCGCTGCTGCCGCCCGTACGCAGGCCGCAGCCCGCGCACCGCAGTCGGCTGCCTCCGCGCAGCTGCCGCCTGCGCGCAACCGCCTGTGCGCCGCTGCCCTGCCGCTGCCGCGCCCGCTGCCGCTGCCGCCCGTGCGCCGTCGCCTGCTGCCGCCCGTGCGCCGTCGCCCGCTGCCGCCCGTGCGCCCGTGCGCCACTGCCACTGCCGCTCGCGCGCCGCTGCCACTGCCGTGCGCCCGCGCGCCGCTGCCCCTGCCGCTGCCGCGCCAGCTGCCGCTGCCGCCCGTCCGCCGCTGCCGCTGCCGTGCGCCCGTGCGCCGCTGCAGCTCCCGCTGCCGCGCCCGCTGCCGCTGCCGCCCGTACGCCGCCGCCGACCGTCGACCCCACCCGCGCCCCTCCTAGCGGCCCCGCCCGCCTGTCGATTCCGCCCGCGTCCCGCCTAGACGCCCCGTCGGACCTGTCGACCCCGCCCGCACTCCGCACAGAGGCACCGCCGGCCCCGTTGACCCCGCGCACAACTTCCCAGCGGCCTTGTTACTACTGCTACTACTGCTACTGCTACTGCTGCTACTACTACTGCTGCTGCCACTATGGCTACTCCTCCTGTACTCGCTTTCGATGCTGAGGGCCGCCCAGTGAAGTTCGACACCTGGCTCGATGACCTGCACCTCTTCCTACAGCTCACTGCCAAGGAGGACATTTCACTGTACAACCACGCCCTAGGCCATGCTACTGCCCCTCCTACCACTATTGACAGCACTCAGCACTCACAGTGGCAGACTCGTGACGCCCACGCTCGCTTTGCCATTCGCAACTCCCTGCCGCTAGATGAGCGCGAGCACTTTGGCCAGCACAAGACTGCTAAGGAACTGTACACTGCTGTCGTCGCTCGTTACTCCTCACCTGCTTCTGCCGCACTAGGCCGCCTCTCACTCCCCTACCTGTTCCCCGACCTGGCCTCCTTTCACACAGTTGCTGACCTCATCACCCACCTCAAGACTAGTGAGGCCCGCTTCCGCGCTGCTATGCCTGACGAGTTCCTTGCTAGCAACCCCCCACCGCTCTGGCTCACTCTTTACCACATCGTCACCCGCCTCCCTGACTCTCTGCGCGCAGTCAGGGATCACTTTCTAGCTCGCTGCCCCACTGAGCTCACCATTGCCCTCCTCGAGAAGGAACTACTTGCAGCTGAGGCGAGCATCGTTACTGTAGGTGCCTCTCGTGGCGACCCCCGCACCCCTTTCTTTGAGGGGTGTTCCCCTTCCCCCCTTCTCCCCTCTGTCGCCTCTGCTGCTACTGTCGACCTCCTTGGTGCTGAGAAGGTCGGGACCGCGTCTGCTCCGAGCGGGCGCCGCAGGAACAAAGGGGGCAAGGGTGGAGGTGGCGGCGGGGGAGGCGGGGGTGGAGGCGGTGGGAGTGGAGGAGGGGCTGGAGAGGCTAGTGGCGGCAGTGGGGGTGGTGACGGCAGCGGCGGAGGCGGTGGCAGGGGCGGGGGCGGCAGCGGGGGCGGAGGTGGTCGTGGCAGCGGCAGGGGAGGAGGTGGTCGAGGAGGTGGCGGCGGCGGTGGTGGTCGTGGAGGCGCTGGCGGTGGTCTGAGCCAGCAGCACACTCCGTCGCTCCAGAAGTCCCGTGAGTGGTATTCCCAGCGCCCGGGGGCGCGTGGCTTTAGCTGCACGTACGTCATCCGCACTGGTGACCGCACTGGTCAGACGTGTGGAAAGCCGCACCCCACGCAGCGCTGTTTCTCGCGCCTTGACGACGCTTGGCTCGCTCAGTTCCCTGATGGCGCTGAGCTGCCCCGCTGGGCTGATTTGGAGAGGAAGGGAGTTGATATCTGGGCTCTAGACTTTGATGCTATTCTCACTGCCATGTATGCGATGTTTACTAGTGGAGAGGGTGCTCAGTACTTACGTGTTCCGCCCGACCCGGGCATTCTGACCAGTGAGGCTGCTGCTCTAGGTGCTAGTGAGACTGCCACTGCAGGTACTCGCGTGTCTGCAAGTGATGGTGAGGCTGTCGCTCTAGGTGCTAGTGAGTCTGTCTCCCCTGGTACTGAGTCGACTGAGGCACTGCACACCTTCACCCTGGACTCAGGTGCTTCTCGCTGTTTCTTTCGTGACCGCACTGCCCTTGAGCCGCTTGCTCGGCCAGTTGCTGTCTCCCTCGCTGACCCCTCTGGGGGTCCGGTCATTGCGACCTCCTCCACTGTTCTTCCCTGTCCTGCGGTCCCGTCTGGCACACTGTCTGGTCTCCACCTCCCTTCGTTCTCTACGAACTTGGTGGCGAGTTGTGCGCTCCAAGACGTGGGTGTTCACCAGTTCACCCCTGCCTACGAGCGCGTGACACACTGCACGTGTGCTCGGACGGGCCGTCACCTGGCTACCTTCACTCGGCAGCCGGGGTCGGACTTGTACACACTGACTACTGAGTCCCCTCAGGTAGCTGCGTCCGCGTCCGCGTCTGCGTCAGGTCAGCTGTCTGCCCCCTGCTCGTGTCGCTCTCTGGCGCACGACACCGTCCTCTGGCACCACCGACTTGGCCACCCGTCTGTGCAGCGCCTTCGTGCCATGCACAAACGGGACCTTGTTGCTGGTCTTCCTAGGGTTCTCCCTCCCCTCCCACCCTCGCCTGCTCCTCCCTGTCTTCCCTGTGTCGAGGGGCGGCAGCGCGCCGCTCCTCACTCCTCCTCGTTTCCCCCGACGACTGCTCCCTTGCAGACGCTCCACATGGACGTGTGGGGCCCAGCCCGCGTCCGTGGTCAGGGTCAGGAGAGGTACTTTCTGATTGTTGTTGACGACTACTCTCGCTACACCACGGTCTTCCCCTTGCGCACCAAGGGTGAGGTCCCTGATGTTTTGATCCCTTGGATCAGCAGAGCCCGTCTCGAGCTAGGCAAGCGTTTCCGCTCGGACTTTCCTGTCCTGCGCTTGCACTCTGACAGAGGTGGTGAGTTCTCCTCCGACCTCTTGGCAGCCTACTGTGCCGAGCACGGCATTGAGCAGTCGTTCACGCTTCCGGCCTCTCCACAGCAGAACGGGGTTGCTGAGCGCTGCATTGGCTTGGTCATGGAGGTCGCTCGTACCTCCCTGATCCATGCGGCTGCTCCCCACTTTCTGTGGCCGTTTGCGGTCCGCTACGCTGCGCATCAGCTCAACCTCTGGCCCCGTGTCTCCTTGCCGGAGACTTCTCTGACACTGCGTTGGACGGGAGAGGTTGGCGATGCGTCGCGTTTTCGGGTCTGGGGATCCCGAGCTTTTGTTCGCGATACGTCCGCGGACAAGCTCTCCTCTCGCGCAGTTCCTTGTGTCTTCCTTGGCTTTGTCCCGGACGCGCCTGGTTGGCAGTTTTACCACGTCACCTCGCGCCGGGTTCTGCCTTCTCAGGACGTCACTTTTGACGAGTCCGTCCCCTTCTACCGCCTCTTCCCCTACCGCACTGCCCCGCTCCCCCCCCCGCCTCTCTTCCTCGCGCCAGGTGCTGCTGTGGTAGACCCCCTCCCCCCTCAGGGTGCCGCTCCCTCAGGTGTGTCCCAGGTAGACCCGGTTGAGCCTGTCGGGGTAGCTATCAACTCCCGTCCTGCTAGAGGTCCTGAGCCTGAGCGTGAGGAGCCTGGCGGTGCTGAGCCTGGGGGTGCGGAGCCTTGGGGTGCTGAGCCTGGGGGTGCTGAGCCTGGGGGTGCTGAGCCTGGGGGTGCTGAGTCTGGAGGTGCTGAGTCTGGAGGTGCTGAGCCTGAGAGTGCTACACCTGGAGGAGCCCTCTCCTCACAGCAGCTGCAGGAGAGGTACCTACAATACTTCCGCCTCCGGAGTAGTGCTGCTGGAGCTGGTACCAGTGCTTCCCCTCCTACCCGGGAGCTCCCCTCCCTTCAGCAGATCCGAGAGTGGTACACGCGGCGCTGCAGTCTTCGGAGTGGAGCTCCTGGTGCTGCGGACCCTGGAGGTGGAGCTGCTGCTGGTGCTGAGGACCCGGGCGGTGGGGCTGCTGCTGGTGCTGAGGACCCGAGCGTGCTGGAGCTGAGGACCCGGGCGGTGGAGCCGTTGCTGGTGCTAAGGACCCGGGCGGTGGAGCTGCTGCTGGTGCTGAGGACCCGGGCGGTGGAGCTGCTGCTGGTGCTGAGGACCCGAGCGGTGGAGCTGCTGCTGGTGCTGAGGACCCGGACGGTGGAGCTGCTACTGGTGCTGGGGACCCTGGCGCTGCTGTCTTTGCTGGTTCTGGAGACGCTGCGCGGCCGCGACCGTACTTCGTACCGCTCCTTCAGCAGGTTCTTGGTCAGGCTCCTCCTCCTTGTCCTCCTCCCTCCTTAGAGTGTCCTCCGCCTGTCCAGTCGCAGTCACAGTTACCGCCTACCTCGCCTCTCCCTGGTCCCTCTCCTTACACTGGTCCCACAGGAGGTCTTACGGAGCGTCGTGAGCCTGAGTCTCGTCCCGCGTCGCCTGTTCGTGCTGCTCGCACTGGTCGTCGTGTCCCACGTCCTCCTCCTGTCCCTGGCACTCACTACATGACGCTGCGTCCCTCCACTGCTCCTCAGCGTGTCCCTCTGTCGTCTCCTCCTGCGTCCTCTCTACCTACTCTTCCTGACCCAGAGTCTGACTCCCGTCGTGCTGCCAGTCCCACTGTCACCCGTCTCCTCGCCACTGTTGTCACTGACCCTACCTTTGAGTCCTCTGCTGCGTTTGCTCTGGTCGCTGAGTTGGTTGACTTTGCTGCTCGGTGTCGCCTAGACTACGCTGCTAGCCTTGTTGCTGAGTCTGAGTCTGCGTCTGTCTGTCCTCCTTCCGTCGGGGGTGAGTGTGCTCTTGGCACGGACGTCCTTGAGGACAGACAGGAGGAGTTCCAGTGCTTTGCTGCTGCTTTGCCCCACCTCGTGTCCATGCTAGTTGCCCCTGAGGGAGACCCGGATGCACCAGACATCCCGACCCCGCGCTCTTACGCTGAGGCGATGGCGGGTCCCTACTCCTCTCAGTGGCAGACAGCCATGGACGCAGAGATGGCTTCCTGGAAGTCCACAGGCACCTACGTCGACGAGGTTCCCCCTCCTGGGACGAACATCGTCAGTGGCATGTGGATTTTCAGGGTGAAGCGGCCGCCGGGTTCTCCTCCTGTCTTCAAGGCGCGCTACGTTGCTCGAGGCTTCAGTCAGCGAGAGGGAGTAGACTTCTTCCAGACCTTCTCCCCCACCCCGAAGATGACCACTCTTCGGGTGCTGCTGCACATAGCCGCTCAGCGCGACTACGAGCTTCACTCACTTGACTTCAGCACTGCTTTCTTGCAGGGCAGCCTGCACGAGGAGATCTGGCTGCGCCGCCCTCCTGGCTTCACTGGGTCGTTTCCTCCTGGTACCTAGTGGAGCCTCCAGCGGCCGGTCTACGGTCTCCGCCAGGCGCCACGTGAGTGGCACGACACACTGAGGACAACACTTACGGCTCTTGGGTTCGCTCCCTCTACTGCTGACCCGTCACTGTTTCTACGCACTGACAACTCGCTTCCGCCGTTCTACATCCTCGTGTACGTCGACGACTTGGTCTTTGCCACTGCTGACACTGCGGCACTCGCCCACGTGAAGTCGGAGCTGCAGAAGAGACACACGTGCACAGACCTGGGTGAACTGACAAGCTATCTTGGCTTGCGGATCACCCGGGACAGAGCACGCCGCACCATCACCTTGACTCAGTCACACATGGTGCAGCAGATCCTTCAACGCTTCCGCTTCACGTACTCCTCGCCTCAGTCCACTCCTCTGCCTACCAGTCACTCGCTCTCAGCTCTGCCTTCGGATGAGTCCGTAGAGCCGAGTGGCCCGTATCCAGAGCTTGTGGGCTGCCTCATGTACCTGATGACCTGCACTCGACCTGACCTTGCATACCCTCTTAGCATCCTTGCATGCTATGTCGCTCCTGGCCGTCACAGGAAGGAGCACATGGATGCTGCTAAGAGGGTGTTGCGCTACTTGTGCAGTACGTCGGGCATAGGGCTAGTGCTTGGAGGGCGAGACCGAGTTGTACTCACTGGACACTCAGACGCCTCTTGGGCGGACGACCAGGCTACTCAGCGGTCGTCTCAGGGTTACACCTTCAGCCTTGGCTCTGGCTCAGTTTCTTGGCGTTCTACACGCTCTTCTTCTGTTCTCAGCTCCAGTTGTGAGGCTGAGATCTACGCCACAGCCATGGCTGCCCAGGAGCTACGCTGGCTGACCTACCTGCTGACCGACTTGGGAGAGCGGCCTCGTTCTCCTCCAGTGCTGTACGTCGACAACAAGGCTGCTATTGCCTTGTGTGAGGAGCACAGACTGGAGCACAGAACGAAGCACATCGCCCTGCGGTACTTCCTTGCTCGAGAGCTGCAGCAGCGTGGTCAGCTTCGTCTGCGTTACGTGGCCACTGAGGCCAACACTGCTGATGTGTTCACCAAGGCGCTTCAGCCTTGTGACCATCAGCGCTTTTGTACTCTTCTAGGCCTTGTGCCTACTGGACCTCACTTGCTTACTTCTTGACTTTGTTTGTACTGTGATCTCTATATATATACCTGCATGTTTACACCTGCTAGGTTGTGATCACTGTATCTCTTGCTATATTATCAACCTGCATGTGAACTGGTCTTGTGACCACTTGCTTGTGCTCGGAATTTGTGTGGTATCCTTGAGATCCACCCTGAGCTTGTGTTGCTTTGCTTTGACTGGGTTTGTGACCCCTTGCTCTCCCCCACTTCGCCTATGGGGGTGTGTCAAACATTATATATGTTGTATTTATGTAGGCTGTAGTGGGTTAGCCTATAGGGGGGGTCACAACTCTAGGGTTTCCTATTTGTACTCCCATTCCAATCTAGTCCAACAATCTTGTTCATTCTAACAAGTGCTACAACATCACGATACAAATTTCCAGATATGCGTAAGGTGATACGCGTGCGTGTGGCTGGTGGAAAAGATGGTGATATGGGGGGAGGGCGATGTGGGGGTAACGATGATGAAACCATGGGAGCAACGGTGGTGGGAGGGGAGGCCTCGGGGAATAGGGGTGATGTGTCCAGGATTCCTCAGACAGACCCCTCGAATATTTGTGCGAACACTTCAACTGCTGTACCTGATGGCTTTGTGAGTCTTGGTCTGTTAGACCTAAATGTGGCTCCAGATCTCCAACACGATACTCAACACATGCACGTGGAGTTTAGGGACGTGAGAGAGCTTTGGGGTACGACCCCCATCCGGAGAGGGGAGTCCGTCCGTGTTCAGCAGCTTCATTTATGATTCTTCAGGCATCGGCACGTTGCATCGAAAGGGGGAGACCAGCCGCCGCGGATGACGAACCTGATTCAAACACCGAAGATATGGATACGGGTATGTGTAAACAAAGGTTTGTAATCTCATCATGTACTTCCACTTCCTTATGCCGATTGTATCCAGCTAAGACAACTCAGTGCCATGACATCAAATGCCTATGCCATAAAGTGCGGGTGCATCTTGCAATATTGGATGCTGGCCTAAGCCATGTCCAATTTGCAACAAGGCATTCGCCACTTGAACGCGTGATGGCAATGCAACAATGCCTCACAACTCATGTCGCCTCAACATGGCCTGGCTTAGGCTTGCTGGCATGCGCCATGGCATCTCTTCACCATAGCATAGGCCATCATGCGTGCTTGCTGGCCTACGCCAATGCCACGTTTACACACTGCACCACGACATGTACCGCAACAAGACATGCTAGCCTGTGCCATCTTGCCGGCTTTTTGTCCCATGCCATTTTGTCTATGACTATACATTGTTCTCTCATTTACGACGCATTGTAATTTCCATCCCATCCCATTACCAGGGACGGCAATGGCTGAAATTGAGAATAGCATGACGCAAATGACTGCAACTGAAGACGCAGGTGAACCCCCCCCCCCAAGCAGCCACACGTAAGCCAAGGTGGGTGAACCGAGTTTCACGCAAGCGGAAGGCATCGGCCGTTGATGATGAGGGTGGCCAGGACGATGAAGTTGATGCACCGGCACGTGAGGTGACGGTGCTGCAAAGATTTTGCGTCCATTTTCACCATGTAATGGCTAGGTGCGCAGCCAAACGGGAGGGCCACCCTATGAGTGCAAAAGACGTTGCCGAGGAGATTGGATTAGCCGCTGATCACTGGGCAGGGGATCACACGCGATGCATGCGGATGGGAGCTGTCCCTAGGTGTGTCTCTGATGGATGGGGGTCGGAAAGCGCGATATATGAGCGTGGCTCAAAAACGCATCTGGCTTTCAAAGAGTGGCTGGCTGCAAATTGTGGTGAAGAGCAGATGAAGCCGTACGTGCTAGGGGCTAGCAACTGGATGAACGAATCGTTCCACTCTTTGATTTGCAAGTACGCGCCAAAAAGGATTCGCTTTCATGGAAGCGTGAGGCCACGCATTGGGTTGACAGTTCTACACTTGAACAACTCGCAGGATCGGGAGGTGATAGCCACCAAAGTTTGTCTACGGCGTGCCACACGCATCCGGCGTGGGAAAAAAGATCGCATCCTTGGGCCTATGAAGTGGGACTGGGTGGATGAGATAATGAAGGAATGGAATTGCTTGGATGGTGATGACACGGAGGATGCTCATGAGGATGCTCTCGCAGCGGCGCCTCCGACTGTAGCTCCGGCCACACCACAATCGGAGCCATCTAGGCGCGTCGCCCATACATCTAGCCCATGCACACCTTCTAAACGCCCAAGAACAAGCCGACGTCCGCGGAGACTCATCCTAGGTGGGTTGTGATATGTTTTATTGCTCCTCGCCTGGAGTTTCCGCGAGAGAAGGACAGGGAAAAAGGGGGATGAGAAGAACTGGAGGGAAGGGAAAGTAGAACAGGGGGAGAGGGGGAGAAGGACGGGGGGAAAGGAGGAGAAGGATAGGGGGAGAGGGGGAGAAGGATAGGGGGAAAGGAGGAGGAGGACAGGGGGAGAGGGGGAGAAGGTCAGGGGGAAAGGAGGGCGAGGACAGAGGGAGAGGGGGAGAAGGTCAGGGGGAAAGGAGGGCGAGGACAGGGGGAGAGGGGGAGAAGGATAGGGGGAAAAGAGGAGAAGTACAGGGGGAGAGGGGGAGAAGGACAGAGGGAATGGAGGAGAAGGACAGGGGGAGAGGGGGAGAAGGACAGGGAGAAAGGAGGAGAAGGACAGGGGGGAGGAGGACAGGGGGGAAGGAGTTGAGAAGAACCGGAAGGAAGGGAGAGAAGGGCTGGGAGAAAGGGGGAGACGGGCAAGGGGGGAACGCAGGGTGGAGAAAATGGTGAAATAAGTGTGGTTGGTGGGTAAGGGAAGGGACAGGGAGAGGAGGGATAAAAGGTCGGCTGGGTGAGGTGGAATGAGCATGCGGGAAAGGGAGGGAATGGCAGGGGGGAAGGGAGAGCTTGGGAGGGGAGGAAGGGATGTGATGGCGGGGGGGAACGGAGGTGATGGCGGGGGGGACGGGGTGTAAAGGGAGATAAAGGAGTACATTTGAGGGTCCGTCTCCACATCCCTCAACACCCGGTCGCGGCATCTAGCCTCCCCATGTCTTCACATTTCGCCTCCCCCTGTCTTCACATCACGACTAATACCCCTGTCCTCGCATCGCGCCTCCCACTGTCTTTGCATCCCGCCTTCCCCTGTCCTTGCACCCTGCCTCCCTCTGTCGTTGCATCGCGCCTCCCCCTGCCTTTGCATCGTGCCTGTCCCATAGGTCTTCGCTTTACAATCCCCCACGTCTTTGCATCTCGCCTCGCACTGTCCATAGCGGTTGTTGGCTAAACCCCGTCTTCGCATCTCCCCCGCGTTTCGTAGCTTTTCGGCCAGCGCCTTGCCGCTGGTCCCATTTCATTCGCCGAACCTCTCTCTTTCTCTTAGGGAGTTTGAGGGGAAAGGGGGGAGGGGAGCGGGGCGAAAGGGTGCACAGCACCGTGGTTTATGAGAGGGGTGTGGGGAACAGTGCTGCGCGCTACCGTCGCCCCGCTGCTCGCTACAGTCGCCCCGCTGCTCGCTACTGTCGCCCCGCTGCTCGCGAACGTCAGGGGGATGCGTGCTACCGTCGTCGCGATGCGCTGCTCCATCGCTATGGTGCTCGCTACATTCACACAGATGATCGGTTAGTCGCCAGTCTGGTCGTCGTCGTCGCCCTGCTACTGGCGGTCTGAATTTCGTGAGTATCATATCGTCGGCCCGTTGCTCGCCTAAACCAAACGTATTCCTGCATGTCGCTACCGCTCTTCCAGCCCTAATCCGCAGATACATGAGGAATGGAGGGACGGGAGAGGATGCAGGACGTAGGTCGAGGAACCAGAGCTCTTTTGCGCTCTGCGTATACCCTACAGGCGACTACGAGGTGGGAGAATGCGCGGATATTCGTGCGCCCATTATGAGACTATGGAGCGCGAGAAATCGTCGCTTGCGGGCTCTGCGTAGCTCGGATAAAACGCTTCAAGTTAGCGCGACGGTAGATCTAGTGTAACACGGGCTTATATGAAAACGCCCTTAAAATCACAATAAAGACCCGGGCTTATAAACGGATGCCCACAAAAGGGTCAATAGTAGGCTTATAAAACGCCAAAAACACACACACACACAGTGTAAAGACTAGTCCTAATAGTAGCCTCAAGATTTGGAAGCTTGGTAGGTGAAGCCTTGGAAGTCAATCTTCTTGAATGAGTTGATGAAACAACTTTGAGAGAGTTGTGTAGGAAAGCTTGTGACAGAGCCCCAAAAAGACTTAGAGAAACAATCCCATTTCCAATTGTTTAGTTGGAGTGGGAGGTTGAGAATGAGCTTGCTTAGCTCGAGAACCCCGATACAAAGGAAGTCGAGATTGATTCGACTTATGTTCACTTCGCACAACTCGCCCAAAAAATGTAAACTTTCACGAATTTCACGGATCACACGCGCCCTTAGCTCAGACCCCCTCAATACACCCCTTGGGGGACTATCCCAACCATGGTTTCCATGGTGGGATGGCTCCTAGGCTTGGAGCCTATGTGGCAATTGTGTTGGGTTGGAAAACCCAACTTAGAACCATTCAATGGTTGTGTTTAGGATAGAGTAGATTGTAACAATTGTTTGGCAGTTTCTGATTGGTTGGAATTCCAACCTTTGTGATTTCACTTTGATGGGTTGGAGTTTCCCAATCCTCTTGGTTGAGGTTTGGAAAACCAAACCAACCCTTCCATCCCAACCAAAGCCAACCTTCTTCTCCAAGTCCCTCTTTGTCGGGATTACTCTCGACATTCGCCTAGAGAGAAGTTGGTTAGTTAGCTTAGTTAGGGCAATGCGTTACACTCCTCCCCCCCTAGGTGGCAACGTCCCCGTTGCCCTAGGGTGCTTCTGAGGACGAGTGCTTCGAGCACGGCGCACCACATTACGACCAGGGTCAACACCATCCACTGGCTGCGGGGCCGCTCGGAGAGCCAAGTCTTCCATGTAAGCTTGAACTGCTGTTTCAGTCAAGTGTTCTTCGGGCTCCCAGGAATTGTGTTCAGGCCCATAGCCTTTCCGCTTAATGAGGAACTCACGTTTGGTTTTGCGGCCGCGTTGTCGATCACGGTGCATGAGCACACGCTCGACTTCATAATATACTTCCTCACCCAGGATGATGGTTGGTGGTGGTTGGTATGTGCCTTCGGCAACATACTTGTTTAACAGAGACACGTGGAAGACGTTGTGAATCTGCAAGGTGTCTGGTAGTTTAAGCTTATAAGCCACCTCCCCAACCCGCTTGATAACCTCGAATGGCCCAATCCAACGAGGAAACAGCTTTCGTGCCCCAGGCAGTTTGAGTCGAATGTTCTTCGTACTCAACAAAACTTTGTCTCCCTCTTGAAAAGAGACGTCCCGGCGTTTCATGTCAGCATAAGACTTTTGGCGTTGTTGGGCACATTGCAGCCAACGACGAGCAGACTTAAGCGCTTCTTGCTGCTTGCCAATAAAGTCCTTAGCGGCTGGAATTTTCAAGCCACTGGCCCCATGCGTAGCAGGTGTTGTGGGGTGCCGACCACAATTTAAGATGAAAGGTTTCTCGTGGGTGCTCTCATGCACCGAATTGTTGACAGCAAATTCCACGACTGGCAACAGCTCATCCCAATCATCTTGTGTTGGGCCAATAAACGAACGAAGCATTTGTTCAAGAGTACGATTTGTGCGCTCGGTCTGCCCATCCGTTTGAGGGTGGAATGCCGACGACATTTTCAGCTTCGTCCCCAGTGTCCGAATGACCTCCTGCCAGAAACGGCTTGTGAAACGAGGGTCTCGGTCAGACACTAGCACACGGGGTAAACCATGTAAACGGAAAACATGTGCTACAAACAACTTAGCCGTATCTTCCGCTGATACGTCAGTGGTTGTAGGCACGAAGTGCACCATCTTGGTCAAACGATCTACGAAGACGAGGATCGCTGTATGACCATCTCGTGTTTTAGGGAGGTCAGTGATGAAATCCATTGATACACTCTCCCAAGGTTCATCAGGGATTGCAAGTGGTTGAAGCAAACCACCGGGTTTTTGTGTGCTCGGTTTATTACGTGCACACGTGTCGCAGCGTGTAACAAACTGCTGGACTTCATTGCCCAACCCTGGCCACCAGTATACATCAGACAATGCCCATCGGGTTTTCTTAACTCCGAGGTGTCCACTGTATTTACTGGCATGCACTTCTTGTAAGATGTCATTCCGCAGGTTCCCCACGTGTGGTACGACAATTTCTTTACCATGCCACCAGAGCTCATGCTCCCACGAGAGATCCTTCGTATTCTGTGGGCTCTAAAACCAGGAATCAATCTGATAGCCTGTGCGGATTCGTTTCAGAAAACCACTGAAGGTAATCTCACTCACTCGGGCGACTGCGAGGATACCAAAGTAAGCTGCAAAGACGGCAACATGTTCAGTGTCCTCAAGCCCGTTTGCTGCCCCTATCGGCTGTCTGCTGAGGGGATCAGCCATGTTCGTCGAGCCTGCCCGATATCGAATATCGTAGGTGAATCCGCTAAGGAGTTCAGCCCATCGGGCTTGGCGACGAGTGAGGGTGGCTTGGCTGGAAAAGTAGGTGTTTGGACAATGGTCAGTTGTGACAACAAAGTCCACACCTTCCAAGTAACATCGCCATGTTCGTAGCGCATGGACGACTGCCAACAGTTCTTGTTCGGAAGTCGTATAGCGCTGCTCTGCCGGGGAGAGCTTTCTACTCTCGTATGCCACAGGGCGTCCTTGTTGGAGAAGGACTGCGCCAATCCCTACTGTTGAGGCGTCTGTGACTACCTCATAGGGTTTTGTTGGATCTGGTAATACCAGAACGGGAGCATTGGTCAACTTTTGTTTGACCGCTTCAAATGCCTCTTGGCATTGTCTGGTCCATTCCCACGCAGTACCCTTTCGAGTAAGTGCGGTCAATGGGGCAACGATGGTTGAATAATTCTCCAAGAAACGGCGAAAATAATTGGCTAAGCCCAGAAAGGACCTGACTTGACCCACGTCCTGTGGAACGGGCCAGTTCTCAACAGCCGCCACTTTCTTGGGATCGACTTTCAATCCACTGTTCCCCACGAGATGTCCCAGATATTCTAACTCGCGTTTATAGAAGTGGCACTTCCACAAACGAGCATAGAATTTGTGCTCTCGTAGTTTGTTTAACACCCATTTTAGGTGTTCTGTGTGCTCTTGTTCGGTCTTGGAATAGACCAGTATATCGTCGAGGTAAACCAAGACGAACTGACCGATTGCCTCACGAAAGACATCATTCATCGCTCTCTGAAAAGAGGCCGGTGCATTGGTCAGACCGAAACTCAGCACACGCCATTGAAAATGCCCAAATGGCGTGCGAAACGCTGTTTTGGGTACATCATCGTTAGTGATCCGCAATTGATGGTACCCCTGTGCGAGGTCCAATGCGCTAAACCATTGGGCACCCTGGAGGCGATCAAACAGATCCTCAATGCGAGGTAGCGGATATCTGTTTTTAATTGTGATCTTGTTTAAGGCGCGATAGTCGACGCACATGCGTAGACCGCCGCCCTTCTTGTTGACAAACAAGATTGGTGCTCCGTATGGTGATGCGCTTGGCTCAATCCATCCCTTTTTCAGATAATCCTCGATCTGTTGCTTAGCCTCTTCGTACTCAGCTGGACTGAGGCGATACAGAGGTCTAAACGGTGGTGCCTTTCCAGGCTCCACTGGAATGGTATGACCCACAGCGCGGTCTAGGGGAAGTCCATAAGGAATTGGTTCGAAAACCTTCTTGAATTCCGCCTTCATCTGAGGAGGAAAATCCTCGATCTCAGGAGATGATTGTGTGGTTTCCTCTAGCTGTACAACAAAGAGTGTATCAGCTGATTTTGCATCTTGCCCAAATCGATTCGCAAGGGCGAACTGAACGTCGGGGCGATCGGAAAGTGGGGCATCAACTATGTTTACCTCCCCTGAAACATGCCACCGAACCACAACACCATTCTTAGTGAAAGTTACTGTGTTGTGCTGAAAGTCAAGGATGACCTCATTGGCTCGAAGCCAGTCCATCCCGAGAACAAGGTCCACGCCTGCCAGAAATGGGAGGACATAAACGTTAATGGTCTCGTCATAGCCTTGAATTTCCATATTGATACGTGTCTGCCCTTTGCTTGGGATGACTCGATCGTCACCAAGACGAATGGGGCAAGACGGCCCTTCAACGAGGACCCCACGACTTGTGGCTCTGTTTTCATCGAAAAGAGAAACGCTCGCACCCGTATCAACAAGAATCTTTGCTTCATCCCCGTCTATTCGACCCACCAGCAATAGGTTTTGTTGATGTTTTGGTCGAATGGGGCATGCAACGATGCGAGTTGGTGGGAGATAGTAAGCCTTGACATTGTGCTTTGCTCGACCATAGAATCGACTGTCAGGCCACCACATGTGATATCCCTTGTCCCACGCAGCAAGTACCATCCATCCCTTAAGCATGGGGAAGTGTTTGCCTTTGATTGTCCGAGTCACCAGACTGACCGAAGTCAATGGGTGCTCCTGGGTGCAACGTGCGGAGATAACTCTAGTAACGGGAGCTAGACTACGGGCTAGGCACGGATGCTCGTGTGATCTCTGCGTTCTCTGTTCCTTAGTCGTTTTCCTAGTGCACACAATGCCTGCTAGTTCACAAGGCAATTTGGCAAGAGTTTCACTAGAGAAAGTTGACAACAATGATACAATGAAGTTGGCTAGGCAAGACTACATCAGAGCTAGGATGCAAGCAGGTCGACTGCCAGCGCAGCACGGTCGACCGCGTGCCAGCACGACTTGGTCGACCGCGCTCCAGCAGTGCAGAGTCGCGGCTTGCCAACGCTGCAGGTCGACGGCAAGACAACAGCGCAAGTCGACGGCGCGCCAGCGTTGCTCCTGCAGTCCAGCATCGCACCCGCTTCGCAGGTGCTCGTAGGTGATTGGCGCGCACTGCTTCGTCACCTGCACAGCGCACACACCAAGTCCACCTCGTGCTGACGACTGCATCTGATGCACCACGTCGACCTCGGGATACCATCACCGAGGTCGTTCTCGCCAAAACCACCTGGGCGACCATCGCAAGCCTTCGCAGCACCTCGTCACCCAGGTAACATGGTCGACCGGGCAACCAGGTCGACCAGAGGCTCCAGTGCGTGCCCATCGACCACCCAAGTCGACGACCACTTCCAGTCGACCGTACCAGGTCGACCACTGCCTCCGGTATATGCCTGTCGACCTCCCAGGTCGACCACTACTCCCTGGTCGACCAGCTCTAGGTCGACGTCACTCCTGGTCGACCACAAGACCTGGTCGACTTCCCAGGTCGACCAGAAGGGCTGGTCGACGTCTCAGGTCGACTACCTGATGTTGACGCCCTCCCGAAGTCGGCGCCCATGCAGTGGCTCCCCGTGCAGGTCGACCAACCTCGTCGACCAGCCCGCTCACTGCTGCAGGTCGGCTGCACCCTACACCCGACCACGAAGTCGGCTCCGCCCAAGCGAGGACGGGGCCAACACCCAACTCCCGTTGACACTCCCCTGCCGCGTTCACGCTTGGGCCTCCAGCCCCTACGGCAGCACTGCTCGGAGAACAGCTCGTCGACGTGCACCCAACACACAGCACGTCGTCCACCGCACCAGCCATGCAAAAGGGCATGGCACCTACTGCTGCACTTCGTCAACTCTGTCGCCTACGTTGGCCAGACGCACTTGGCCGATTGCAACGGAGCACCGGTTGAAGGCCGGATAGTGCAGCGCCTTCGTGAGGAAGTCGGCCGGCTGCTCAGCGGTCGGAATGTACTGCAGCGCAAACTTCCCCCGCTTCACCATGTGCTGCAGCCAGGCCTGTCGCCGTTCCATGTGCTTGAGGTTGCCCGTCAACCCCATGCCCTCGGCGACCGTGATGGCCGACTTGTTGTCCACCCGAAGGACGGTCGGCTTCCCAGCATCCAACTGCTGGAACTCTGCGAGGAGGAAGCGAAGTCGGCGTCCCTCCTTGCCGGCTTCGACGGCCGCCACGTACTCCGACTCGGTCGACGACAGCGTCGCGCACTTGATGCGCTGGCTCGACCAGGAGACCGCGGCCCCTCCGTAGACGAACACGTAGCCGCCCGTGCTCGTCCTGCTCTGCTTGTCACCGGCGTCGTCGGCGTCCACGTAGCCAACCAGCTCCAGCGACTCAGGTCCACCGCCAAACTCCAGGGCGGTGTCGCGCGTGTTGGCGAGGTAGGCAAGGCAGCGGTCGACCTCGCGCCAGTGCTGGTCGCTCCTCACCGTGAGGCCGCTCCCCAGCTTGCTGCAGGCGAAGGCGATGTCTGGCCTCGTCGTCGTCGCTGCGAACTGCAGCGAGCCGACCTTCTGCCGGTACTCCTCCTCCTGTCGCTCCTGTGCCTCCTCGTCATCGAAGGTGAGCTCGGCGTAGGCGTCGACCGAGACCGGCGTCTTCGGAGTCCGTCCGCCCTGCTCCTCGTCGATGAAGCGCCTACGCAGCTTGTCGGCGTAGCCCTGCTGGTGCAGCCACAGCTTCCCCGTCGACCTGTCGCGCACGATCTCCAGCCCGAGGTACTTCTGCACCGGCGAGATCTCGCGCAGCTCAAAGGCGGCCTCCAGCAGCTCCTTCAGCTCCTTCAGCATCGCGGGGCTACTGCTGGCGGCAAGCAAGTCGTCGACGTAGACCAGCACCCAGCAAGTCGCTCCGTCGGCGCCGACCTTGAAGTAAAGGGCCTCGTCGACCTGGCTCTTCTTCCACCCAGCGTCGACCAGCACGTCGTTGAGCGCCAAGTACCACAGCAGCGGCGACTGCTTCAGCCCGTACAGGCTCTTCAGCAGCTTGCACACCCGGCCGGTTCCGTCGTTGAAGTAGTCCGGCTGCGACATGTACAACACCCGGTCGAGCTTGCTCTGCAGGAAGGCGTTCTTCATGTCGAGCTGCATCAGGTTGAGGTTGAGCACGGCGACGATGCTGAGGAAGATCCTCAGCGTCACGTAGCTGCCCACCGGCGCGAACGTCTCGTCGTAGTCGGCGCCGTACACCTGCGTGAAGCCCTTCACGACCAGCCTCGCCTTCTCGCGCTCGACGGTGTCGTCGATGTGGTACTTCGTCGTCAGCACCCACCGGTTCTTCATCACGTTCACTCCCGGCGGGCGTTCGACCAGCTCCCACGTGCCCATGGCGAGGAGACTACGGATCTCTTCCTCCATGGCGGCCTTCACTGCCGGACCCTTCCAGCTCGCTAGCGCCTCCTTCACCGTCATCGTCGAGATGTCCCAGCGGTGCTCGGGGTCGGCCAGCATGTCGGGGTCGAGCTCCGGAAACTCTTCATCCTCGTCGGCGTCGTCGTACAGCAGGTCGTCGTCCTCGTCGACCACGTCATAGACCGTGGTGAAGGCGGCGGGAACGAAGAAGTCGGGAGGCCTCCGAAGTCGACCTGACTTCCGGGGTTCAGGCGGGACCACCACCACGTCACGGTCGGTGGACTGGTCGACCACCTCCTGGTCGACCAGCTCCTCGTCGCCCAACTGCTCCCCTTCATCTTCACCGCCATCCTCGTCGTCCTGCTGCACCTCGGTCGGCGTCCCGACCGACTTCTCCCCTGCGGTCAGCTCCCCTGCCGACTGCCAGGTCGCCGACTGCTCCTTGGTCGGCCTTGCTGCTGCCTGCTCCCCTGTGGGCTTCACCCAAGTCGGCTGCACCTCCTCGACCTGCTCCCCCCTTATCCAAGTCGACTGCACTCCCAGGTCGACCTGCTGCTTGTTGACCTGCTGCTCGTCGACTTGCCGCTCGTCCTGTCGGCCACCGGCGATGCCCTTGGTCGGCGCCACAGGCGACGTCCCACTGCTCCCCTCATCGCCGGAGGCCGACGGCGGAGTCAGCCCACGCAGGTCGACGAGGGGAGGGGCAGGGGGGGTAGAGGAAGGGTGGACGACCTCGGCGTCGTCCTCAGCAAGCTCACCGACCTCAGCGAGCAGAGGGAGCGTTGCCGTCGAGGTATCCGTCGGCGTGGCCATCAGTGTCCGCCCGGACACAGGGCCATGCGCCGACTTCCACTCCTCCAGCGACAGGTCCTCGTAGAACACCACGTCCGACGTGGTGACCACCCGGTTGGCGGCGATGTCGAGGAGCTCCCAGCCCTTGCTCGCCTCCGACACGCCGAGATGAAGGCCCCACTTGGCCTTCGGCTTCAGCTTGCCACCCCGCTGCTGCTCGGGGACGAGGAACTGCGCCATGCAGCCCCACACGCGCGCCAGCGACAAGTCGGGCTTCGTCCCGGTCAGCAGCTGGTACGGCGTTGTCCCCGGCGTCGCCGATCGCTCCAGGCAGTTGCGGATCCAGACGGCCTGCCGCAGGGCGAGGTGCCACCAATGGTGCTGCACGCCCATGTGCAGCAGCATCGTCCTCACCGACTCCACCACCGTCCGCATCTCCCGCTCCGCCATGCCGTTCTGCTGCGGGGTGTACGGGCAGGTCAAGTCGTGGACGATCCCCTTTCCGTCCACGAAGTCGGTGAACGTCTTCCCGAGGAACTCCCCGCCTCGGTCCGAGCGCAGCATCAGCACCGACTTCTTCGTCTGCCGCTCCACCAGCACCAGCCACTTCTGGAACTCCAGCAGCACATCCGACTTCCTGGCGACCGGCCTCACCCACACGTAGCGGGACTGACGGTCCTTCAGCAGCAAGAAGTACAGGCTGCCGTCCTTGGCAGCCACCCGGAATGGCCCGCACAAGTCGATGTGGACGACGGCTAGCACGTCGGCGGCGTCGGAGCCTTGGTCGGGGAAGGTGTGCCTCGCCAGCTTCCCACCGATGCACGAGACACACGGTTAGTCGGTACCCGTCCCCGACTTGAGGTCCAGCCCAATGGCGACCTCGTTCTTCGCCGAGCTCCTGATGGTATCCAGGCCGACGTGCGCAAGGCGTGCGTGCATCCTGTCCGGCGTCGACTTCGCCTTGGAGACGATCGCCCGCAGGGCCACAACCTCCGGCGTGGGCGACGTCGACCTCGGTGAGCAGGGACGCAGGTCGGTGCAGAGGACTCGCCCGGAGTACGTCGCCCGACCAAGCACTTCTCCTGCTGCCGAGACAAGCAGCATCCCGTCGCCGTCCTCTTGAAACTTCACGCCATGCTCCTTCAGCTGGCCAGACGACAACAGGTTTGCCCGCACACCCGGGACGTACAGCACGTCGGGAATGAGAACCTGCTTCCCGGCCTCGCCTTGCAGCGCAACCGTGCCCCGGCCCTGGACGTCTTGCAGCGCCCCATTGAAGCCACGCACGTGCTTCAAGTCGCCGCTCGGCCCCATGTCGACGAAGACGTCCTTGGTCCCCATCAGGTGGTGGGAGCAGCCGCTGTCCAGCAAGACCACCGCCGGGTTCGCCTGCACCGCTGCTGCCATCGCCTGGAAATCCTCTCCGGCCTCCGGCGCCAGTGAGACGGTCGGCTCCACGACGCCGACCAGGGAGCACGACGCCGACTTGTCGTTGCTCCCCTTGCCGCTAGCAGAGGAGTCGGCGTCCTTCGCCGAGGTCGACGACTTGGTCGACTGCTTCTCCTTGCGCGATTGACTTCCTCCTCGACGAGGTCGACGACTGCCAGACCTCCCGCGGCCTCCCTTGTCGTCGTCGTCCGAGTCACTGCGGTCGGGGCACTCGAAGGAGAGGTGGTCGGGGTCGCCGCACAGCCAGCACTCCCGGCGTCGACTTCCTCCTCCCCGGCCACTGTCCTTGGTCGACTTCTTCTTGTCGACCTCCTTGGCCGACTTCGAGCCACCGCTACCACTGCCACCGGACTGTCCGCGCTGCCCCGGTCGACCGCCTTGCTTCGCCGGGGCGACGAAGTTCGCCTGCGCCAGCAGCTCCTGGGACCGCTCTGCCTCCTGCATCGCCTCGTCTTGCAGGATGTACGAGGTTAGGTTGTCCTCGTTGAGCGTCGCCCTCGTGCTCGGCGCCATGGACAGCCGCTTCAGCAAGTTGTAGCTGCTCCGGAGCCCCTGCATGACATGGGTGATGTACGACGCCGTCGAATACTCCGCACCGGCCATCCTGATGGTGGCGAGAATTCGCCGGGCCCGGTTGCAGTAGTCGGTCGCCGTCTCCTCGTCGCCCATGCGCAGGTGAGTCAGCTGCCCTTCAAGCTGGGCGATAAACAGGTCGTCGGTGACCTGGTAGGTCGACTCAATGAAGTGCCACGCCTGGTGGCCGGCGTCGAGGTACTCCCGGCACCACTTCAAGGCGATTTGCACGCCCGGCGTGCAGCACCGCGAGATGACCGTGAAGGTCAGCAGCTGCACGGCGCGAAACTCCGCACGCAAGTCGGGGTCGCTCGGCGTCGCCACGGTACCACGAGCAAAGTTGATGAGCCCGGCCATCTCCAGCTGGGGCTCAATAGCTTCCTTCCAGGTGAGAATGTCGGGTCGGCCGACCAGTAGGGGAGTCACCGAGATCCTATCCGGCGTAAACTTGAAGTAGCCGTAGCTCGGTGCAATCCCGCCTGCTGTCACCTGGGTTGCCGACATCGGCACGGACCCACTCCGTCGACCTCCGACGTCGCCCTGCGAGAACCCTGCAGCCGCCAACGACCGCATTCCTCGCGTCTGAACGCCGCCGACTTCGTCGGCGTGAATCACACCACGCTGCCTCGACGTGCCTCCCGCACTGCTGCCGACTTGGTCGCCTCCAGCGTTGACACCCACGTCGACGCCGCCCTCGGTGTTCACCGGTCGAGGAGAAGCAGGCCGAGAAGGGTGCTCCGTCGCCCACAAGGAACGGATGCCAGCCTCGACGACCGCCCACGGCAGGTCGCCATACTCGTTGGCCTCGTGCTTCCTCCTCGCGTTTTCCAGCCGTGCCTCCAGGGTGTCCACCACCCCCGTGTCACCTACGGCTCCTACCATAGTGACTATCGCACAGCTGCCGGCCTACGAACAACTTAGGTAAGGTGCCTACTAAGTCGACTAGACTGAAAGGTAAGTCGTTGTGCCGTCCACGCTCACCGCACCATGCGGAGATAACTCTAGTAACGGGAGCTAGACTACGGGCTAGGCACGGATGCTCGTGTGATCTCTGCGTTCTCTGTTCCTTAGTCGTTTTCCTAGTGCACACAATGCCTGCTAGTTCACAAGGCAATTTGGCAAGAGTTTCACTAGAGAAAGTTGACAACAATGATACAATGAAGTTGGCTAGGCAAGACTACATCAGAGCTAGGATGCAAGCAGGTCGACTGCCAGCGCAACACGGTCGACCGCGTGCCAGCACGACTTGGTCGACCGCGCTCCAGCAGTGCAGAGTCGCGGCTTGCCAACGCTGCAGGTCGACGGCAAGACAACAGCGCAAGTCGACGGCGCGCCAGCGTTGCTCCTGCAGTCCAGCATCGCACCCGCTTCGCAGGTGCTCGTAGGTGATTGGCGCGCACTGCTTCGTCACCTGCACAGCGCACACACCAAGTCCACCTCGTGCTGACGACTGCATCTGATGCACCACGTCGACCTCGGGATACCATCACCGAGGTCGTTCTCGCCAAAACCACCTGGGCGACCATCGCAAGCCTTCGCAGCACCTCGTCACCCAGGTAACATGGTCGACCGGGCAACCAGGTCGACCAGAGGCTCCAGTGCGTGCCCATCGACCACCCAAGTCGATGACCACTTCCAGTCGACCGTACCAGGTCGACCACTGCCTCCGGTATATGCCTGTCGACCTCCCAGGTCGACCACTACTCCCTGGTCGACCAGCTCTAGGTCGACGTCACTCCTGGTCGACCACAAGACCTGGTCGACTTCCCAGGTCGACCAGAAGGGCTGGTCGACGTCCCAGGTCGACCACCTGATGTTGACGCCCTCCCGAAGTCGGCGCCCATGCAGTGGCTCCCCGTGCAGGTCGACCAACCTCGTCGACCAGCCCGCCCACTGCTGCAGGTCGGCTGCACCCTACACCCGACCACGAAGTCGGCTCCGCCCAAGCGAGGACGGGGCCAACACCCAACTCCCGTTGACACAACGACCCACCAGTTCCATTACGGAAGGCAATGCATCTACGTTGCAACAAATGACAGAGAACTTATCTCTGAGTGTTTCGATAGATAGTTGTGCAAATGGGTGCAATCGAGGTAGGAAAACAGAATTTTCACTCAATGAAGAAGCAAACAAACAAGAGATTTTGCACTCAGCAAGTTTCTCTAGCTTTAATAAATCATCGTCACGAAGGACGTAAGCTTCATCCCCTCGATCTACCTGTCCAGCTAGGTACCCACACCCTAGTTGGACTTGTGAAAATCCTGGCGCGAGCGTGAAGGTCCATCTCCGTTCTTGTTTGCCTGCTGCGGCTTGCCAGAATCCTCAGACCTTTTCAGCGAACGGCACTGCCCCTTCGTATGGCCAAATTTCTTGCAATGGGTGCAGAAAGGAGTTCCGTTCCTCTGCTGGCCACCCTTGTGAAAAGGCTTCTTAGGCTGTGGCCCATTCTGCTGGCTCTGCGGCTGGAATGGCCTCTTCTTCCAATGGCCTTTCCCATTGGAAGGCTGCGCCGCACTGTTCTGGCCACTAGGGCCCTCATCCCCGCTCTGCAGGTTACCCTTGACGGCCTTGAGGCAGGTGCGGACGCTCACGTCAAGCTCAATGACAGCTGTCTTGAGTTCCTTGTACGTAGTGTACTGGTTCATGCCCAGCACGAGTCTCTCGCGAAGCCACTGGGGTAAGCCTTCGTAGAACGACGACATTGCCTCGTTCTCAGTGAGAGCGACAGTCAGGAGCAGCATGGTCCGTTCGAACTCATTAGCATACTCCTGAACAGTGCGATTTCCGCACTGCATGCTCTTGATGCGGCTGCGCACTTCAAGGTCAGTCTTTTGCACATGGAAAGCGTCCTTCATCGCGCTGCAGAAATCGGACCATCCGAAGGTGGCCGACGTTGCTCCAGCGAGCTTCATAGTGCTGTAGACTGTGTTGCGCGCAGTCTCATCGAGAGCACCAGTAGCAGCAATAACGCGTGCATCAGGGCGCACGTTGTGGATGGAAAGCATTTCCTCCACGTGATGAAGCCAGCATTCCACGTTCGTCTTGCCATGAATGAAATTCGGCAAGCCAGTGGGGAGCGACCCAAATGCGGGTACGTCAGGCGACATCGGCTGCTCTGTTGGAGCTCCGGCAGAAGTAGAGGGCTGCCCGTTGTTAGGAGGGGGGCGATAAATCGGCCTCCTCCTGAGCTCCCTATACTGCGCGTCCAGCGTCGTGCAAGTCGATTCGAGACTGATGCACGTAGCACTTAGCTGCTGCAGGGTGTCCTCAAGGCTCTTGATCTGGTTGTTCTTGAGGCCAAGAGACCTCTTAAACTGATGAGCCTCGGCAGTGACTTTGGTAAGCTGAGCCTGGATTATTTCAATTGAAACTTTCTGCTCAGCAACTTGAGCCTCAAGCTCATTGACCCTGCGTTTCTGCTGCAGCAAGGAAGATGCTTGCTCGGCCACCGTGGTTTGAAGTTTTTCAAACTCCTCAGGGAAGTTATCATCGGTGCCGGCATTATCAAGCCCTTCCTGATCTCCATTCTCCTCCTGGTTTCCCAGTTCTTCTTCCTCTTCAGGAAGGTCTCCTATGCCATCCTCAGCGTTAAGGTCAAGGTCTGGAAAGTCTTCCAGATCATCAACTGAGGTCATAGGGACATCCTCCTTGGGTGCTTCCTCATGAGGAGTAGCCATAGAGGGGTTGAAGAGATGGTGTTTAGGGAGAGTGCTTCTTCTTTGTTAAGAAATATGATCTTAAGAAGAGTCCTCTATCACTTAAGTGATAGGCAAGAAATTCTGAAATTTTCAGAGATCTTTTAATAGATCAATATTCTCACAAAGAGAAAATTACAGAATAAAAGTTGTTAAATAAGTCTTCTATTCCAAGAAGGAAATAGAGAGAGTTCCCCCAAATTGCTCAAAGAGCAAATTTAGAGGAATCTTTTTAACAAATCTCTTAGATCTGTAACACTCTGCTATTATAAAAATAGTAATAAGTCTTCCACCAAGAAGGTGGGCAGAGAAATAAATTCTCTTAAAGCTCAAGGAGCTTTTTAAATCTTGGAAATCCTTGAAGAAGACTTCTTGATCTTGGGAGTTTCTCAACTCTTCTTAAAGAAAGAGCTTGAGACTTTTCTAGATCTAAGATCTAGAAACTAAAAAAAAAAAAAAAAAAAAAAAAAACTAGTTAGCCACACAAGGCCAAGGTTAACCAAAGCTCTGAATACCAAATGTAACACGGGCTTATATGAAAACGCCCTTAAAATCACAATAAAGACCCGGGCTTATAAATGAATGCCCACAAAAGGGTCAATAGTAGGCTTATAAAACGCCAAAAACACACACACACAGTGTAAAGACTAGTCCTAATAGTAGCCTCAAGATTTGGAAGCTTGGTAGGTGAAGCCTTGGAAGTCAATCTTGTCAGAATGTTATTATCTAGCCTGTAGTGGGGTGCTCTATAGCGGGTACAACCCAGTTAGGGTTTGCTATATGTATCCCAACTGCAGCTAGTGAAATCCACTCCTTCCTTCATTCTTGTTTCTACTACTATTCTTCCCATGCTATCAGAGCAGGTCGAACACCTTGGGTCGATCCTGTGGGTGGGCCCGCCACCTAACTGCTTCCGCTGCTGTTCTGCTTCTCGCACGCCTCGGGCGCGCGCCGTCTTCTTCCTGCCGTGCGCTCGGGGCGCGCGGCGAGATTCTGCCCGCCGTGCGCCCAGAGACGCGCGGCGGTTTTCTGCCATGGGGGACCCGCGCACGACACCCCGCCCTTCCCGTCGCGTCGCCCTGCAGGCCGCGCGCGGGTCTGCAGGCCGCGCGCGGCCTGTCTGCCCGTCGCGCGGCCTTGGGGAGCAGCGCGCGGCCCCCGCCCTTCCCGTCGCGTCGCCCTGCAGGTCGCGCGCGGGTCTGCAGGCCGCGCGCGGCCCGTCTGCCCGCCGCGCGGCCTTGGGGAGCCGCGCGCGGCCCCCTTTTCCCCATCGCGGCGCCCTTGGGAGCCGCGCGCCGCCCCCGGGGACGCGCGCGCCCGTCCCCCTGGACCCGCGCGCCCCTCCCCTGGACCCGCGCGCTGCCCCCGGGAACCTCCGCGCTCCCCCCCCGTCGACCCGCGCGCCGTCCCGGTTCGCCACGAGCGCCGCCCCCGCCCCTGCTGTTTCCCGCGCTCCTGCCTGCGTTAGGGTTTGGCGGTGGCGAGTATGGGGGTGACAAGTGTGTGCGCTGTCCCCTGCTCCTCCTCCTCCTCCGTCTCCCACTGCTGCAGCTGCCGCTGAGGGGGGTGGGTGTGTGGGAGCCGAGGGTTTAGGGTTTAAGGGGGGTGCCGTGGGAGTGGAGCTAGGGTTTCAGCAGGGGGTGTGTGTCAAGGGTGTGGGTCAGTTGGAGGAGGTTGTGTGGAGGTAGCTGTCGTGTCGCCTGCAGCGCCTGTAGTCCGTCGCCCTTGCTTCGGTAGCCAGTGAGCCTGTTGCACCAGTCGCCAGTGGGTCCGTTGCTCCTGCCGCTCGTCTTAGCCGCGGAGCCAGTCACTCCAGTAGTCCGTCGCCCTTGCTTCGGTAGCCACTGAGTCAGCCGCTCCTGTGCCCGTGCCTCTGCAGCTTCAGTCGTTGCCTCCCATCTTCTCTCCTTCCACAGTTCCTCCTCCTCCTCACTTGCCCGCTGTGATTACCTCTAGCTTTGCTTATTATTGTGAACTCCTGCTATGCCTGCTCATTGTGCTGATTATACCCCACTTTGGCTATGGGGGTGTGTCAGAATGTTATTATCTAGCCTGTAGTGGGGTGCTCTATAGCGGGTACAACCCAGTTAGGGTTTGCTATATGTATCCCAACTGCAGCTAGTGAAATCCACTCCTTCCTTCATTCTTGTTTCTACTACTATTCTTAACAAATCTTCTTGAATGAGTTGATGAAACAACTTTGAGAGAGTTGTGTAGGAAGGCTTGTGAGAGAGCCCCAAAAAGACTTAGAGAAACAATCCCATTTCCAATTGTTTAGTTGGAATGGGAGGTTGAGAATGAGCTTGCTTAGGGCGTGTGAGGTCGGTTTTGAAGTTCAAAATAAAGTGCGAACTTTGGGTGGTTACCCGTTTCGCCAATATCGCATGGAGCTATTAGCGAAAATTCGTCAACTTTGGGTTTGGCAACATGCGAACTGCAAACTTGAACAAGACTCGAGTTTTAGTTGTGAACGTGCTTCGGCATGTTCACATTCACGTGTGTGATTTCCCGCACGTTCAGTCATCGGGCGAAATGTGCGAGCGACTCACGAGTAGCAACAGTGGCACAACGAACTCACCACAGCCTTCGTGTACTGAATAGAGGCCACGTGGCGAGAATCGTCATGTTTGGGGAATGACGAGAGCTCCAGGTGGGCAACCTCTGATATTTGTACCCCAGTGTTGAAGGTGAGCTGGAGGTCTAGGCTATCCGAAACCGAGGCGCACGTCGGCCGCGTGGCGCACTGTCAAGACGTCTGAACCGGGTAACCTACGTTGTAGAAATGCGGCTCGGTGCGATTTTACAAGTTCGAATACGCGCACTCGACCTTGTATGTGTGTGTGCTTTTCTGCAGTGTTGTGGTCCAGATGTGCGAACCCCGATACAAAGGAAGTCGAGATTGATTCGACTTATGTTCACTTCGCACAACTCGCCCAAAAAATGTAAACTTTCACGAATTTCACGGATCACACGCGCCCTTAGCTCAGACCCCCTCAATACACCCCTTGGGGGACTATCCCAACCATGGTTTCCATGGTGGGATGGCTCCTAGGCTTGGAGCCTATGTGGCAATTGTGTTGGGTTGGAAAACCCAACTTAGAACCATTCAATGGTTGTGTTTAGGATAGAGTAGATTGTAACAATTGTTTGGCAGTTTCTGATTGGTTGGAATTCCAACCTTTGTGATTTCACTTTGATGGGTTGGAGTTTCCCAATCCTCTTGGTTGAGGTTTGGAAAACCAAACCAACCCTTCCATCCCAACCAAAGCCAACCTTCTTCTCCAAGTCCCTCTTTGTCGAGATTACTCTCGACATTCGCCTAGAGAGAAGTTGGTTAGTTAGCTTAGTTAGGGCAATGCGTTACATCTAGCGTGGGAGTTTGCCGATTTTGAGTTGTTTTGAGTTCAAGTTTGAATTTTCAAGTTTGCCAGCTGCGCTCTTCCCTATCTCGGTGTGCGGAGCTTTTCCCAGAGCCCTCCCCCGCTTCCCCCCCCACACATCATAGTGCGAAGCACTTTTCCGCACGCCCGTCCCCCGCAGGCAGAAACCCCTGCCTCATCACTTTCCTGTCTATACAGGGTTACGGGGGCGTTCAAACTATAATACTTTGAACTTTCGGCCCGATATCTTCACCGCGGCTTTAAGCAGAGTCTTCAAACCGTATCCGTTTGGCGCCGGGCCACTGCTACTAGGGCTCTGTGTGACGCCCATTTATTCGCCAAAATGGCGGCTATGAACATCGCACAAACGTCGTGTTTTCAGGGAGCATGCTCTCCAGCTGGCCACTTTATGGACAGAAACTTAGTAGCCTCGTCTTCCAGCAAGAACTCTCGATCCAATAACTTTATGAAACAAGCGCCACGCGTCGATCGTTATGCGCTTGACCGCGGCGGCAGAAGCATTCGGCAGCCTCAGGAAGGAAGCAGCAGAGCCTTGCGTGTGACGCCTTTCAAGAAGAACCATGGAAGCACTGATGTTCCTGCTTCTGCCCTTACCTGCGCTGTTGCTGCCAGCAGCACCGTGACTACAGACGGAGGGCCGGCAGTTTCTGAGGCAGTCATCGTGGGTGGAGGGTTGGCCGGTCTCGCACTGGCTATTGGCCTTCGGAACATTGGGATTGACGCCCAGGTGATGGGGGGGTGTGAAATAGTAGTTTCATGAATCTCGAAGATTTGCTACGCTTACGGAACATTGCTGTTACTAGTCACGACGTGGCTCCATGTGAACCGACTGAAGCTGTTTGTCACACATTTCCGCTGGATGCCTCACTAGTAATGGTTCAATCACTATCATGTGGCACATGTAGTTTCACATCGTGATGCCTACATCAAACGTGCAAGATTTTGACACATCGCAAACGTGCAAGATTTTGACACATCGCAAACGTGCAAGATTTTGACACATCGCAAACGTGCAAGATTTTGACACATCGCAAACGTGCAAGATTTTGACACATCGCAAACGTGTAAATGCGCAGGTATACGAGGCACGTACCGATGTGACCGGGGAGGGCATTGGCATGACTCTCTATCCAAACGGCCTCAGAGCGCTCAACCGAATCGACCCGGCCATCGTGACGCAGGCACGCCGCATGCCCACACATATCCCCTTTCACATCCCTTGCTCCTCTTGTGTTTTTTTTATCGCTTTTCATTCCCCTTTCCCAAAAATCCATTCCGCTTCTCCATAGCAACCCCATTCTTCTTTCCCTATCCCCATTCCCCCACTCCACTTCCCCCATACCCCCACTCCACTTCCCCCATTCCCCCGCTCCACTTCAACCATTCCCCCACTCCACTTCTCCCAGTCCTCCATTCCCCCAATTCACTTCCCCCATTCCCCGATACCCCCACTCCACTTTCCCCATTCCTCCACTCCACTTCCCCCCATTCCCCTATTTCCCCACTCCAATTCCCTCATTCCCCCTTGCCCCCATTCCCCCGTTCCCTTTTTCCTTCAACTGATTTCTGGTGGCGTACCAAACCCTACATGCCTCTTCCTCACCCCGTTTGGCCACCGTCTCCCGCTGGGACCTGGCGACCAACATGGCTGCTCAGTACGGCTTCCCAATGCTTCCGTTCCATTCCGTTCCACTCACGCATGCCCCCGTTCCCCCATTCCTCATGCAGCTACTTTCTCGGGGAGTCCCAAACCCTACATGCCTCTTCCTCACCCCGTTCGGCCACCGTCTGTCCCGCTGGGACCTGTCGACCAACATGGCAGCTCGGTACGGCTTCCCAATGCTGGTGATTGGCTGGCAGGAGGTGCGCGATGTGCTCTTCAGAATGCTGCCAAAAGACGCCGTCCACACCGGCTACAGGCTTGTTGGAATGTCGCAAAGGGAGGAGGCGGAGGGGGGCGGCAGCGGGGATGGCAGGGTGAAGTGCGTTTTCCAGAAGGTTTCGGAAGGCACGGAGCATCAGGTGGAGGTGGAGGTGAGTGGGGAGCTTGGGGCGGTGAAGGGTAGCCTGTGGTTGAAGATTGGGATGAAGTGTGTGAGGGAGGGGAGCGAAAGGGGAAGTGGGGAGTGTGGGGGGAAGGAGGCGGGGAGAAGGGGAAGGGGAAGAGGGGGGAAGGAGAGACGGGTGGTTGTTAAGGGTGGAGTGGTGGTGGGAGCGGATGGTGAATTGCAGTTGGTGGTTGTGGGTGATGATTTGGACAACTGTTCCTTCTGTGCTGTCTCACTGTGTTACTGCTTGCTCCCCTCTTCCCTTTCACCCCCACTCATGGATTCCCCGCATTCCCCCAGCCCTCTCCTGTCCACTATCCCTTAACTCTCCCTACTCGACCCTTACCCATTTTACTCTTCCTTCACCTCTTCTTACTCTCCCTTTGCCTCTCCTTGCTGTAACTCCACCCGCCAGACCCCGCTTCTGCTGGGAGCAGACGGCATTTTCTCCGAAACTAGAAGGCATCTGCTGGGGCAGGAGGAAGAGCGCAACGAGAATGGCGGGTTAGTGGGGGAGGGAGTGGGCCCTCAAGACAAAGGGCGGACGATCTGGAGGGCCATCATCGACAGCAGCCTTGTCCCCCACCCAGTATGTCATACTGAAGGTCTGCCTCACAGGCTTGCCGCCTCTCCTCTCCCTCAGCCCTGCCTCAGCCTCACGCTTCAGACTGTTCTGTGACCTGACCTCTCAATAATCAATAATGTTCTCATTTCCAGCCCCATCTCTCCGTGTGCATTTTATTTAGCTCCTCCTTTAGTTGACACCGTCGCATCCCCACCACTTTAGACGTTCAGAGCCCCCTTTTACCATTCACTCAAACCCTCTAGTATATTAGATGGGCGTTTTCATGTAGATGACTCCACTATTTTCCCTTCCGGCTGCCTTGGGATGGGATCCTCGCACATATTTACCCTGTTTCTTTCCCTTTCATAATCGTATCTCACTCCTCCCATCCCATCGCCTCCCCGTGTGCCACCTCCGTCACATCCCCATCGCCTCCCCGTGTGCCACCTCCGTCACATCCCCATCGCCTCTCACATCCCATCACAACACGTTCAACTCCACCTCGACCATAACTAACCCAATACCATAATCGACTTATCTATTGTCACTACTGACTACTCCATTAACAGCCTAATCACGCCTTCTTAACTGATGAGCAATCTCCTGCTTCACCTTACTCTGGTCATGCCTTCCAAGTGATATTCTGCAGCACTGGGCACACGACAAGTCTCAGGAAATGTTGCAAGCAGGTACTAGGAAATGGGCCTGTGACCACTGTGTTGTGTTATAGTGGCGTGTTCGTATGGTGGCCCAGCGCACTTACCAGCCGGCGTGCTCGTATGGCAGCCCAGCGCACTTACCAGCCGGCGTGTTCGTATGGCAGCCCAGCGCACTTACCAGCCGGCGTGTTCGTATGGCAGCCCAGCGCACTTACCAGCCGGCGTGTTCGTATGGCAGCCCAGCGCACTTACCAGCCGGCGTGTTCGTATGGCAGCCCAGCGCACTTACCAGCCGGCGTGTTTGTATGGCAGCCCAGCGCACTTACCAGCCGGCGTGTTCGTATGGCAGCCCAGCGCAGTTACCAGCCGACAGGTGCATCTGCAGCCATTCCCCCTTGGGTGCGTTTGACACTAACAGCACAGAAGTCGCCACCAATGCTCAAACAGTCAATCAGGAATTTATGTGTCTTCGTTTGTACCCTATCACTCTTCCACTCCCTGCTTGGCCTTGTGCAGTTATTCCAGCCACATCATGTGCTGATTGGACCGAATGACAAATGCACCGCAGCCATCAGTGATGATCATCAGGGCAGGCTGGTATGTATCCACTGCACTATCATAATTCTTCTCCTTATGCCTCCTTCCATGCCTTCCCTCCCGCAGCTGCTGCAACCGCACACCACGTTGACCATAATGGCTGGCGACCGTTTGGGAGTCGTCGTCAACGGTCACGAAGGCAAGCTCTACTGGGGGCTTGGGCTCCCCGACGGGGCCGATCCAACGGTCAGCAGCAGCCGATCAAGGTGTGGGGAGGAGGCAAAGGAGAAGATCCTGCGAGCAGTGAAGGGGTGGGATGTGCTGCCTCAGTTGGTCGAGGCCACTCCACCGGAGCTGATTCATGAGCGCCGGGCGCTTGACATGCCAACCCTGCCCTTCTGGGTCAAAGGCAGGACTGCTCTGCTGGGAGGTGAGTCTGGGTCGGCTCTGCGTGAGGACTTGAATTACGCGAGACGCAGTTACAACAAATGCTGTTTCTCCCCCATCCCTTAGCATCATCTGCGCTCCAATTCTTTGAATGCGTATAGCTAGCACACAAGAAGGCAAACTTTCTTTGTTATTGTTTTCTCCTCTATTTCTCCTCCGTGTTCCGTGCTTGGCTGTGTGTCTTTGCAGACGCGGCGCATGCAATAACGCCAGAGCTGGGTCAGGGGGCGAACATGGCGTTTGAGGATGCGGCACAGATGGTAGAATGCATTCGCGCTCATTCACATGTCAGGTGGGTGTTGGTTCTTGTCAGGTGGGTGTTGGCGCATGTCAGGTGTGTGTTGGCGCATGTTAGGTGGGTGTTGGCGCATCTGAGGTTGTTGCATTTGAGGTTCTTTTTGAGTTGACACAAAAGCAGATGGTGGAATGCATCCGCCCACTCACATGCCAGGTGGGTCATGGTTCTTGTCAGGTGGGTGTTAGTTCTTGTCAGGTGGGTGTTAGTTCGTGTCAGGTGGGTGTTGGTTCTTGTCAGGTGGGTGTTAGTTCTTGTCAGGTGGGTGTTGGTTCTTGTCAGGTGGGTGTTAGTTCTTGTCAGGTGGGTGTTGGTTCTTGTCAGGTGGGTGTTGGTTCTTGTCAGGTGGGTGTTGGTTCTTGTCAGGTGGGTGTTGGTTCTTGTCAGGTGGGTGTTGGTTCTTGTCAGGTGGGTGTTGGTTCTTGTCAGGTGGGTGTTGGTTCTTGTCAGGTGGGTGTTAGTTCTTGTCAGGTGGGTGTTGGTTCTTGTCAGGTGGGTGTTGGTTCTTGTCAGGTGGGTGTTGGTTCTTGTCAGGTGGGTGTTGGTTCTTGTCAGGTGGGTGTTGGTTCTTGTCAGGGCGGTTGCCAGGTGGTTGTTATTGCATGTCAGGTGGGTTTTATTGCTTCACAAATGGTGCTGTTGCTGGTGGTAGGCATGCCTCACTTGTTGGATGCCTCACCATTTTCATGGCCCCACTCAGCTTCTTCACATGATGTTCATCATTTTCTGCCTACGCTTTCCTACTGTTCTACTGAAGTACCACTTGCATCATCTCTTTCTTTATTTCTCCCTCTTCCCATCTCATTTTGTCAGGCATGCACTGGAAAGCTTCCAGTCCCTTCGCATGCCACGTGTGCATGACGTAACAGCAAAGAACATTGCTTTGGCAAAAGCAATGTATGGTGACACGCAAGCACGCACGAGGACGGGAAGCAGTAAGGGAGCTCTAACAGGTGCAGCACCAATAATCAGAGCAACGTTAACGACGTTGCTGGCGGCGGTGGCAGAAAGGCATGATTCTTTTGATTCCCTTTATGCACATGACACTGTTGCAATGGAGGATCAAGTCACACGTATTCCTTTGTAATCTTATATAAACCATTGTACTTCAGTCATTTACATTCACTCTGACTAGGAGTCAATCACTTTCGATGCAATATCACTTTGCGATCAACCCTGAGCACGATTCTGGCAAAGTCTCCCATATGATTGTAACAGATATAACCTCTTCAGATTTTGCCATACGAACTCAGCCAAGAATTGCATATTCCCTTTATTACCTGACAATCTGTTACTCTGTTGGTGACAAAAAAACGATGTAGAATTGCGTACTCCATCATCACAAAAATCCAAGGCTGCGTTGTTCAATTAGTGACCCATTGAGCAGGAGCACTGGAACATCCGGGGGATTAAGGTACCGGCATGACATGCATTCACGGAACCTCTGCATCAACCAAACGCGTTAATGAGAAACTCCTTGTAGATCGCCATGACCTTGGCAGCGAAGGCTGCACGGGTGAAACACAGCGGAGGGAAGGGAGAGGGGAGAGGGGGGCGTTGGGGTGGGGTCTAGTCTCTTTAACGCATGAATGAGGGACTCCTGGTAGATCACCATGACCTTGGCAGCGAAGGCTGCACGGGCAAAACGCAGCGAGGGAAGCGAGGGAGGAAAGGGGGGAAGGTTGGGAAGAGGGGAGGGGGGGGCTGAGGTAGGGCCTGAAAATTTTTAGGTTTAGAAGACACCCACAACGAAGAATCACATGACGGGATGAGGGTGCCATTCATGACGGGATGAGGGTGCCATTCATGACGGGATGAGGGTGCCATTCATGACGGGATGAGGGTGCCATTCATGACGGGATGAGGGTGCCATTCATGACTCAACGAGTGAACAGTGCATGGGAGGGGTTGGGTTGATAGATGGCGCAGCAACAGCAACAGTTTGGGTACCGGGCATTGGCATGTGGTCCAAACAGCATACCTTCCAGGTGGAATATCGACTTCTGCCCCAGATGCAACCGGTGCTCCTGCTCATGCACACACACCCACACATACAAAGGCGAGCAAATGGTCGTCATTGTACTGTACTGCCATTTGAGTCGACTCAAATGGCCGTCAATGTACAGTACTGCCATACATGTGATGCATTGTAGGCATTGAAGGGGTTGAGAGAATTGTAACTCCATGCCTCCACTCGACCACAAGCAGTAAGCCCACTTAGCATGATGCCCCTTGAACGACAAACTGCGGAAAGACGATCTTCCAGTAAACGGCTGAGGATCTTCAAAGGAGTTACCACCAGCAAGGATAGAGCCCCCAACCCACTGTTACCCACCCACCCACCAGCCTTCCATTCCTGAAACCAGTAGCCCCCTCCCCTCAATACACGCACACTAAGGGTGGTTAGGAACATACGTCAAGCATGAGCTGTGATCGGAAGCAACAGCACGCCCACCAATGACCACCCACCAATGACCACCCACCAATGACCACCCACCAATGACCACCCACCAATGACCACCCACCAATGACCACCCACCAATGACCACCCACCAATGACCACCCACCAATGACCACCCACCAATGACCACCCACCAATGACCACCCACCAATGACCACCCACCAATGACCACCCACCAATGACCACCCACCAATGACCACCCACCAATGACCACCCACCAATGACCACCCACCAATGACCACCCACCGATGACCACCCACCAATGACCACCCACCAATGACGACCCACCAATGACCACCCATCAGTGACAACCATTACCCTCTGATTACCATAAGCATCACCATAGCCACCACCACCACCGCCACCATAACCAGATCCATCACCACCACGATCACCATAACCAGTATCATCACCATCACCATCACCATCACCATCACCATCACCATCATCATCACCATCACCACCTCTCTCCCTCGCCCTCACCCTCACCCTCACCCTCACCCTCACCCTCACCCTCACCCTCACCCTCACCCTCACCCTCACCCTCACCCTCACCCTCACCCTCACCCTCACCCTCACCCTCACCCTCACCCTCACCCTCAATCTCCCCTCACCCTCCCCCTCCCCCTCCCCCTCCCCCTCCCCCTCCCCCTCCCCCTTTGCAGCAGCACGCACATAGAAGGCGGCCCAGTGGCACACGTCGTGCTTCAGCTCCGCGTCCATCTTGCGCATCAACTCCACTGTCAGGCGCTGGGGGGGGGGAAGAGGGGGGGGTGGGGTTGGGGGATCAGTGAGGTCATGCGCATCCATCTTGCGCATCAGCTCCACTGTGAGGCGCTGTGGGGGGGGGGGGGTGGAGGGGGGGGGGGAGGGGGGTTGGGGGTGGTGGGGGATCAGTGAGGTCATGAGCATCCATCTTGCGCATCAGCTCCACTGACAGGCGCTGCAAGGAGGGAGGGGGGGGATGCGTGGCAAGGGGTTGGGGCTTGAGGTTATGAGGTTATGCGTGTGCGTCGTGCTTCAGCTCCGCATCCATCTTGCGCATCAACTCCACTGTCAGTCGCTGGAGTAGGAAAGGGGGGGGAGGGGGAAGGAAAGAGAGGAAGGGAAAAGACAAGGAGGAAGCTATGTGAGAGAGGGGGATGTTGTGAGGGCCCATCTTGCACATCTGCTCCACCGTCATGCGCTGGCAAGTGGGCGTGTGAGGGGGGAGGAAGGAGGAAGGCGGGAGGAAGAAGAGGGGGAAGCAATGTGAGAGAAGGGGAGGTTATGAGGGCCATTTAGCACATCAGCTCCACTGTCAGACGCTGGAAGGGGGAACAGGGTGGGGTGAGGGTGAATAAGAGGAGGAAGCAATGTGAGAGAAGGGGAGGTTGTGAGGTCCATTTAGCACATCAGCTCCACTGTCAGACGCTGGGGGTGAGTGGAGAGCGGTTGGTGGTTTATGGCTTTGAGCCGACTCAAAAGTCACCTCAGGCATTGGACTAGGGCCTAGGCACTGGATCAGATGGGTGTAGAGGCTTACCTTGAGGATGAGGTGTGGCGGGATGCAGTTGATTAGAAGGTCGTAGAGCTTGGCTCGTATTTGAAACAGCCTGGCATGGAGGGCACGGGGGAGAGAGGGCAGAGGCGGATGGAGGAGAGGGCAGCAACTGTCTGAAGAGAGAGGGTGTAGAAGAGGGGGAGTAGGAGAGAAGCGCGGATATGGCGTGAGGTGGAGTGGAGGTGGGTGAAGATGGAATCGCACGAGGTGGGGTTAGCAGAAAGGGAGAAGTTATGAACTTCTTGGCTCCTAAACTCCTTCCTTCACACTTCCACCCTCTATACGACGTGAAAAGCATTCAGCCATTCCCTTTCGAATCGCAACAGGATGGTCCCACTCAAAATCCCTCCTCACCCTCCCCCCACCCGCCTACGCGTGCCTCACCGGCGGGGGCTATGTTCGCTGATGATGTCAGTAGCGATCTCAGCCACACATAGCTCCCAGTCGTTCTGCTGCACCGGCTGGTTGTCGCTCAAGGGGTAGCTGCGCACATGGGAATTGGGGGAGAACGGTGAGAGGGAGTGAGCTGGAGTACAGGGCGGTGTGCTGCAGGAGTTGACTTTTGAGGCGACTCAAAAGTCAACTCAGCAGCGATCTCCGCCACACAGAGCTCCCAGTCGTTCTGCTGCACCGGTTGGTTGTCGCTCAAGGGGTAGCTGCGCACATGCAGAGTGGGGGACAGCGGTGAGAGGGAGTGAGAGGGAGTACAGGGCGGTGTGCTGCAGGAGATGAGCTCGCAGGCAGGCACTCACTGGGTTCGCAGGCAGGCAGGGGACTCACTGAGCGGCCTTGGCAGCCTCGAGGGAGAGCAGTGCCTTGCGCAGGTTGCGGTTGCTGCTCACCGCCATCCGCCCTGCCACCACCGGCGGTAAGGTCACTCCCTCCTTGCCGGCCACCTCCTGTAACACGTCTACTATCTGCCGCACATGGGGAGGGGGGGGGGGGGTTGGTGGGAGGGGGGCGCAGACAGGGTGTGTTGTGAATCGACTAACAACAGCCCTGGCAGACCAGCGGTAGGCTGACGCTCTCCTTGCCGGCCACCTCCTGTAGCACGTCCACTATCAGCGAAGGAAGGCAGGGGGGGGGGAATAGAGCGAGCAGGGAGGAGACCAGGACCTGGGATGAGGGAACACGGAGGAACAGGGTGAGGGTGTGTGAGTGAGTGCGTGTAGTTGCACGACACATGGGTAAGAGGGGCACACCTGATCGTGGGATGGAGCAGCGATGCGGAGGTTGAGGCATCGCGAGCGAAGAGCCTCTGTGACCTGTGGGGTGGCAGGCAAGGCAACACGGCAGCATGGCAGCACAGAATGCAATCTGAGTGGACACAGACGTATGACAGGAAGAACGGAGTGCAAACCAATCACTGGCGAAACCCACAAATGCATGCGGGCTATAAAGGATGTCAGGATGGGACAGGCAGATCAAATCAAGGGCATGGCAACAACTCAAGTCAGGCATGAGTGACTGCATTTGGGGTGGGGAGCACTGCTTTGGCAAAAAAGGGGAGGCATTTGGCAGGGCAGGCAGGCAGCAGTGCAGTGGAGCACTGCTCCACGAGATGGCACGGCGCTCCACTGCTGCCTGCCTGCACTGCCACTGCCAGTGCAGAGGAGCACTGCCACTGCCAGTGCAGTGGAGCACGGAAGCAGGCAGGCTCCACAACACGGCACGCGCTCTTCAGCCGTAAAGCGCCTCACTGCCCAGCCCACCTCACCTGCAAGACGGAGGAGCAGCACATGACAATGCGGCACCTCACCTCACCTCACCTCACCTCACCTCACCTCACCTCACCTCACCTCACCTCACCTCGCCTCACCTCATCTCACCTCACCTGCCCACCTCACCTCACCTCACCTCACCTGCCCATCTCACCTGAGAGGCGGAGGAGCAGCACATGACGATGCGGCATGCAGCAGTGTAGCGCTCCATGGTGCGCCGCAGTGCGTGCTGTGCTTCCCTGCTTAGATGATCCACCTCGTTCAGCACCAGCACTGCTTGAGGTAAGGGGGGGGTGGGTGGAGGGGGAGAGGGAGAGGGAGGAGGGAAAGAGTGGAGAGAGCAGGAGAGGGGAGGGAGAGCATGCTGTGCTTCCATGCTTAGATGATCCACCTCGTTCAGCACCAGCACTGCTTGGGGTGGGTGGGGTTGGTGGCGGGGTGAAGAGAGGTGAAGAGGGAAAAAGGAAGCGTGGTGGAGAGGAAGTGTGGAAAAAAAAAGTGAACTAGAACAGAGAGGTTGGTAGACAGAAAAAGGCACCAGAACTGACCGTGGAAAGGCAACTAGCCATCTGAGTATTGACTGACCACGACTTGCCTAGATTGCAGCAACATACTTGTCAATGCGACTCAATGCTAACAATGAATGGCACACCAACCTCCCTCAAGATCAGCCAGCGCCACACCGTCCAACACTGCCAGAGTCGGCTTTTGAGGCGCCTCAAGAGCCACGCACCTCGCACAGCCACCCACGGCCACACCCGTTCCACACACACCTTTGAAGCTGCGGTTCCCCTTGCTGCCAATGGCCTATTGCGCGCCATGTCCTTGATGATCTCCTGCACCACATATCGGTCCTGAAAGCCCTTCGAGTGGACTCACATCACAAGCCACCCATCCCCACACTAGTCTCACCTTCGAAGCTTCTGTTCCCCTTGCTGTCGATGGGCCTATTCCTTGCCATGTCCTTGATGATCTCCTGCACCACATAGCGATCCTGGAAGCCCATTGAGTCGACCCAACAACCCACCCTGCACCCTACACGCACCCTTAAAGCTTCTGTTGCCCTTGGAGTCAATGGGCCTATTCCGTGCCAGGTCTTTGATGATCTCCTGCACCACGTATCGGTCCTGAAAGCCGGCATCGCTGGGACTGAGCTCCACGTGGTGGTTGCTCGCCACTGTCGTCAGCTCCACCTCTAGCTTGCGCGTGCCTGCCTGCCAGCAGGCAAGGGAAACAGTCGATGTAACCGAATTACAGGCTAGATATATTGCTGGGTTTTGATTCATCGCCTGGCAGACAATTGATGTAACTTGGTTGGGGGGGAAGGCATGCAGAAGAGGAGAGGGGCATCTGAAACAACTCACGCTCTGCCATCGCTACATGGGTCAGACACGAGGCAAGCTGCACAGTTGAGGAGTTGAGTGATGCGTACCTCAATCTTCCACGGCTTGTTCTCTACCTTCACCTCGACGCACACACACACACACGCACACACACACACACACACGCACACACACGCACACACACACACACACGCACACACGCACACACACACACACACACACGCACACACGCACACACACACGCACACACACACACACGCACACACACACACACGCACGCACACACACACACACGCACACGCACACACACACACACACACGCACACACACGCACGCACACACACACACACACACACACACACACACTGACACGTACTCTCATCATTTTCACACATGCATGAACACAAACCAAAACATATGGGCACAGATAAATACCGTTATGAGGTGTCAACAAACACACCGCCAATAGTTGAGAGTGTTCTTCTCGCTTGCTAAACGGTGTGCCATCCCATCCCCACCACCCCCCTTCAGGCCCCACGCCAAGCCCACACAGCTGACGGACCCTGTCACACATGAGGATGCAATAGATACAGTGTTCAACACCGTTCGTTTCTAAGATGGAGCGTTTCCATTAATACTCAAAACGTGCTCATGTCACTCTCCCTCCTTCCCCTCGCCCTCCCGCTCTCCCAACCGATCCCCACACGTTCTCCAACCCTCCCAACCCAACCCCCCCCTCCCCCCTCCCCGTCTCTCCCCCTCTCTCCCTCCCCGCCCCCACCTTATCAGCCCCGGGGCCGAACATCTCGCGCAGCAGAGCGAGCACGAGAGTCTTCTTGCCCGCACCTGACGGGCCGAAGAACAGCAGGTGCGGACAGTCGCCTGCTTGCACCTGCAGCCCGGGGGGAAAGGGGAGTGGGAAGGGGGGAAGGGGGGAGTGGGAAGGGGGGAAAGATGTCGAGACGAGACACGCATTACTGTTGCTCGATGAGCCTGCGAGGGGAGGAGAGGGGGGGACGGGTGGGGACGGGAGGGGAGGGGAGGGGAGGGGAGGGGAGGGGAGGGGAGGGGAGGGGAGGGGAGGGGAGGGGAGGGGAGCGGAGGGGAGGAGGAGGCCCACAGGCACCCTCATGCCACCTTGGCCTGACGGGCCGAACAGCAGCGGATACGAGCAATCGCCCGTACGGGCCCACAGGGAAGGGGGAGCGAGGAGGAGAGGAAGGGAGGGAATACAAACATGAATTGTGGACCGAGGAACCTGGAAGGGAGAGGCATGCAGGGCGTGCGCGACCGGGGAGGTCGAACAGAACAGCAGCAGATGGGGGCATACGATTTGGTGTGCGCCTTGGGAGCGGGAAGGGGGGTGGAAACGAGGGGAATATGCGCTGCTGTGCGCTACCCACCAGCTGCTTCAGCTGTAAAGCCGTGTCGCGGTGAACAGTGATTTTGTCCAGCGTGGCTGGCCGGTGCTTGTCCACCCATAGCATTCTGACACGTTCGCCACCGAGACTAACCCACGGACGCTAACGGATGGTCAAATACCTCCGCGACGCGATATCTGGTACTAGCGCAGATTGAAAGAAGAGAAGCCGTTGTAGAACCGAAGCCAATTCCTTGTGAGGATCACGGGTTACAATCTCACGTCGCGTCCTTTGCGAGGCTAGCGCAACCGAGGCTTGAGGGCGAGAACGAGAGGGAGGGACTATGGCTTGAGAGATGCCTATAGTTGAGCGCTCGGGGCGGCTGGTTCGCTAAGATCGGACTCCTTTCGCCTACATTGCCGAAAGAAAGTCATTCGTGACAAATCAGGAACAACAAAATTCGTGCTTCGATTCAGATGTTCGTGTTGTTGCTTCAAAATCTTCTGTCCACAACCTCTCGTGCTGTACTGGTCCAGCCCAAGTTACAGTTCGGTGCAGAGAGTTTACTGCTGATTTGCAGATTTGCACAACCACACACATCGATCGCACAGATGGTAGCCAGGGCCCAAAATTGGTTTTAGGCCACCCTGCCTAAGGGAATGTTCCTGGCCGGTGTCAAACTTCGAGCCAAGTTTGCTTGGTGTCAGGCTTCCCAGGGGAGTCTGACACGAAGAAACGATTTTGCCCCATGCCTGTCTATTCCACCTCGTGTCAAGCAGCCTGGCCCGAAGTTTGACACCGGCCAGGAACGTTCCCTAATCAAGGTCTCAGCCTGTCCCACCTTGATGGCCTAAGGTAAAATTTCTGATACCCTGACAAATACAGGCTAAAAAAATTAGTAGCCTTAAACCTAACATGATGCTTTTTAGTCACACGGATTCCGTCCGTGCGTGACTTAGTTGTAGAATTTTCTCCGAGTTGAATGATCGCAGGTTCGACCCTCGAATGATCAATTGAAAGAACGCTCAGTTCTCCGAATCAGTACCTTGTGTAACACCTATGTTACACTATTCAGTCAGGGGAAAAAAACTTCTACACTGTTTTTGAAAGGGTAAAAAGAAAACCACAAATTTGAAGAAAGGGTAACGATACGGTTAGCCTGCCTTGATCAGGGTAACTGAAAAAAAGCGGCCTACAGAAAGGGAAAAAAGGATATTTTACCCTGATATTTTGGGCCCTGATGGTAGCGCGCTTGTCCTCCTGCCAAAGTTCGAACTTCTAGAAAGGTTGTACACGGTAGGATACGTCAGAGAGACGTTTCACCACGGTACAAAGCGGTACTAGGCTCGAACTTTGACAATCTACAGCAAAAGACACTCGCCCTTAAAAAAGTTCGAGCGCGTGTGTGTTTCCGCATAATCAACGATAAGACTTCTGGAAATTTCTACTATTATCATCGTGTGCAAGCCGGGTAGAAATTATTCTGTACTCGACTCTAAATCAAGCTGGTGATAGTCCATTCCTTAGTCGATTTGTGTCGACGAGCCTGCAGAGGTTTGGAGAGATTTGATGAGCGAAAACAACGGATCCATGGATGCAGGGTGTAACAACCACGGCCCTTATAACAACGGGCAACCGTGTGTTTAATATAATCCTCCTTGACAATTTATATAAAATCAAGATACAAGCCTTTCAAGATTAAACTAATCCCACCAAGGGATAAACTAGCCTTGATAATACTCTTGAAGCTTGAGAGGAGGAAGAGAGCTTGAAGAAGGTTGGTGAAGCTTTAGCAAGTAGGTAGGAGCTTCTTGTAGAGCTTATCCTTGAAGTAAACACAATTCTAGTTGTGTAGGAGAGCTTGTTAGAGAGAAACACAAGACTTAGAGAAATCTTATTTCCAAGTTGGTAAGTTGGAGTTGGGAAGTGGGAATGAGCTTGAAAGCTCCAACCCCTTCCACAATACCCCTTGGGGCTCTTCCCAACCATGGCTTCCATGGTTGGGGAGTTAATAGCCTTGGAGCCTAGGTGGGTTTGGTTGGGAGTTATGGTTGTTTTGCCTTTGAGCCTTGGATTTGTTTGTTAACTTAATTGTGTTGGATGGTTGTTTTGTGTTTGGTTGGATTGTAACACCAACTGGCACAATTTGATTGGTTGGAAATCTAACCATTCAATCCCCACTTTGATGGGTTGGAATGTTTCCAAGCCTCAAGGTTGAGGGTTGGGAAAACCAAACCAACATTTCACATCCCATACCTCCTCAACCCAACCTCATCCTTCCGTCGAGAAATCTCTCGACTTATAACTAGGTCGATTTAGCAGCGAGTTAGGTGTGTGAGGTAGGTAAGCGTTACACTCCTCCCCCCTCAGTTGGCAACGTCCTCGTTGCCTTGAGGTGCTTCTGAGGACGAGCGCTTCGAGCACGCCGTGTCACATTACGACCAGGGTCAACACCATCCACTGGCTGTGCGGCAGCTCGTCGGGCCAGATCCGTCATGTATGACTGAACTGCAGTTTCAGTCAAATGCTCTTCTGGCTCCCATGAGTTGTGTTCAGGCTCGTAGCCTTCCCACTTGATGAGGAACTCTCGTACCGTCTTGCGGCCGCGCTGTCGATCACGATGCATCAGCACTCGTTCGACTTTATAAAACAGTTTCTCCCCAAGGACGATCGTTGGTGGCGGCAAGTACTTGCCCTCTGCAACATACTTGTTCAACAGAGACACATGGAAGACGTTGTGAATCTACAATGTATCAGGCAGCTTAAGCTTGTAAGCTACCACACCAACACGCTTGATCACCTCAAAGGGCCCAATCCATCGAGGGAACAGCTTTCGTGCTCCAGGGATTTTGAGACGAATGTTTTTCGTGCTCAACAAAACTTTGTCTCCGACCTCAAATGAGACTTCCCGGCATTTCATGTCGGCGTAAGACTTTTGTCGCTGCTGGGAGAGTTGCAGCCAATGACGAGCAGACTTAAGCGCTTCTTGCTGCTTGCCAACAAAGTCTTTAGCGGCTGGAATTTTCAATCCACCGATCCCATGCGTAGCAGGTGTTGTGGGATGCCGACCATAGTTCAGAATGAAAGGTTTCTCACGTGTACCCTCGTGAACTGAATTCTTCACTGCGAACTTAACGACAGGTAACAACTCGTCCCAATCATCCTGAGTTGGGCCAATGAATGAACGAAGCATCTGCTTAAGTGTCCGGTTTGTTCGTTCCGTCTGCCCATCCGTTTGTGGGTGAACGCCGATGACAACTTAAAGCCCAAAGCCCGAATTACAAAGTCAAAAGCAAAGTGGTGACACTGTGCCTCCCGCACCAACTTTTCCAAACCACGTTTAGGGGTCCGCGCCTGCTTGGTTACCATGGTTTGGTGGGTGCGAGTTTCGACAAGCCCAAAGAGACCCCTGCAGCACATGACTTAGAAATTACGAGCAGACATCCCAGGGTGCCTACGTGATGGTAATTCGGGTTTCCAAATCACACTCGGTTTCATCTCATGCGCCCCCGCTGTTCCCGACGGGTCTCCTCACCGATGTGAGGAAAGCGCGCAATCTATGGGATATTCTCCGAAACGCCATGCCTTCCGATCGGCTTCCGCCATCGTCGCGCGATAGCCGTCGCTCTCATTCCGCGCCTTTCCGCCTCACATCTCTTCGCGAACACCTCGGATCTATGTTATTAGCAACTATCACATCTTCGCACGGTTCGCCATCCACCGATTCGTCGCGCGTTTAGGTCTCCCCAGATACGCCCTCCCGCCGCCATTGCGAATAGTGCTAGTAACGCGGAGGCATGTAACGAGGACGACGATATGAGCGGGTACGGCGAGTCGTCGTCGGAGGATATGCGCAATGCGAAGGCGTGTCGCGCACGCGATTCTCAGCGGGTGGTTCGCCCAGGGGATGAGCCTCGGGGAATGGCACTGGGCGGGGGACGACGTGGGGGAGCGCGACGGAGAGGTTGGCGGACTGGGGGGGAACACGCGGGGATCCGCCCGTCACTCTCCCTTCCCGTCGCTCTCCCTTCCCGTCGCTCTCCCTTCCCGTCGCTCTCCCTTCCCATCTCGCACACGTGTCACCCTACGTATTCTCCCCCTACTCCCTCTTTTCCCTCCCTCCAATAATCGCCTTCCTTCCCCATCCCCTTCCCTGCTTTCCCCCATTCTCTTCCCTGCTTCCCCCCATCCCCCTCCCTGCTTCTCCCCATCCTCTTCCCTGCTTCCCCTCATCCCCTTCCCTGCGTCCCCCCGTCCTCTTCATTCTTTCCCCTTATCCCAAAAGCCCTGCTTCCCCCCATCCGCATTTCTACTTCCCCCCCTCCCCGTCTCTGCCTCCCCATGACCCCTTCCCTGCTTCCCCCCATCCCCTTCCCTGCTTCCCCCCATCCCCTTCCCTGCTTCCCCCCATCCCCTTCCTTGAGTCCCCCCATCCCCTTCCCTGCTTCCCCCCATCCCCTTCCTTGATTCCCCCCATCCCCTTCCCTGCTTCCCCCCATCCTCTTCCCTGCTTCCCCACATCCCCCTCCCTGGTTCCCCACATCCCCCTCCCTGGTTCCCCCCATCCTTTGCCCTGCGTCTCCCCATCCCCCTCCCTGCGTCCCCCCATCCTCTTCATTGTTTCTCCTTATCCCAAGCCCTGCTTCCCCCCATCCGATTACACATTCCCCCCCTCCCCTTCCCTGCTCCCCCATGTCCCCTTCCCTGCGTTCCTCCCCATCCCCCTCCCCATCCCCCTCCCCATCCCCCTCCCCATCCCCCTCCCCATCCCCCTCCCCATCCCCCTCCCCATCCACCTCCCCATCCACCTCCCCATCCACCTCCCCATCCACCTCCCCATCCACCTCCCCATCCACCTCCCCGCCACCAGGCGCTCGCCCTGCTAGCATGGCATCTGTTGCCGTGCTTCCGTGGCACCTCTGTGGCATGCACATCTCCCACGCCTCGCAGGCTACTACACCGCACATCACCGTCAGCTTTTATCCATTGATGGTGGGTGGGTGGGTGGGTGGGTGGGTGGGTGGGTGGGTGGGTGGGTGGGTGGGTGGGTGGGTGGGTGGTGGGTGCATGTCTATCCCCATGCATGTCTATGTGCATGCATGTCTATGTGCATGCATGTCTATGTGCATGCGTGTCTATGTGCTTGCATGTCTATGTGCATGCATGTCTATGTGCATGCATGTCTATGTGCATGCATGTCTAGGTGCATGCATGTCTATGTGCATGCATGTCTATGAGTGTGCATCTCTATGCCCATGCTTGTCCATGTGCATGCTTTTTTATGTGCCGGGGTGTTTGCTTGCTCTCACTGCCATGCTTGCTCTCACTGCCATGCTTGCTCTCACTGCCATGCTTGCTCTCACTGCCATGCTTGCTTGCTCCTGTCTGCTGCCACTTCTTCCAGTGCGCTCCTCGCCCTTCCTGCTGCCCATTTATTCCTGCCCCGCTCCTTCCCCTCACCCCGCTGCGTTCAGGACAGAGACTATTCCCCCTCTGCTTCCCCCCTTCCCCTCCACAGTCCAGTGCACATGGTGGGGGGGGACAGGGTGGGGGGATGTTTCGCTTCTTACAAACATGCACCTTGCTCCGCCTCACTGCACCATTCCCTGCCTCTTCCCCCTGCACTTCCCCCTCTTCCCCTCAGTGCTTCGTCTCGCATCCCTCCTGTTGCTTCATCTGCTTTGTCCTCTCCAGCAATCCTGTGGAACACACTCCGACCCCTGGCACCTCTCGCACACTCCTCCGTGTACTACCCACTAAGAGCAATGAATGTGCGAGGAGCGGAGGGTGAGTGGCACAGGCCGTACATACGAGAATGGGGGGTTCATCACACACCCTTTCACCAACGTCCCTTCTGCAAGAGAAGCGGCTCCATATCTCATAATTTACGAATCGTTTTTTTCTGGGACGGCCATGTTTAGTTGCCAAGAGCTTTAGCTAACTGAGCATGTTTAGTGGCTGGGTTGTGACTTGTCTGCTACCGGTAGATGGTTGGAAATCCCAATTATTAGGTGCTAAAGTATGATGCTAGAATAGTGTTTGTTTACTGTTTAGAGAGAATGGTTGAAATAATGAGTCAAACATGCTTGTCACTTGCAAATTATCATGCACACATGGTGAGAGTACATGTTTGTTTACTGGTGGATGGGGGGAGGAAGTGACATCGAGTTTATGTCTGAGAAAGTCGGCGCGTTTGGGCAGGTGGATGTGCAGGGGATTGTGTTGCCGCCGCCCGTATGCAGAACATCTGCTATATAGGGGAGCCGTGGTGGAGAACGATAGGAAGGGGAACTGGTGAGAAGAAGGAATGGCAGGAAGCAGCAGGGGGGAGAGGAGGAGACAGTAGAGCAAATGGAGAAGAGACATACGGAGAAACTATGGTGAGGAATTCAGAGAGAAGCTAGGTGCAGGGGGGAAACTGCAGGGTGCAGGGGGGAGGGAAATGGCAGGGAGCAAGCGGGAAACTGCATGGTGCAGGGGGGAGGGAAATGGCAGGGAGCAAGCGGGAAACTGCATGGTGCAGGGGGGAGGGAAATGGCAGGGAGCAAGCGGGAAACTGCATGGTGCAGGGGGGAAACTGCATGGTGCAGGGGGGAAACTGCAGGGGGCAGGGGGGTTACTGAAGGGAGCAGGGGGGAACTGAAGAGAGCGGGGTGGCAAAATGAAGAGTGGAGGCGGGTAACTGAAGGGAGGAAGGGGGGAACCGCAGGGAGCAGGGGGGTAACTGAAGGGAGCAGGGGGAAAATGAAGAGAGCGGGGGGGGAAATGAAGAGCAGACGGGGGTAACTGAAGGGAGCAGGGGGGGAACTGCAGGGAGCAGGGGGGTAACTGAAGGGAGCAGGGGGGTAACTGAAGGGAGCAGGGGGGTAACTGAAGGGAGCAAGGGGGTAACTGAAGGGAGCAGGGGGAAAAATGAAGAGAGCGGGGGGGAAAATGAAGAGAGGACGGGGGTAACTGAAGGGAGCAGAGGGGAAACTGCAGGGAGCAGGGGGGGAAATGAAGAGACCGGGGGGGAACTCCTAGGGAGCGGTTTCCAGGAGGTGGGTGGGAGAAGAGTGGGAGAGGGTGGGAGAACCTCGCATACCCCGCCCCATACACTCATTCCACGTTTCCCCCTTGCATACCCCGCCCCACACACCCACTTCGCGCTTTCCCCTTGCATACCCCGCCCCACACACCCATTCCGCGTTTTCCCCCCTTGCATACTCCGCCCATACACTCATTCCGCGTTTCCCCCTTGCATAGCCCGCCCCACACACCCACTTCGCGTTTTCCCCTTGCATACCCGGCCCCACACACACATTCCGCGCTTTCCCCTTGCATACCCCGCCCCACACACACATTCCGCGCTTTCCCCTTGCATACCCCGCCCCATACACCCATTCCGCGTTTTCCCCCTTGCATACTCCACCCATACACTCGTTCCGCGTTTACCCCTCGCATACTCGCCCCACACACCCACTAAGCGTTTTCCCCTTGCATACCCCGCCCCACACACCCATTCCGCGCTTTCCCCTTACATACCCCGCCCCATACACCCATTTTGCATTTTCCCCTTGAATCCCGTGCCCCACAAACCCTCTCGGCGTTTCCCCCTCGCACACCGCGCACCACACACCCATTCCTCATCTCACCCTCTCATCCCGCGCTATTCCCTGCCCATTTCGCATTTCTTCCGTTCACCCACGCCTGACAACCTCGGTACGCATTTTTTTATCCTGTCCCGCACACACGCGTTCCGATATTCCTCCTATCATAAAGCGCCGCAGACAACCAATCGGATGTGCTACGTATTCTCTTCCACCAATCCCATGGGTCCGTCCTATTCAATGCCATGGTATGTCACCTCTCGAGGCCTTGCGCAACACGAGCGCCCCCTGGGCCTTTTGTTTGGCGTCGCTAAGCCTGTTCTGTCGCGACGTGAACCACGAAATCCTATTCCGTTTTATCGCGACATGCTCCACCTCATAACCGATGCAGTCCGCGCTCTGGCATTCCCACCATTCTCACGTAGCTATTTTGTCCCCTAACGAGCTCTGGTATTTTACCTGGCGCTTACATCGAATGAGGATTTTATCGTCGTGGCTCTAGTTGGCGTTCTATGCGTAGGTCCAGCTAAGCCCAGATGCGGAGGTGTCTCCCAATGTTCTGACTGTCGGGTAGAAAAGTGGTGACAGTTTGACAGGTTGGTTGTAATTTGACAAAGTCGTGCCAAGGTTCATTCGGGATTTCGAGTGGTTGAAGCAGACCACCAGGCTTCTTTGTGTCCGTTTTATTCCGTGCGCATGCATCGCAGCGCGTCACGAATTGCTGGACCTAAGTGCCTAGTCCCGGCCACCAGTACACATCGCTCAGGGCCCACCTGGTCTTCTTGACCCCTAGGTGTCCTCCGTACTTAGCGGCATGCACTTCTTCCAGAATATCATTCCGCAGGTTGCCCACGTGAGGTACAACAATCTCATTCTTACGCCACCAGAGCTCATGCTCCCACTTGAGTTCCTTCATGTTTCGTGGGTTCTGAAACCAGGGGTCAAGTTGATACCCTGTGCGGATGCGTTTCAGAAAACCACTGAAGGTAATCTCACTCACTCGAGCCGTTGCTAGGACACTGAAGCAAGCAGAAAATACCGCTGCATCCTCTGTGTCGTCTAGCCGTGTTGCTGCCCCTATCGGCTGTCTGCTGAGGGGGTCAGCCAGGTTCGTCGAACCTGCTCGATATCGAATATCGAAAGTGAACCCGCTAAGGAGTTCCGCCCATCGGGCTTGGCGTCGAGTAAGCGTGGCTTGGGTGGAGAAGTAGGTGTTTGGACAATGGTCGGTCGTAACCACAAAGTCCACACCCTCCAGATAACATCGCCATGTTCGTAGCGCATGAACTACCGCCAACAATTCATGTTCGGACGTCGTATAGCGCTGCTCTGCCGGGGAGAGCTTTCGACTCTCAAATGCCACTGGTCTCCCCTCTTGCAAGAGGACAGCCCCAATCCCTATCAATGAGGCGTCGGTAACGACCTCATAGGGTTTCGTCGGATCTGGTAAAACCAGTACCGGAGCGTTGGTCAGCATTCGCTTGACCTCGTCGAATGCCTTTTGGCATTGCTGTGTCCATTGCCAAGCGCTACTCTTGCGAGTGAGGGCCGTCAATGGAGCCACAAAGGTAGAATAATTCTGCAAGAATCGACGAAAATAGTTTGCCAGTCCAAAAAACGACCTGATTTGTCCCACATCTTGTAGCACTGGCCAGTTCTGGACTGCGGCAACTTTCTTTGGGTCGACTTTGAGACCGTCATGTCCCACGAGATGGCCAAGATATTCCAACTCGCGTTTGTAGAAATGACATTTCCACAGACGAGCATAGAACTTATGCTCTCGTAGTTTCCCCAACACCCACTTAAGGTGTCGTGTGTGCTTCTCTTCTGTCTTGGAATAAACCAAGATATCATCCAGATAGACCAGGACGAACTGTCCAATCGCCTCGCGAAAGACATCGTTCATGGCCCTCTGAAAAGAGGCAGGAGCATTGGTCAAGCCAAAGCTCAGCACTCGCCACTGAAAATGACCAAACGGTGAACGGAAAGCCGTTTTGGGTACACCTTCTTAAGTGATGCGCAATTGATGATACCCCTGTGCGAGGTCTAGTGCGCTAAACCACTGAGCACCTTGGAGTTTATCGAACAGGTCCTCTATCCTTGGTAGGGGATACCTGTTTTTCACCGTTATCTTGTTCAGAGCACGGTAGTCTACGCACATGCGTAAGCCTCCGCCCGTTTTGTTCACGAACAAGATTGGCGCTCCGTAAGGCGATGCGCTTGGCTCAATCCATCCTTTCCTGAGGTACTCCTCAATTTGCTGTTTAGCCTCCTCGTACTCAGCTGGACTGAGGCGATACAGAGGTCTAAACGGTGGGAGTTTTCCAGGCTCCACTGGGATGGTGTGACCTTCAGCACGGTCCGGAGGAAGGCCATCTGGGATGGGCTCAAAAACCTCCACAAATTCGTCTGCCAGTGCTTTTATCTGAGGCGGAAAATCCTCGACCCCAGGATGTTCTTGTTTAGCATTCTCAAGCTGTACCACAAAGAATGTATCAGCTTGTCGAACATGATGTTCAAACTCATTTGCAAGCGCAAAACTCACGTCGGGGCGTTCCAACGTGGGTTGGCCGTTCGTGATCAAGTCCTTGGGCACTTGCCACTGGACAGTATCACCATTCTTTGAGAATGAGACACTATTGTCCTGGAAATTGAGCTTAACTTCATTCGCTCGAAGCCAATCCATTCCAAGGACAAGGTCGACGCCTGCGAGAAGGGGTAACACATATGCGAAATTTTCTTCGCGGTATCCCTCAATCTCCATGTTGATCTGTGTCTGCCCTTTGCTTGGGATGATGCTATCATTTCCAAGACGAATGGGGCAAGACGGTCCTTCAACGAGGATCGTGCGTGTTGTGACCCACTTTTCATAAAAAAGGGACATAGTTGCACCCGTATCAACAAGGATTTTTGCATTTTCCCCGTTCACGCTACCCGCAAGCAACAAATTCTGTTGAACCTTTGGGCGAATAGGACATGCCACAATACTCGTCGAAGGTTTGTAGTACACCTTGACGTTGTGACGAGAGCGTCCATGCGACTGAGAGTTGGTCCACCACACATGGTGTCCCTTGTCCCACGCCGCTAGGACCGGCCATCCACGAAGCGCATGGAACAATTCGCTTTTCACTGTGCGAGTCACCAACGCGACCGAAATCCGGGGGTGCTCTTGAGTACAACGACTCACAATCTCAATGACAGAAGGCAAAATGTCAAAGCCACAGAAAACAATTGAAAATTTATCCTGCATTGCTTCCATGGAAATGTTCTCGAGTGGGTACGATCGAGGATAAAAAACAGAGTTTTTATTAAAAGAAGAGGCAAACAAACAAGAGATTTTGCAATCAGCAAGCTTCTCTAGCTTTAATATATCATCATCACATAGCACATATGCCTCATCCACTCGATCTACTCCTCCAACTAGGTACCCACACCCTAGTTGGGCTTCTGAAAATCCTTCTTTCCAGAAGGTCCAGCGCCGCCTGGCTTAGGCGTCCCAGAGTACTTGATTTGGTTCTTGTTACGGCGCTGCCTCATGATGTGTCCGATCATTCCACAGCCGTTACACTGCATCTTGGAGAAATCCGGCTTGTTAGGGCCCTGACCTCCCCCCCCGTTAGCCCTCTTGGCCTGTGGTTCAGGCTGACGATCACGCTGCTGGAAAGGTCGCTTGTTTGAACCGCCTCCGCCATTGGCATTCTGGGGATGGTTCCCACGACCACCAGAGCCCTCAGCACGGGGCTGCTGGTTTGGCTTTGCAGGACCATAGATGTACGTGCGGATGATGTTGTTAGTTTTGATGACCTGCTCCTTCATCTCCTTGTAAGTCGTCCAATTGGTCATGCCACCAGTCATGTATGCCTGCTGCAGGTTGACAGGGAGGCCTTTCATGAAGACGTGCATCATCTCCTCCTCAGACAAGGGCTTCTGGAGCAAACGTGTTGCGGCTTCAAGCTCGACCGCATATTCCTGCACCGAACGGTCATGGCACTTGATTCTCTCAAGACGTCCGCGCAGTTCCAGGTCGGACTTCTTGACCATGAATGCCTCTTTCAGCGCGGTGCAGAGCTCCGACCATCCAAACGGTCCCTGAGCCTGCTTCTTAGCGCCATACACTGCCCTGCGGGCCACCTCGTCCAATGCACGAGTAGCTGCAGTAACGCGAGCCTCAGGACGCACATTCGCAAGGACCATGGTGTCATTCACCAGGTCAAGCCAAGGCTGCACCTCCGTCTTGCTATGGTTAAACTCAGGCAGAGGCGCCGAGAGAGACCCAAAGGGCGAGGTCTCGGTTGGAGGTGGCTGGTGCGTAGCCGTCGCAGCGCCTACCGGCGCAGGTGCGGACGGAGCAGGTGCCGGCTGAGCAGCAGGAGCGGGCCTACGCCTAGGAGGAGGTTCGTAGATACCCTCCCTCCTAAGCTGGGTCACCTGCTCATGGAGCTTGGTGACTGTTGCTCGCAGATTATTGCAAGTCTTCTGAAGCCACTCAATTTGGCGGCTTTTAGTGCCCAAGCTGCGGCGCAACTCAGTAGCCTCCTTCATGACAATGCGCATCTCAGCCTCAATATTCTGAGTATGCTTCTTGAGTCCATCAATGGGCGTCTGCTGCTGCAGGATGGTGATATTCTGAGTTGCCACTTTAGCCTGGAGTTGGACAATCTCCTCGGAGATAGGATAAGTCGTGCCTTCACCCTCAGTGAAGTCATTTTCATCACCAGTGGCCTCCTTTCCACCGGTGTTATCCTCCTCCCCATGGTTGTCAGCTTCACCATGGTTCTCAGCTTCACCATGGGTATTAGCTTCAACGTGGGTATCAGCCTCAACATAGTTATCCTCATCCTCCAGGTCCAGGTTCTCAATATCATCCAGCTCAATGTCAGCCATTGCCTCATCTTGATTGAGGTCAATCTCAGCAGCATTGTTCACCACCTCATTAGGTGCAGTGGGCCCTTCCTCCCTTGCCATATCCTTCTCTTGGCCAGATGCCATAAGGATTAAGGGAGCTTGTAAGATCTGGGTTGATTCTGTTAAAAACCTTTTACCAACTCAATGGTAAAGCAAGAAATTCTTATAAAAGAAATTTCTTCAACAGAATAATCCAATGTTACCAAAGGTAACAGATTTGTTGCCAACACCCCCAATCACCTAAGTGAAAGGGCAGGGTCTATCCAAATCTCAATAAAGAGAATTTGTATAACCCTCAACAAATCCACCAGATCAAAGTTTATACTCCACTACTCAATAGTAGAGAGTCTTCCAACAAAAGGTGGGCAAGGGAGATAAATCTCTCTTCTTAGCTTGAAATTGCAGTTGTAGATCTTGTAGCTCTTGAACCTTCAAGCTTCCAGATCTTGAGTGTCCTCTTAAAGAGAAACCACAACTCCAAGATCTATAAAAAAAAAAAAATCTCTAGGGGCAAAATTCCCACTAGGCTTAGGATAACCCTAGCTCTAGATACCAATGTAACAACCACGGCCCTTATAACAACGGGCAACCGTGTGTTTAATATAATCCTCCTTGACAATTTATATAAAATCAAGATACAAGGCTTCCAAGATTAAACTAATCCCACCAAGGGATAAACTAGCCTTGATAATACTCTTGAAGCTTGAGAGGAGGAAGAGAGCTTGAAGAAGGTTGGTGAAGCTTTAGCAAGTAGGTAGGAGCTTCTTGTAGAGCTTATCCTTTAAGTAAACACAATCATAGTTGTGTAGGAGAGCTTGTTAGAGAGACACACAAGACTTAGAGAAATCCCATTTCCAAGTTGGTAAGTTGGAGTTGGGAAGTGGGAATGAGCTTGAAAGCTCCAACCCCTTCCACAATACCCCTTGGGGCTCTTCCCAACCATGGCTTCCATGGTTGGGGAGCTAATAGCCTTGGAGCCTAGGTGGCATATTTGTTTGGTTGGGAAAACCCAACTTAATTGTGTTGGATAGTTGTTTTGTGTTTGGTTGGATTGTAACACCAACTGGCACAATTTGATTGGTTGGAAATCCAACCATTCAATCCCCACTTTGATGGGTTGGAATGTTTCCAAGCCTCAAGGTTGAGGGTTGGGAAAACCAAACCAACATTTCACATCCCATACCTCCTCAACCCAACCTCATCTTCCTCATCCTTCCGTCAAGAAGTCTCTCGACTTAGAACTAGGTCGATTTAGCAGCGAGTTAGGTGTGTGAGGTAGGTAAGCGTTACACAGGGCGCCGCGAAGACGCAATGGCAGCAGCGACGGCAATCGTTAGCGAAGCGGGCCCGGGGAGAGGAGAGGAGGAAAATTCCCATTCCGTGACACCCAGGAAGCAGGCGGGGCGACTGTGCGCAGAAATGGGTGCAACGGCGGAGAAGCGGGGAAACTGCAGAAACGAGGGGAGGGAGTCGGACGATGGGAGGAGTGGTACAAAGAGGAGAGCCTCCACGTGCGTTGACGAAGGGTTTGGCCTAAAGGTCTACAGGAGGAGAGGTGCCGCTGGGAACGATGGAGTAGTTGTTAAGATAGAGGAAGGAGCGGAGGGAAATGATGAGGTAGTCGGTTTGGAGTTGGGACGTGATGACCTGACAGCTGGTGAGATGGCAGGTGCTCACGTGGTAGGTGCTGAGGTGGCAGATAATGAGGCGGTAGGTGATGACATGGCTGGTGACGTTCCAGCTGGCAATATTGTGGGCCCCTTGCTGGCTGTGGAGAGAGAAGAAGGAGAGGTAGAAGTCGATGACGTGGACAGTGATGGCGAGGCACATGATGTGGCAGCGGCTGACGAGAGAACGGGTGACGTGGCTAGTGATGATAAGGTGGAAGCTGCTGGCGTGATGACACGTGTCGATCGCATGGAGGCAGCGAGGAGGGCAGATGAGTTATCATTGGCTGTGCTCATTGGGTGCTTTCAGCGGGCTGTGGAGGCCACTGTGAAAGCGCGAGTGGAGGCGAGGGTTGTTGAGATGGAGGAAAGGGAGAAGCGATTGAGAGAGAAGGAGGGTGTGAAGAGAAAGGAATTAGAAAGGAAGTTGGCTGAGGCTAATTTAAGGATCAAGAGGATGGAAGAGGAGATGAGTGGGGCAGTGAGGCTGATGGCTGAATTGGAGGGAAGGCTTAGGGAGGCCGAGGAGGGATTGAGCAAAGAAGAGGAAATGATTGCACGAGAGGTGGAAAGGAGTGTTTCTGAGGATGGTGAGCTTGTGAAGAGGCGAGAAGAGGAGCTGAGGGAAGCGTTAAAGGAATGCGAGCAGGTGAAAGCAGGGTTGGAGGAGAGGCTTAGGGAGACAGAGGAGCGAGTGAGAAAGGAAGAGGCAGCAAAGAGAGAGGCAGAGAGGAAAGCGAGTGAGGCTGCAGAGATGGCAAAAAAGTGGCACGAGGAGTGGAAAACAGCGTTGAACGAGGCTGAGAGACTGCTCGCACGGCGTGATGAGAGCGAAAGAGAGGCAGCGGACAGATTCATGGAGGAAATGGAAAAGCTGGTCAGTGAAGTGAAGAGGAAAGCGAGTGAAGCTGCAGATCTGGCGAAGAGGTGCAAAGAGGGCGACGAGTTGGTGGGTGAGTTGAGGGAGAGACTTGGTGAGTTGAGGGAGAGACTTGGTGAGTTGGAGGTTGAAATGGAGGCTAGGCGAGCGAGGGAGGCAGCAGAAAGAGCGGAGAATTCAGGTGGAGAAGGTGCTGAAGAGAGCATTGGAAGAGAGTGAAAGAGCTGTGCCAAATTCACAAGAGATACCGAGGGAGATGACTGAGCGAATGAGGAAGGAGGAGGCAGGAAAGGTGAGAGAGGCTGCGCTGGGGGCAAACAGGAGGGAAGAAGAAGCGCAGGTAGCACTGAAGGGATCCGAGAAGACACTGGTTGAGGGGATGGAGAGAGCTAAGCGGATGGGCGAGTGGTTGAGAGCCGAGCGAGCGAAGATGCAAAGAGGCGAGAAGAGGGAGTGGAGAGAGGCAGTGAGGAGTGGTGAGAAGGCGATGACGGGATTGGAGGAATGCATAAAGGAGAAGATACTGACCGACACAGCATTGACTCCTCGCGGCTTCCTCCTGCCCGATGGCTCCAACCCCGTGCACGTGGGTGGAAGGCATGGCAGCAGGTGTGTGAGCAAGGGCCTAGCTAGCTAGGCCTAGGCCCATCTCACAGCAAACCGGCCTAGGCTCTTTTCTTTAACGGGTCCAGCTAGGGCTGGGTCGGGACTTGTCATCGAGGGACAGGCCAGGTTGGCTCGTGCAAGCAAAGTGGGTCGTCGCAAGCCAAGTGGGTCGTCGCAAGCACAGTGGGTCGTCGCAAGCCATGTGGGTCGTCGCAAGCCAAGTGGGTCGTCGTCGCAAGCCATGTGGGTCGTCGCAAGCCTCCCCCTTATTGCCCTCCCCCCAAGGGTTATGGTGTTGTGTGATGCAACCATATGCATTCACGTCTGTCTGCCTCCCATCATGTGTTCGTGTGTTGCATGCGTAGTATGAGCGTGTGCAAGAATTTGTGTTTTGCGCGGTTTGGATTTTCTGAGTGTGTGTGAATGTCATTTGGCTTGAGCAGATATCTGAAGTGATTGCTCTGCTCAAGAGCTTCCCGACGAACCAAGAATCGTCGCGATCGGAGCAATATCAAGAAAGTTACGAACGTTGGAGTTCGTATGCTTTCTGTACTTTGGTTGCGGCGACTATGGGAAGTTGTGGGGTTTGCTCCATAAGGGGTACAGACTTTTGGGGTTGGGACATTCGAACCCATCACTGTAGATTGCTGCCATGTGGTTGGGAGAAGCCAAACCAGGTTGGCAAGTGTGGCCAAGTGGGTTGAGGTGGATGGCATGAGTTGGGAAAGTGACAAATGTGAAAGTGGGGTTATCTATGGAGAGGGGAATTGTGTGGCATGGGGTTTCCTTTGGTTGGGGACTCCTTGGGACCTTCCCTCTCGTCCTCCTCTTCCCTCCCACCTGGTTTAGTGCCACTCTAACTCTCTTGTGTGTAACTTGTGAACTTGTGAGAACTATTGTGAGTGAGTTAAGTTTCTGTGTGGCAGCATACCCCCTAGTGCGCCGAAAATCATAGCTCAAGATTTACTCCACCATTTGATACGATTCAAATTGGGAAAGATAGCCCTGGTTACAGGCTACAACATCTCGAGTTTGAGATAATTCTAACGGTGTTATTTTAGCCGACGACGTTTCTTGTGAAGTCGCGGTTTCTGTCCAGAATTTGAAGCCAACGATTTTTGAGATATTTGGGCACCTAATCTTCATAGACTCCGTCCTTAGTCTCTAACAAGTGGTATCAGAGCTGATTGAGGACTTTGTGGAGAGTCTACTGAAGTGTAAAGACCCTCTTAGACCCACCATGGCCTGTGGGCGTGCCTAAGTGGAGTTCTGGAGGTTGGGAGTGACTTCCGCTAAGGGGAAACTCTGCCGAAATTTCGTTAAAGCCGACACTTGTGAAGATTGTGTGGATCTACATTGTGTACAGCAAAAAGGGGGAGCTGAAACCTCTGATTGGGAGCAGAGGAGATGAGTGGAGAAGCAGCTGAGAAGAAGAGTGAGCCGCCACCATCCAAGATCGAGGCTTTGGATGGCTCCAATTATGAGGAATGGAGCGGGCGGATGCGGAGCGCCTTCAAGCGCTACAAGCTGCTGAAACTTGCGATGGGAGAAGAGAAGATGCCGGAGGAAGGTGATGCCCGCGATCGATGGATTGAGCGGAGCGCGGTGCTGTACGACCTTATCCTCCAATCGGTCAACAACGACATGTTCCAGCACATCAAGGACTTGGAAGCTGCTACGCGACGTGGTACAACCCAACACGCTGCCGATGGTGATCGTATTGGAGAAGGAGCTGGCTGCCCTCTCCATGCGACCGGGAGATGATGTGAAGCCGGTCCTGGACAAAATCAAGGACACATATGCGAGGATGGCAGCGGCGGGCAGCAAGGTGTCGGAGATGCAGCAGTGCACCAAGATCATCTCGGTGCTCGACAACTCGTGGGACAACCTCATCCCCACCCTCAACGTTCAGCAGGACAAGTGGACGCCTGAGTGGCTACGGCAGCAGATCCTGCAGGAGGACTTCCGCAGGCGCCACACGGGAGGTGGTGCTGCCAACAAAACTGCTGAGGGGTATGGAGCTGCAGGAGGCAGCAGAGGAAGAGGGGGAGGGAGAGGCCGAGGCCGCGGGAGAGGCTTTGGCAGAGGAAGAGGCCGAGGTGACTACAACGAGGGGCATGGGAGCTCTGGTGGCAGGGGGAGCACCCGAATGGAGGGTGCATGCTGGTACTGCAAGAAGGCTGGACACCCGTGGTTCAAGTGTTTCAGCCGGCCTGAAGGATGGGCGCCTCCAGGCATGAAGCCGCCAAGTGGTGAACGCGCACGAGGTGGCGCTGTGCAAGGTTCAGGTGCACAAGGTGATGGTGCACAAGGTAAAGCTGACCCTGGGTTGTTCCTCATGGTTGAGGATGTGAAAGTGAGTGAGGATGATGTGGGTTCAGTTGGGAAGGTTGTGATGCACCCCCTCACTCACTGGGTGATAGACTCAGGTTGCACGAGTCACATGACTCCGCGGGCAGATTTGCTCGATGAGGTGAAACCCCCTGGGAAGATCAAGTTTGTGGCTGCCGCTTCAGGTGCTTTGCTCCCTGTGATTGGTGTGGGAAATGCCAAGGTGATGGGAGCCAATGGGGGACTTGTGGGACTGGGAAATGTGCTGCTAGTCGAAGGCTTGTCCGCTAACCTTCTCTCTGTGCGCCGGCTGCAGAAAAGCAAGGCCAAAGTAACATTCGGCCCAACCAGCTGCCGTGCGAAACTTGGGAAGTTGCTGCTGTGGGATTTGGAGGAGAAGAGCAGCTGCATCAAGGACCTGTGGCAGCTGCCCATCATCCCTTGGAATGGGAAACCACCAGCAACGGCAAAGGCAGCGGCAGCGGCTAAGGCAACTGCGGGAGGAGAGGAGACTGCACCAACTGCTGGGGCCCTGAATGCAGTCAAGAAGGTGCAGCAGCCACAGCAGCCTCATGGTGAGGTGCTTGCAGGTGTGGATGCGACAGCTGCATGGGCAAAGGCTTCATCTGGGAGTGGTGAGGCCGATTGGGAGACGTGGCACGAGAGGTTGTGCCACATCAACATTCCGATGCTGCAGAAATTGGTGAAAGATGGGAGCTTGAAGGGGGCAGCAAAGGAGATTGGGAGCTGCCCTACATGCCTTGAGACAAAGTTCACAAAGTTTCCCTTCAGCAGCAGCACGGGACCAGCCAAGGCGCCACTTGCGCTTGTGCACATGGATGTGGTGGGCCCCACGAGGGCCACTTCTCTCTCGGGCAGCCGCTACTTCTTAACCATTGTGGACGACCACACACGTGCGGTGTGGGTGTACCCTCTCAAGACCAAAGGGGATGTGGCAGCGGCTGTACTTAAGGAGTGGATGCCGAGAGCTCAAAGGGAGAGCGGACACAAGGTGAAAGTGATCCGCACCGACAACGGGGGAGAGTTCATTGGCGCTGATTTTGAGGCGGTGCTGAAGAAGAAGGGGATCCAGCATCAGCTCACAGTGCCCTACAACCCTCAGCAGAATGGCGTGGCTGAGCGGTTCAACCGGACCCTACAGGAAGGTGCTCGCACTCTCCTTGGGCGTGCAGGGCTGCCGGATCCGTTTTGGGTGACTGCACTGAGGCAGGTCGTCGTTGTGAAGAACAGGGTGCTGGCGACTGTGGGGGACAAGCAGTTGATTCCCTACACCAAGTGGTATGGGAGTGCACCAGCAGTCAACATGCTGAGAGCCTACGGCTGCATGGTGGTGTTTCATGTGCCGAAGGAGAAGAGGGGAAAGTTGGAAGCTTCTGGGAGATGGGGTCTTGGGACTTGCCAAGGATCACAAGGGCTGGTTGATTTGGGATTTGACCAATCAGCAGCTGACTGTGTCGAGGGATGTGAAGTTCCTCGAGTCCTTGTACTACAAGGAGTGGAAGCAGCAGCAGCAGAAGCTTCCTACGACACCGCTGATCATTGAGGCCGATGAGGTGCAGCGGCCTTCAAGGCAGGTGGAGGTCTCCGTGTCGGGGGAGGAGATCTCTGGGGTGACTGAGGATGGAGAAGAACCTGAGGTGGAGGAGCAGCAGCAGCAGCAGCAGCCGCAGCAGCAGCAGCAGCAGCAAAGTGCTCCACAAGGTGCCGCACGTACGACTGACCGTCCTAGGAGGGATGTGCGCCCTCCTAACCGGCTGACCTATCCGAGCTTTGGGAAGCCAAAGGTGGTGCGGGCTGGGAGTGTGGCTGAGCAGTGTGATGAGGAGGAGATAGCGCACTGCTACTGGGCAGCCGTCCCCGAGCCCAAGACGCTTACCGAGGCCTTGAGTGGGCCCGATGCTGAGAAGTGGAAGCAGAGTGTGAAGGAGGAGTACGACTCACTGCTGGAGAACGAGACGTGGGAGCTGTGTGAGCTGACTCTTGGGAAGAAGGCCATTTCTTCCAAGCTGATTTTCAGGCACAAGTACGGACCTGATGGGGAGCTGACCCGCTACAAGTCAAGGCTTGTGGCTAAGGGGTTCCAGCAGACAAAGGGGAAGGATTTTGACGATATCTTTGCTCCTGTGGGGAAAGGGACTACACTGAGGACGATGCTGGCAATGGCTGCAAACCGTGGATGGAAGAACAAGCAGATGGACATCATTACTGCTTTCCTGAATGGGATCATCCTGGAGGAGCTGTACATGCTGCAGCCTGAGGGGCTGGATGATGGGAGCGGCAGGGTGTGCAGGCTGAAGAAGGCCATCTATGGCCTGAAGCAGGCTCCTCGCGCATGGTACCACAAGCTGGAGGAGACACTGCTGGCTGGGGGATTCAAGAAGAGCGAGTGTGACCACAGCCTGTTCCTGCTGCAGGAGAAGGAGCAGTTTTTACTGCTCCTGGTGTACGTGGACGACATCCTGCTTTTCTCCGAGTCGTCTGCAATGATTGAACGTATGGAGGAGATGCTGGAGATGCAGTTCAAGTGCTCAAAGATGGGAGATGTGAAGTACTACCTGGGGATGCATGTGGAGAGGGACCTCGACAAGGGAGTGTTGAGGTTGCACCAGAGGAAGTACTGTGAGGGGCTGGCCGAGAAGTATGGGCTGCAAGATGGAGGGAAGCCAGCCACCCCACTGCCTTCGGGGTTCACTGTGGAGCCCTGTGCTGATGAGGAGGTGATTGGAGAGAGTGACAGGAAGCTGTTTCATTCCATGGTTGGGGCGCTCAACTATGCGGCTAACCACACGCGGCCTGACATTGCGTTTGCAACATCCAGGCTTGCGAGTGTGGTGTCACGTCCCAGTCATGAGCAGCTGGAAGCGGCCAAGAGGTTGGTCCGCTATGTGAGTGCTACAGCATCAGTGGGCTTGGAGTACAGTGCTGTGCGACAGAGGCTGCAGAGGGGTGCAGCTGACTTGAGCAAGGGGGAGATGCTCTTGACTTGCTACACCGACGCTAGCTTCAACTCAGTGAAGTCGGATGGCACCAGCATTGGAGGCTATGTGTGCCTCTTTGGAGGAGGTGCAGTGAGCTGGCGCAGCAAGAAGCAGAACGAGGTGGGGCTGTCCTCGTGTGAGACAGAGTACATGGCCCTGCATCATGGGGCAAAGGAGGTGGTGTGGCTGAGGCGTTTGTTGGAGGAGATCGGAGTGTGCCAGAAGAAGCCGACTGTAATCTTCTGTGACAATGAGTCGGCGGTGAAGTTGGCCAAGAATGCTTGTCTTCATGGGCTGACCAAGCACATCAGGCCCAAGTGGCATTGGACAAGGAGGCTCCTGGATAAGGAGGTGCGACTGGAGCTTGTGAAGACCCAGCAGCAGGCGGCTGACATTCTCACCAAGCGCCTGGCTGAACCGGAGCACTGGAAGAGCATGAAACTTGCTGGGATGAGTGTGCATTGAGGGTGCATGCATGAGCTGAGGCATGTGGGATGATGGTTGGCAGCCAGAGGGGGAGTTTGTTGTGTGATGCAACCATATGCATTCACGTCTGTCTGCCTCCCATCATGTGTTCGTGTGTTGCATGCGTAGTATGAGCGTGTGCAAGAATTTGTGTTTTGCGCGGTTTGGATTTTCTGAGTGTGTGTGAATGTCATTTGGCTTGAGCAGATATCTGAAGTGATTGCTCTGCTCAAGAGCTTCCCGACGAACCAAGAATCGTCGCGATCGGAGCAATATCAAGAAAGTTACGAACGTTGGAGTTCGTATGCTTTCTGTACTTTGGTTGCGGCGACTATGGGAAGTTGTGGGGTTTGCTCCATAAGGGGTACAGACTTTTGGGGTTGGGACATTCGAACCCATCACTGTAGATTGCTGCCATGTGGTTGGGAGAAGCCAAACCAGGTTGGCAAGTGTGGCCAAGTGGGTTGAGGTGGATGGCATGAGTTGGGAAAGTGACAAATGTGAAAGTGGGGTTGTCTATGGAGAGGGGAATTGTGTGGCATGGGGTTTCCTTTGGTTGGGGACTCCTTGGGACCTTCCCTCTCGTCCTCCTCTTCCCTCCCACCTGGTTTAGTGCCACTCTAACTCTCTTGTGTGTAACTTGTGAACTTGTGAGAACTATTGTGAGTGAGTTAAGTTTCTGTGTGGCAGCATACCCCCTAGTGCGCCGAAAATCATAACTCAAGATTTACTCCACCATTTGATACGATTCAAATTGGGAAAGATAGCCCTGGTTACAGGCTACAACATCTCGAGTTTGAGATAATTCTAACGGTGTTATTTTAGCCGACGACGTTTCTTGTGAAGTCGTGGTTTATGTCCAGAATTTGAAGCCAACGATTTTTGAGATATTTGGGCACCTAATCTTCATAGACTCCGTCCTTCGTCTCTAACATATGGTGGGTAGATCTAGGCCGGGTCTCAATTCGGGCTTGTTAGAGAGGGGTTGTTTTTTAAGTCATAACCCATTCGGGCTTTGTTCTTTGCCACTTACATCAAGCACTTCACTTTGTCAAATTATATAGGGGTTATACATTTGTAGGCTGTAGTGGGTTAGCACTAGGGGGTACAGTATTTTTCTCGACATTCTTCTTGTACCCCTCCTTGACCTAATTCCAGCTTTCCTCTCTCGTTCACATGGTATAGAGCGGGTTCCCTAGTGGGACCGTTTCTTCCTAGGGCCCACCACAAGAACCTTTTTTTTAGCTGCCCGAAGCGCCTTTGCGCCCTGCCCGTAAACTTTCGGCCCCTTAGTGGCCTTACCCCGTCCCTTCGCGGCCCCTTAAACGGCCCCTCGCGCCCCTCCCTCTCACGGCCCCTTCGTGGCCCCCTGTCGCGGCCCCCTTCGCGGCCCGTCGTGGCCCCTTCCCAGCCCGTCGCGGCCCTTCGCGGCCCGTCGCGGCCTTCTTCGCGGCCCTGCGCGGCCCCCTCCACGGCCCCTTCGCAGCCTCACGCGGCCCTCTCATGGCCCCTCGCTGCCCTTTCCCGGTCCTTCGCCGCCCCTTTGCGGCCCCCCTTCGCGGCCTCCTCCCGGCCCTTCGCGGCCCCTTCTTGGCCCCTGGAACAGCCGCCCCTGCAGCAGCCGCCCCTGGCCCCTGGAGCAGCCGCCCCTGCAGCAGCCGCCCCTGGCCCCTGGAACAGCCGCCCCTGCAGCAGCCGCCCCTGGCCCCTGGAACAGCCGCCCCTGCAGCAGCCGCCCCTGGCCCCTGGAACAGCCGCCCCTGCAGCAGCCGCCCCTGGCCCCTGGAACAGCCGCCCCTGCAGCAGCCACCCCTGGCCTCTGGAGCAGCCGCCCCTGTAGCTGCCGCCTTTGGCCCCGGAAGCAGCCGCCCCTGCAGCAGCCGTACTTCGCCCCTGCAGCAGCCGCCTCCGCAGCTGCCACGGAGCCCTCGCAGTGGTAGCGGCCTCGCCGTTGCCGCCGTCGTACGCCTGCCCTTCTCGCCCCTGGTGAGCTCTGCCCTGCTGCTGCTACTGCTAGCCTGCTGCTGATGTCATGTCGACTCCCGCTGTTCTTACCTTCGATGCTGAGGGTCGTGCGGTCGACTTTGAGGTCTGGCTTGATGATCTGCAGCTTTTTCTGTAGTGTGATAGCAAAGACGATCTCTCGCTGTTCGATCTCACGTCTGGTGCCTCTACTGCCCCTGCTGCCGATGCTGACAGTACTACTCGCTCGCGCTGGAACGCGCGCGATGCTGCTGCCCGTCTTGCTGTGCGTAGTCACCTGCCGTCTGCTGAGCGTGCACACTTTACTCAGTATAAGACTGCTAAGACCCTGTACGACGCTGTCGTTGCGCGCTACTCCTCCCCTGCCTCTGCTGCCCTTAGTCGCCTCATGCTGCCGTACCTTTTCCCTGACCTTGCTGCCTTTGCTACAGTCGCTGACCTCATTACGCACCTCCGCACTAGTGACACCGGCTACCGTGTTGCGCTTCCTGCTGAGTTCCGCGCCCAGACCCCCCCCCCCCCCCCCCATGTACATCACCCTCTATTATCTAGTCACCCGGCTCCCTGACTCCCTTCGCTCGGTCAGGGACCACTTCCTTGCTGTCTGCCCTACCACTCTCACTGTTGACCTCCTCGCAAAGGAGCTCCTTGCAGCTGAGCAGAGCATAGTCGCTGTAGGAGCCTCTCGAGGTGACCCTCGTACCCCTATCTTTGAGGGGTGCTCCCCTGTTCCCCTTTTGCCCTCTGTTGCCTCTGCTACTACTGTCGACCTCCTTGGCACTGAGTCGGTCGGCGCTGCGTCTGCCCCCAGCGGGAGGTGCCGCAGCGGCAAGGGTAAGGGGGGCAAGGGAGCTGGAGGCGCTAGCGGGGGTAGTGGTGGTGGCGGTGGAGGCAGCGGAGGGGGTGGGGGTGGAGGTGGGAGTGGTGGCGGAGGTGGGGGCTCTGGTGGCAGCGGTGGAGGCGGAGGCAGCGGCGGCGGCAGCGGTGGGAATGGAGGTGGCGGTGGCAGCAGTGGCGGCGGTGGCGGCGGTGGCGGTGGCGCTGGTCGGGGTGGCTCCGCGCAGCGAGGAGGCTTCGGTGGTGGCCAGCGTCAGCAGCAGCAGCGCTCTCATGAGGTCCCGCCACCCCAGCAGCTTCACCAGTGGTACGCTGGGCGTCAGCGGCCTGGGGGTGCTGGTCCCTGTACGTACGTCCTCCGTACTGGTGACCGCACTGGGGAGCAGTGTGGCGGCCCGCACACCACTCAGCGCTGCTTCGGCCGCCTGACAGACGCCTGGCGTCTCCGGTTCCCTGACGCCACTGAGCTCCCTCGCTGGCATGATCTGCTTAGGTCGGGAGTTGCTATCTTTGATCTTGACTATGATGCTATCCTTGCTGCCATGTATGTTATGTCTACTAGTGATGACGGTGACTGTTACTTGAGTATTCCGCCCGACCCGGGCGGTGCAGCTGCTGCTCTAGGTGCCAGTGAGTCTGCTACTCCAGGTGCTAGTGAGTCTGCTGCCCCAGGTGCTGGTGAGTCTGCTCTCTCAGGTACCACGTCTGCTCAGGCGTCGCACACTTTCACCCTTGACTCGGGTGCTTCCCGCTCCTTCTTTCGAGACTGCACCACTCTCACGCCGCTCAGTCGGCCGGTTGCGGTCTCCCTGGCAGACCCCTCTGGGGGTCCTGTTCTTGCCCACTACTCCACTGTTCTACCGTGTCCAGCGGTCCCGTCTGGCTCCCTGTCGGGTCTTTACCTCCCCTCGTTCTCTACGAACTTGGTAGCGGGTGCTGACCTACAGGATGGGGGGGTTGACCAGTTCACCCCTGCGCGTCAGCGGGTGACCCACTGCACGTGTGCAGACACGGGCCGACACTTGGCCACGTTTACCCGTCGGCCGGGGTCGAGCTTGTACACCCTGACTACCGAGTCTCCTCCGGTTGCTGTGCCTGGTCAGGTAGCTGCGTCGGGTCAGGTGTTTGCTGCAGCGTCTCGGTCTGGTCCTGAGTCTGCCCCCTGCTCGTGTCGCCTCCTGTCCCACGAGACTCTTCTCTGGCACCACCGTCTTGGTCACCCCTCCCTGCCTCGTCTCCGAGGCATGGCCTCTCGTGTCCTTGTCTCTGGTCTCCCCCGGTCTCTCCCTCCCCTTCCTCCGGGGCCTGCCCCTACCTGCGTTCCCTGCGTCGAGGGGCGGCAGCGCGCCGCTCCTCACTCCTCCGAGTTTCCGCCGACAGAGGCTCTACTACAGACTCTTTACATGGACGTGTGGGGCCCAGCCCGCGTCTGTGGACAGGGTCACGAGCGCTACTTCCTGCTGGTGGTTGACGACTACTCGCGTTACACCACAGTCTTCCCCTTGCGCCGCAAGGATGAGGTCACTGAGGTGTTGATCGACTGGATCCGCGCTGCTCGTCTCCAGCTCAGGAAGAGTTTCGGCTCGGACTTTCCTGTTCTGCGTCTACATTCCGACAGAGGTGGACAGTTTTCCTCCGACCCTCTGCGAGCCTTCTGTCGTGCGAGGGGCACCCGCCGGACCTTCACGCTTCCGGCCTCTCCACAGCAAAATGGGATTGCTGAGCGCCGCATTGGCATGGTCATGGACGTCGCTCGTACGTCCATGATCCATGCGGCTGCTCCCCATTTTCTGTGGCCGTTAGCGGTCCAGTACGCGGCGCATCAGATCAACCTTCAGCCCCGGGTCTCCATGCCGGAGACCTCCCCCACTCTGCGGTGGACGGGGAAGGTTGGCGATGCGTCTGCGTTTCGTGTCTGGGGATCTCGGGCTTTTGTCCGAGACTTGTCTGCGGACAAGCTGTCCTCCCGTGCTGTTCCCTGCGTCTTCCTTGGCTTCCCCCCTGACGCGCCTGGTTGGCAGTTTTACCACCCCACCTCGCGCCGTGTTCTGTCCTCCCAGGACGTCACGTTTGACGAGTCGGTTCCGTACTACCGTCTCTTCCCCTACCGCGCTGCCCCCCCCCCCCCCCGCCGCTTTTCCTTGCGCCAGGTCCCCCCCCGGTAGACCCCCTCCCCCCTCAGGGTCCTGCTCCTTCAGGTGTGTCTCAGGTAGACCCCCCCCCCTTGGCTGAGCCTTTGGAGGTCACTTCCGACACCTCTGGCCCACCTGAGGGGGGTGACGTTGCTGCTGACGCCCCGGCGGCCTACCGCCGCGCACCACGCTTGGAGACCCCTCCGGAGTTCTCTCCGCGACCTTCTTCACCGCCTCTGCAGCCGGTTACTGTTGACTCTGGTGCTGCTGGGGTTGGTGCTCCTGGGGGTGCGGAGTCTGGGGGTGCTGAGTCTGGGGGTGCTGAGCCTGCGCGTGAGGAGACTGGAGGTCCTGCGCTTGGGAGTGCTGTGTCTGGGGGTGCTGAGCCTGTGTGTGCGGAGTCTGGGGGTGCTGAGTCTGGAGGTGAGACGCTTGAGGGTACTGGGACTGCTGGTGCGCGGCCTACTTGGAGTGGCCGCCTTCGTCCGCGTGTGCCTCTCACCCCGCAGCAGCTGCACGACTGGTACGGTCGCCGTCAGGGTCGCGCTGCTGGAGCCCGGGGCTCGTCTACTGGAGGTGCTGGAGTCGCTGGTCCCGGAGGTGCTCGTACTGGAGGTACTGGAGCTGCTGGGGCTGGGGGTGCTGCGTCTGGGGGTGCCGCTCCTGGAGACGCTGAGGCCGGAGACCCTGGGACTGGAGGTGCTGGTTCTGGGGGTGCTACTGCGGGAGACTCTGCGGTTGGAGACCTTGGGGCTGGAGGTACCGGTTCTGCGGCTGGAGCTTCTGGAGCTGCTGGAGGTACTGGAGCTGCTGGAGGTGCTGGAGCTGCTGGAGGCGCTGGAGCTGCTGGAGGTGCTGGAGCTGCTGGTGCTGGTGCAGCTGCGCCGACACGACTGTTCTTCGCTCCGCCGTCTCCGTCGTCTCTGCCGCCGCCTGACTCTGCTCTTCGTCAGGTTATTACTCTCCCGTCATCTACTGGTCTTCCGTTACAGACTGGCTCACCGCTGCCTGCTCCCTCTCCTTACACTGAGCAGACAGGTAGTCCTGCTGAGCGTCGTGAGCCTGCGTCGCGTCCTGTCTCGCCTGTTCGTTCTGGTCGTACCGCTAGCCGTTTTCCTCGTTCACGTCAGCCGGCTGTCCCCAGCGCACACCTTGTTGTCCGTCGTCCTTCCTCTACTCCGCAGCCTGTTCCTCTGCCGTCTCCCCCTGCGTCCTCTCTGCCTGCCGTTCCGGACCCTGAGTCTGACCAGTTTCGTGCTGAGCACCCTACTGTCACGCGTCTGTTAGCCACTGTTGTCACTGACCCGTCGTTTGAGTCTACTGCTGCGTCTGCCTTGGTCGCTGAGCTTGTTGACTTTGCTGCTGCCTGTCGTCTAGACTACGCCGCTAGTCTTGTTGCTGAGTCTGAGTCTGTCTGTCCTCCGTCCGTCGGGGGTGAGTGTGCTCTTAGCACGGACGTCCTTGAGGACAGGCAGGAGGAGTTCCAGTGTCTTGCTGCTGCTGCACCTCATCTCGTGGCCATGCTGCTTGCCCTTGAGGGAGACCCGGATGCACTTGACATCCCGACTCCGTGCTCTTACGCGGAGGCGATAGAGGGCCCCTACTCCTCTCAGTGGCAGGCAGCCATGGACGCAGAGATGGCTTCCTGGAAGTCCACAGGCACCTACGTTGATGAGGTTCCCCCACCTGGGGCGAACATCGTCAGTGGCATGTGGATTTTCAGGGTGAAGCGGCCGCCGGGTTCTCCGCCTGTCTTCAAGGCGCGTTACGTGGCTCGAGGCTTCAGTCAGCGGCAGGGAGTTGACTACTTTCAGACCTTCTCTCCCACCCCGAAGATGACCACTCTTCGGGTGCTGCTGCACGTTGCCGCTCACCGTGACTACGAGCTTCACTCTCTTGACTTCAGCACAGCTTTCCTACAGGGCAGCCTGCACGAGGAGATCTGGCTGCGCCGCCCACCTGGCTTCACTGGGTCGTTTCCTCCTGGTACCCAGTGGAGCCTCCGGCGCCCAGTCTACGGTCTCCGCCAGGCGCCCCGTGAGTGGCACGACACACTGAGGACTACGCTTGCGGCTCTTGGGTTTGCTCCTTCTACAGCCGACCCGTCGCTGTTTCTACGCACCGACACCACTTTGCTGCCTTTCTACATCCTTGTGTACGTCGACGACTTGGTCTTTGCTACAGCTGACACTGCTGGACTCGCCCACGTGAAGTCCGAGCTGCAGAAGAGACACACGTGCACAGACCTGGGTCCTGCAGCTATCTTGGCTTGCAGATCACTCGGGACAGAGCACGGCGCACCATTACTCTGACTCAGTCACACATGGTGCAGCAGGTCCTTCAGCGCTTCGACTTCACGTACTCCTCGCCTCAGGCCACTCCTCTGTCTACTCGCCACTCGCTCTCAGCTCTGCCTTCGGATGAGTTCGTAGAGCCGAGTGGCCCATACCCAGAGCTTGTTGGCTGCCTCATGTACCTGATGACCTGCACTTGACCTGGCCTACCCTCTTAGCATTTTGGCACGCTATGTTGCTCCTGGGAGACACCGGCCATAGCACATGGCTGCAGCGAAGAGGGTGTTGCGCTACTTGTGCAGTACGTCGGGCATGAGGCTCGTGCTTGGAGGGAAGAGTCCAGTGGTCCTCACTGGTCATGCAGACGCGTCTTGGGTCGATAACCTGGCTACGCAGCGGTCGTCACAGGGTTACACCTTCAGCCTTGGTTCCGGCTCTGTTTCGTGGCGGTCTACCCGCTCGTCCTCTGTTCTCAGCTCCAGCTGTGAGGCTGAGATCTACGCAGGGGCCATGGCTGCACAGGAGTTACGCTGGCTGACCTACCTGCTGACTGACCTGGGAGAGCCGCCTCGTTCTCCTCCAGTTCTGTACGTAGACAACAAGGCCATGCTGGCCTTGTGTCGGGAGCACGGACTGGAGCACAGAACGAAGCACATTGCTCTTCGCTACTTCCTTGCTCGTGAGCTGCAGCAGCGTGGTCAGCTACGCCTTGCTTACGTGGCCTCTCGGGCCAACACTGCTGATATCTTTACCAAGGCACTTCAGCCTTGTGATCATCAGCGCTTTTGTACGATGCTAGGTCTTGTGCCTACCTGGCCTCACTTGCTTACTTCTTGACCCTGCTTGTACTGTGTTCTATATACGTGCTCTTGCTTGTTTCCCTTTATATATAATCCTGCATGTGAACTGGCCTTGTGGCCTTGAACCTGTGCTCGGAATGTGTGGTGACGTTGTGATCCACTCTGAGCTTGCTTTGCTTTGCTTTGCTTGACTGGTCTTGTGACCCCTTGTTCTCCCCCACTTTGCCTATGGGGGTGTGTCAAATTATATAGGGGTTATACATTTGTAGGCTGTAATGGGTTAGCACTAGGGGGTACAGTATTTTTCTCGACATTCTTCTTGTACCCCTCCTTGACCTAATTCCATTTTTCCTCTCTCGTTCACACACTCCACTGGCAGTGTGAATCGGTAAACTTTGCTTTGCCTAGCTGATCCTAGGTGGTCGTAGCTAGCCGTGTTGTGCCCGTCTCATTGTAACTTGGTCTTCCCTCCGCCGCTCCGCCCTCCCATCCCTTTACCTCCCCCTCTGGCATCTATTACCTTGAACTTCATTTAGAGAGAGAGGCCAGCGCATGCAGCACCAGCGTCGGGGGTCCTTGCTTTGCAGGTGTCAAAGATGCTGCACAGCAACACGCCCGTACAGGCGACAAGGAAGAGGCTGAGACGGCCAGTTGAGAAGAGCGAGAAGGATACAGCAAACACACGAGTGGGGGAAGGAAAAGAGGGTGGGGACGCAGAGAAGACGGGCGGGGAGCTGAGAGCGGCAGAGGAAAAGGCCGATGTGGACGATGATTGGCTGGGGGAGATGCTGAGATCCAGGCCATCCTGGGATCTCAGCATCTAGGACATGACAAGGCCATCCTCAGGTGATGCAGGTCAGTGATTCTTTCTTTGTGTGAAATCATGCAGGTGAGCAAAGATCACATCTCTTTGTGCATGCCCTTTGCATGGCACAGCCATCTTGCTAGCAACACCCCCCTCTCCCTCTCTTCTTATCTACATCTCTCACCGCAACTTTCTACGGATCCCTCTATTTCCCCTTTTTATTCTTTGCATTTATTTTACCTTTCCTTCGTCGTCTTCCTTTTTCTCAATCCCTGCATTCCCCCTATGTCGTTTCTTACTCCCTCCCAACTCTTGGTCTGATTTTTGTCAATAAGCATAGCAGTCAAGCCTTCTCTCCGATGCGTCTACTCTCAACGATCAGCATCTACCCGGTTTCATTCTCCTTTCCGTACTTGGCGCTCGTCCTCATCGTCTTCAGGGTGCGCCCAGTCTGCTCCTCGTCGATGAAACGTTTACGCAGCTTGTCGGCGTAGCCTTGCTGGTGCAGCCACAGCTTCCTCGCCAAACTATCGCGCTAGATCTCCAGCCCGAGGTACTTCTCCACCGGCGAGATCTCGCGCAGCTCGAAGGCAGCCTCTAGCTGCTCCTTCAACTCCTTCAGCATCGCGGTGCTGCTGCTAGCGGCGAGCAGGTCGTCGACGTAGACCAGCACCCAACAGGCCACTCCGTTGTCGCCGACCTTGAAGAAGAGGGCCTCGTCAGCCTGGGTCTTCTTCCACCCGGCGCCGACCAGCACATCGTTGAGCGCCTTGTACCACAGCAGCGGCGACTGTTTCAGCCCGCACACACTCTTCAGCAGCTTGCATATCTGGCTGGTCCCGTCGTTGTAGTAGTCCGGTTGGTACATGTACAGTACCATGTCAAGCTTGCTCTGCAGGAAGGCGTTCTTCATGTTGAGCTGCATCAGGTTGAGGTCGAGGACGGCGACGATGCTGAGAAAGATCCTCAGCATGACGTAGCTGCTCACCAGCATGTACGTCTTGTCGCAGTCGGCGCCGTACAGCTGCGCGAAGCCCTTCACGACCAGCCTCGCCTTCTCCCGGGCGACCGTATCGTCGACGTGGTACTTGGTTATCAGGACCCACCGGTTCTTCATGATGTTGACACCGCGCGGTCGCTCCACTAGCTCCCACGTGCCGTTGGCGATGAGGCTACGGATCTCCTTATCCATGGTGGCCTTCACCGCCTTGCCCTTCCAGCTCGCCAACGCCTCCTTCACCGTCATCATTGCGATGTCCCAACGGTGCTCGGGGTCGGCGTGCATGTCGGGTTCGAGCTACGGTAGGAAGACGTTGTCCTCGGCGTCGTCGTACAGCAGGTCATCATCGGCTTCGTCATACACCGTGGTGTAGGCAGCCGGCGGTAGGCACACATGGTAGGACACGAAGTCACGCAGCTTATGAGCTCGGCCTGAACCCCGAGGTCAAGGCGGGACCTCCATCACATCGCTGTCGGTGAAGTCCTCGGCGCCTGACTGCTCCCCTCCACCCTTCCAAGCTTTACTACCTTCGACGTTCTATTGCACCTCAGTCGGCGTCCCTGCCGACTTCTCCCCTGTCGTCGGCTCCCCTGCCGACTATTCCTTGGCTGGCGACTTCCCTGCTAAGGCCTCCGTTGCTGGCTCTGTCAAATTATATATGTGATATATATGTGTAGGCTGTAGTGGGGTAGCCAATATGGGGTATAGCCCCTTTAGGGTTTCATACTTGTACCCAACCTTCTGCTAGTTCATTCATTCCTGCCTGTAGTTTCTGACATGGTTTCAGAGCAGTAGGTCCGTAGGACCGTTTTTTTTCGGGCCCACCTACCGCTACCCCACGTTTTGACCTGCGCTGCGCAGCCTGTGAGTGCCCTGCTGAGACTTTGACTGTGACTGTGACTGTGCCTTGCCTAGACTGTGACGTGTTACGCTGCGCCGCCGTCCTGCAGCCCTCGCGCTGCCCGCTGCTGCCCCGCGTTGCGCTGCCCCGCGCACGCCCTGCGCTGCCCCGCGCACGCCCTGCGCTGCCCCGCGCACGCCCTGCCCTGCCCCGCGTCGCACTGCCCCACGCGCGCTCTGCCTTGCCCCGCGTTGCACTGCCCCGTGCACGCCCTGCCCTGCTTCGCATTGCGCTGCCCCACACACGCTCTGCCCTGCCATGCGTTGCGCGCCCCGGCTGCCCGTCGCGCTGTGCGGGCTGCTCCAGCCCGTCGCGTCGCCCGTCCGCACTGCCTGTCCGTTGCATCGCCCGTACGGGCTGTCCCAGCCCGTCGCGTCGCCCGTCAGCCCTGCCTGCCCGTCGCGTCGCCCGTGCGGGCTTCCTGCCTGTCGCGTCGCCCGTGCGCCTTGCAGCCCGTGCGTCGCGCGTCGCGCCCTGCTGTCCCGCGTGTCGTGCCATGCTGCGGCCCGCACGTCACGCCCTGTTGCCCTTCACAGCGCGCGCCCTGCTGCCCGCGCCGCCTAGCCCGAGCCGCGCCGCCCAGCCCGAGCCGCCCTGCCCATCCCGATCCGCCCTGCTGCTCGTGCTACTGCTGCTGCTGGTGGAGGTGCTGCTAGGAGTGCTGGAGGTGCTGCAGCCTAGCCTCACCGAGCCGCTCTGCTGCTCTTACTGCTGCTGCTGCTGCTGCTGAAGCTGCTCGTGCTACTGACCTCCCTCCGTACTGCCCTACTGGTCGCGCGCCTCCTTGCTTGCCCGCTATAACTTCACTTCGTAGTAGTGGTGAGAGTGGTGACGGTGGTGGTGGCAGCAGTGGGAGTGGTGGCGGCCGTAGTAGCAGTCGCTGTGGAGCTGTTCGGTGGGGAGTGTCTGGCGGTGGCCAGATGCAGATGCAGTGGCGTCCGCGCGAGACCCTTCCGCCCCAGCAGCTTCGTGAGTGGTACGCCAAGTGGTGTGCTGGCGGCGGCCGTCATGGCAGTCTTGGTGGAGCTGGTCAGTGCGGAGTTCCTGGCGGTGGCCAGATGCAGCTGCAGCGGCGTCCGAGCGAGACCCTTACGCGCCAGCAGCTTCATGAGTGGTACGCTCAGAGTGGGAGGTGTAGGAGTACTGCCCGCTGCCCGTACGTCATTCGCACAGGTGATCGGGCTGGTCAGACTTGCGGGATGCTCTCTCACACACAGGCTCGCTGCTTCGCCCGTCTGAGTGACGCCTGGCGTGCAGTGTTTGGCGACGAGGCTGAGCTCCCCCCCTGGCTAGAGCTGCTGCGCAACAAGGTGGATATCTTTGCTCTAGACTATGACACTATCCTTACTGCCACGTATGCTCTTACTGGTGCTACTGAGGGTGACTGTTACCTGTGTGTGCCCCCTGATCCTGGTATAGCGGCTGCTGCTCTAGGTGCTCGTGAGTCTGCTCTCTCTGGTACTGTGCCTGCTGAGGCCTTGCACACCTTTATACTTGACTCTGGTGCATCCCGCTGTTTCTTTCGCGAAAGTACCACCGTCACTCCCCTCCCTGCACCTGTCCCTGTCTCACTGGCTGACCCCTCTGGGGGCCCAGTGCTTGCACGGTCCACTACAATGCTTCCGTGCCCGGCGGTCCCGTCTGGTGAGCTGTCAGGTCTTCACATCCCCTCGTTCTCTACGAACCTGGTGAGCATTGCTGTCCTTCAAGATTACACCTTTACTCCTGGAGGACAGCGTGTGACGCACTGCACGTGCTCTCGGACCGGCCGCCACCTGGCCACGTTCACACGTGCGCCTGGGTCCAGTCTGTACACCCTCACCGCTGTGTCGCGTTACACCCCCTTGTCTCCTCAGCTGTAGGCATCCGCTCAAGTAGCTACCCAGTGTGAGTGTCGCCGCCTGTCGCACCAGACTCTCCTTTGGCACCACCGTCTTGGTCACCCCTCCCTGCCCCGCCTTCGTGGCATGCACTCTCGCTCCCTGGTCTCTAGTCTTCCCAGGTCTCTGCCTGCCCTCCCTCCCTCGCCTGCGCCGCCCTGCATTCCTTGCGTCGAGGGGCGGCAGCGCGCCGCTCCTCACTCCTCCTCGTTCCCTCCCACAGAGGCTCCACTGCAGACTCTCCACCTGGACGTGTGGGGCCCCGCCCGCGTCCAGGGGCAGGGCCGCGAGCGGTACTTCCTGCTGGTCGTCGACGACTACACGCGTTACACCACGCTCATCCCCTTGCAGCGCAAGGGGGATGTCCCTGCTGTTCTGATCCCTTGGATCCGCGCTGTTTGTCTCCAGCTCCGCGAGCGGTTCGAGTCGGACTTTCCTGTCCTTTGTTTGCACTCTGACAGAGGTGGTGAGTTCACCTCCGACCTCTTGCGAGCCTTCTGTGAGGAGGGCATCCGCCAGTCGTTCACGCTTCCAGCCTCTCCGCAGCAAAATGGGGTTGCTGAGCGCCGCATTAGCTTAGTCATGGAGGTCGCTCGTACCTCCATGATCCATGCGGCTGCCCCCCATTTTTTGTGGCCGTTTGCGGTCCAGTACGCCGCGCATCAGCTCAACCTCTGGCCCCATGTCTCCTTGCCGGAGACCTCGCCCACACTGTGTTGGACGGGGGAGGTTGGCGATGCGTCGCGTTTCCGGGTCTGGGGTGCTCGTGCCTTTGTCCACGATCTCACCGCGGACAAGCTCTCTGCTCGCGCCATTCCCTGTGTCTTCCTTGGCTTTCCTCCTGACGCGCCTGGCTGGCAGTTTTATGACCCCGCCTCGCGCCGCGTCTTTGCGTCTCAGGACCTTCGACGAGTCGGTCCCCTTTTACCGGCTCGGTACGTTGCTCGAGGCTTCAGTCAGCGAGAGGGAGTCGACTTCTTCCAGACCTTCTCCCCCACCCCGAAGATGACCACTCTTCGGGTGCTGCTGCACGTTGCCACTCAGCGTGACTACGAGCTTCACTCTCTGGACTTCAGCACAGCCTTCTTACAGGGCAGTCTGCACGAGGAGATTTGGCTGCGCCGCCCACCTGGCTTCACTTGGTCGTTCCCTCCTGGTACCCTGTGGAGCCTCCGGCGGCCAGTCTACGGTCTCCGCCAGGTGCCTCGTGAGTGGCACGACACACTGAGGACTACGCTTGCGGCTCTTGGGTTTGCGCCTTCGACAGCTGACCCGTCGCTGTTTCTGCGCACCGACACTTCGCTGTCGCCGTTCTACATCCTCGTGTACGTTGACGACTTGGTCTTTGCCACTGCTGACACTGCGGCACTTGCCCACGTGAAGTCGGAACAAAAAGAAGAGATACACGTGCACAGACCTGGGTGAGCTGCGCAGCTACCTTGGCTTGCAGATCACCCGGGACAGAGCACGCCGCACCATCACCCTGACTCAGTCACACATGGTGCAGCAGATCCTTCAGTGCTTCGGCTTCACTTGGTCCTCGCCACAGTCCACTCCTATGGCTACCGGTCACTCGCTCTCAGCTCCACCTTCGGACGAGTCCATAGAGCCGAGTGGCCCGTATCCAGAGCTTATGGGCTGCCTCATGTACCTGATGACATGCACTCGACCTAACCTTGCGTACCCTCTTAGCATCATGTACGTTGCGTCTGGGAGACGCCGGCGAGAGCACTTCAAGGCTGCTAAGAGGGTGCTGCGCTACTTGTGCAGTACATCAGGCATGGGGCTCGTGCTTGGAGGACAGAGAGACATTGTCCTCACTGAAAACTCAGACGCTTCTTGGGTTGACGACCTGGCTACGCAGCGGTCGTCACAGGGTTACACTTTCAGTCTTGGCTGCGGCTCTGTTTCTTGGCGGTCTACCCGCTCGTCTTCTGTTCTCAGCTCCAGTTGTGAGGCTGAGATCTACGCCACAGCCATGGCTGCACAGGAGCTACGCTGGCTCACCTACCTGCTGACCGACTTGGGAGAGCGGCCTCGTTCCCCTCCAGTTCTGTACGTAGACATCAAGGCTGCCATTGCCTTGTGTCTGGAGCACAGACTGGAGCACAGAACGAAGCTCATCGCTCTGCGTTACTTTCTGGTTCGAGAGTTGCAGCAGCGTGGTCAGATTCGTCTCGTTCACTTGGACACTCGGGCCAACACTGCTGATATATTCACCAAGGCACTTCCGTCTGGTGATCATCAGCGTCTGTGTACTCTATTAGGCCTGGTGCCAGTCTCGTCTCACTTGCTCACCTCCTGTAGGCCTTGCTTGTACTGTGATCTATATATATACCTGCTTGCTTGCTCTTGCTAGTTTGCGATCACTGTACTGTTGCTGTTGCATATATACCTCTGCATGTGAACTGGCCTTGTGGCCCTTTGCTTGTGCTCAGTGTGTGTGGTGACGTTGTGATCCACCCTGGGCTTGTTTTGTTTCTCTTGACTGGTCTTGTGACCCCTTGCTCTCCCCCACTTTGCCTATGGGGGTGTGTCAAATTATATATGTGATATATATGTGTAGGCTGTAGTGGGGTAGCCAATATGGGGTATAGCCCCTTTAGGGTTTCATACTTGTACCCAACCTTCTGCTAGTTCATTCATTCCTGCCTATAGTTTCTGATAGGCTCCACCAAAGTTGGCTGCTTCCTCTCGACCCCCTGTTCCCTTGTCGTCTACGGCTTTTCTTTCACGCCGACTTGCTCAAGGCCACGTCGGCCACCGGCGATGCTCTTGCTCGGCGCCACGGGCGACGTTCCGCGGCTCCCGTTTTCGCAGGAGGCCGACGCCGGGGTCAGTCTACGCAGGTCGGCTACAAGGGGATGGGCAGGGGAAGGGGACAGGGGGCGGACGTCCTCGGCGTCCTCATCAGCAAGCTCACCGACCTCGGCGAGCAGAGGGAACGTCGCCACGGAGGTGTCCGTCGGCGGGTTGGCCTGCGTCCGCCCCGACGCCAGCTCGTGCTGCGACGTCCACACCTCCGACGACAGAGTCTCGTAGAACACCACGTCTGACGTGGTGACGATCGTGTGGTCGGCGAGGTCGAGGAGCTCCCAGCCCTTGCTCTCCTCCGACACGCCGAGGTGAAGGCCCCACCGGGCCTTCGGCTACAGCTTTCCACCACGCTGCTGCTCGGGGACCAGGAACTGTGCCATGCAGGCCCACACACGAGCTAGCGACAAGTCAGGCTTCTTCCCGGTCAGCAACTAGTACGGCGTCGTCTTTGGCGGCAGAGACGACAGTTCAAGGCAGTTGCGGACCCTAGAGGGCCTGCCGCAGGGCAAGGTGCCACCAGTGGTGCTGCACGCCCATATGCAGCAGCATCGTCCGCACCGACTCCACCACCGTCCGCATCTCCCGCTCCGCCATGCCATTCTGCTGCGGGGTGTAGGGGCAGGTCAAGTCGTGGACGATCCCCTTGCCGTCCACGAAGGCGGTGAACTCCTTCCCGAGGAACTCCCCTCCCCGGTCAGAGCGCAGCATCAGCACCGACTTCTTCGTCTGCCTCACCCACACGTAGCGGGTCTTGCGGTCCTTCAGCAGCAAGAAGTACAGGCTGCCATCCTTGGCAGCCACCCGGAACGAACCGCACATGTCGATGTGCGCGACGACCAGGGCATCGTCGGCGTTGGATCCCTTGGCAGGGAAGGTGTGCCGCGCCAGCTTCCCACCGACGCACGAGACACACAGAGAGTTGGTGCCGGTCAATGGCTTGATGTCCAGGCTGGTGGCGACCTCATGGTATGCCCAGCTCCGGATCGTGTCGACACCGACATGCGCAAGCCTGGCGTGCCACCTGGCCAGCGTCGACTTCGTTGCCGAGACTATCGCCCGCAGAGCCACTACCTCCGTCGTAGCCGTCGTCATCATCGCCGAGCAGGGACGAAGGTCGGTGCAGAGGACCCGGCTGGTGTACATCTCCCGACCGAGCACGTACCCCACCACCGAGAGGAGCAACATCCCGTCGCCATCGTCCTACAGCTTGACGCCGCTCTCCTTCAGCTGGTCGGCCGAAAGCAGGTTCACCTGCATGCCCGGGACATAGAGAACGTCCGGGATGAGCACCTGCTTCCAAGCGTCCCCTTGCAGAGCGACGGTGCCATGACCACGAACGTCCTGCAGCACTCCATTGAAGCCGCGCACGTGCTTGACGTCGCCGCTCGGCTCCAAGTCGACGAAGGCCTCCTTCGTCCCCATCAGGTGGTGCGAGCAGCCGCTCTCGAGCAGGACCACTGCTGGGTTCACCTGCACGGCTGCCGCCACTGCCTGGTCCTCGCCAGCCTCCGGCGAAAGTGAGACAGTCAGCTCCACCACGCCGACCATCGAGCACGACGCCTCCCCGTCGCCTCGCCCTTTGCCGCCGGAGGAGGAGTTGGCGTCCTTCGCTGAGGTCGACACGTTTGACTGCTTCTCCTTGTGTGGCTTGCTTTCTCGTCATGGATGACGGCTGGCCGACCTCCCGCGGCCTCCCTTGGCGTCGTCGTCGGAGTCACTGCGGTCGGGGCACTCAAAGGAGAGGTGGTCGGGGTCGCCGCACAGCCAGCACTCCCGGCGTCGCCCTCCTTCTCCACGAACGCTGTCCTTCGCCGATGTCCCCTTGTCTGCGTCTTTGGTTGGCTTCCCACCTCCGCTACCACCACCGCCAGACTTGCCACGCTGCCCCGGTCGGCCACCTTGCTTCGTCGAGGCGGTGTAGTTTACCTTTGGCAGGAGCTCAGTGGACCTGTCGGCCTTCTGCATTGCCTCGTCCCTGAGGATGTACGATATCAGCGAGTCCTCGTTGAGCGACTCCCTCGTACTCGGCACCACCATCAGTCGCTTCATCAGGTTGTAGCTGCTCGGGAGCCCCTTCAGGACGTGCGTGATGTACGACGCCGTCGAATACTGCACGCCGGCCATCCTCATGTTGGCGAGAAGTCTCCGAGCCCAGTTGCAGTAGTCGGTCGCCGTCTCTAGCTCGCCCATCCGCACGTGCGTCATCTGCTCCTTGAGCTGGTCGATGTACAGGTCATCCGTAACCTAGTACGTCGACTCGATGAAGTGCCACGCCTGGTGGCCGAGGTCTAGGTAGTTCGTGCACGACTTCAAGGCGATCTGCACGCCCGGCGAGCAGCACCGCGAGATGACCGTGAAGGTCAACAGCTGCACAGCACGAAACTCCGTACGCAGCTAGGGGTTGCTCTCCGGCGGCGTCGCCACGGTGCCGTCGGCGAAGCACATCAGCCCGGCCATCTCGAACTGGGGCTCAATGGCCTCCTTCTACGTGAGGAGGTCGTGGCGGCCGACCAGCAGGGGGCTGACGGCGATTCTGTCCGGAGTGAACTTGAAGTAGCCGTAACTCGGCGCTATTCCGCCCGCAGTTACGTGGGTCGCCGACGCCGGCGTCACACTGCTCCGACGTCCACCGACGTCGCCCTGCGAGGAGCCCACAGCTGCAGTCCTCGCACCTGAACACCGCCAACTTCATCGATCGAGGAGTGGCCGGTCGAGAAGGGTGCTCCGCTGCCCACATGGCGTGGATGCCAGCCTCGACGACCGCTAAGGGGAGCATCTCCCCGTACTCGCCATCAGCATTGTGTCTCCTCGCATCACCAAGCCGTGCCTCTAGGATATCCACTACGTCTGCGTCACCTACGGCGCCCACCATGGTGACGAACACAACTGCCGGCCTACGAACACGATAGGTAAGTGCAAAAGTCGGCTAAACCCAAGGTATCGTTGCAGTTCCGTCCACGCTCACCGCACCATGCGGAGATAACTACTACAACGGGAGCTAGACTACGGGCAAGGCACGGGGTAGGAGTGATCGTAGCGTTCATTCCTTAGTTGTTTGCTCGTGTTCACACTACTTGCGCATTCACGGGGAAAATTGGCAAGAGTTTCACTAGCAAAAGTTGACAACAATGATTGCAACAACATTGGCAAGCTAGACTACATCAGCGATAGCAACAGCGCAGCATGTTGGGATGAATGATAACGCGTAGAAGCTTCCACGCTTTTGGTCCCGAATCATCCAACTCCACCATCTCCTTAATGTGCTGGAACATATCGCTGTTGATCGATTGGAGCATGAGGTCGAACAGCACTGCGCTTCGCTCAATCCACCGATCCCGAGCTCTCCTTCCCCGAGCATCTTCTCTTCTCCCATCGCAATCTTCAACACCTTGTAATGGTTGAAGGCACTCCTCATCCGCCTGCTCCATTCCTCTATATGAAGCCATCCAACGCCTCAATCTTGGATGGCGGCGGTTCAAACGACTTTTCAGCTCCCACTCCTCTTCAAGCAGCATCTCTTCCTCTCTCATTCCTCTTGTCCTCCGTAAATGATGAGTCTCAGCTCCCCCCTTGCTGTCCACAATGTAGATTCACAAATTTTTGACAGGTTGAAGGCACTCCTCATCCGCCTGCTCCATTCCTCTATATGAAGCCATCCAACGCCTCAATCTTAGATGGCGACGGTTCGAACGACTTTTCAGCTACCACTCCTCTTCCAGCAGCATCTCTTCCTCTCTCATTCATCTTGTCCTCCGTATCTGATGAGTCTCAGCTCCCCCCTTGCTGTCCACAATGTAGATCCACAAAATTTTCACAGGTGTCGGCGCCAACGAAATTTCGACAGAGTTTCCCCTTAGCGTCACATCCAACCTACAGAACTCCACTTAGGCACACCCACAGGCCATGGTGGATCTGGAAGGGTCTTCACACATTAGTAGTCTCTCCACAAAGTCTTTAATCAATCTGATACCACTTGATAAGATTAAGAACGGGGTCTAGGAAGAGCAGGGGCCAAAATAACTCAAAATCGTTGGACTCTAATTCTGGACAGAAATGTCGACTTTACAAGAAACGCTGTCAACAAAAGGATAGCTATTAGAACTTCACAAAAACCAAATGTGTTGTAGCTCTAAACCGTGTCTAAAATTCTCAAATAAAATCGCATCAGCAGGTGAAGTAAAACGTGAGATATAAATTTTGGCGCACTAAGGGGGTATGCTGGATCTGAAACTTAACTCAATTACTATATTCAACCTAGAAACACACACAAAGAGGATTAGAGTAGCAAGAAACCAGGTAGGAGAGGATGAGGAGGCCGAGAGGGAAGGTCTCAAGGGATTCCCTAACCAAGCAAACCCCAAAAGCACACAACACTCCTTCCCTATAGCAACCGAACTTTGACATTTGTGTTTTTCCCAACCCATGCCATCCACCTCACCCAACTTGGCCACACTTGCCAACCTGGTTTGGCTTCTCCCAACCACTTGGCAGCAACTACAGTGATAGTGACGAATTTTCCCAACCCCTAATGGTCTATACTCCATGGAGGGTCACCCCACAAATTCCCAAAGTTGCCGCAACGAAATATCAAAAGCATACGAACCTTAATCGTTCGTAACTTTCTCGTCCTTGTTCCGATCGCGATGATTCTTGGTTCGACGGAAAGCTCTTGCATTGGTAGGTAGCAGGTGGGGCAGGCGGGTATAGGGTGGGGCAGCAGGTTACAGGTGGGGCAGCGGGTTACAGGTGGGGCGACGGGTTTCAGGTGGGGCAGTTGGTTACGGATGGGGCAGCTAGTGACAGGTGGGGCAGCGGGTTACGGGTGGGAAGGCTGGTGACAGATGGGGTGGCAGGTGCGGCAGCGGGTTATAGGTGGCTGGAAAAGGAAGGCGGTGAAGGCCGCCATGGAGGAGGAGATCCGCAGCCTCATCAGCAACGGCACTTGGGAGCTGGTCGAACGCCCACCGGGGGTGAACATCATGAAGAACCGGTGGGTGCTGACGACGAAGTACCGCATCGACGACACCGTCAAACGCAAAAAGGCGAGGCTGGTCGTGAAAGGCTTCACGCAGGTGTATGGCACCGACTACGACGAGACGTATGCGCCGGTGGGCAGCTACGTCAAGCTGAGGATTTTCCTCAGCATTGTCGCCGTCCTCGGCTTCAACCTGATGCAGGTGAACATGAAGAACGCCTATTTGCAGAGTAAACTTAACAGGTTGCTGTACATGTACCAGCCGGACTACTTCAACGACGGGTCCGGCCGGGTGTGCAAGCTGCTGAAGAGCCTCTACGGGCTGAAGCAGACGCCGCTATTGTGGTACAAGGCTCTCAACGACGTGTTGGTCGGCGCCGGGTGGAAGAAGAGCCAAGTCGACGAGGCTCTGTACTTTAAGGTTGGCGACGACAAGGTGACCTGTTGGGTGCTGGTCTACGTCGACGACCTGCTCGCCGCCAGCAGCAGCACCGTGATGCTGAAGGAGCTGAAGGAGCTGCTGGAAGCCGCCTTCGAGCTGCGCGAGGTTTTGCCGGTGCAGAAGTACCTTGGCTTGGAGATCGTGCGTGACAAGCCGGCGCGGAAGTTGTGGCTGCACCAGCTGGGCTACGCCGACAAGATGCGCAGGCGCTTCATCGACGAGAAGCAAACCGAGCGCAATCCGAAGACGCCGGTCTCGGTCGACGCCTACGCCGAGCTCACCTTCGATGACGAGGAGGCATAGGAGCGCCAGGAGGAGTACCGGCAGAAGGTCGGCTCACTGCAGTTCGCGGCAACGACGACGCGGCCGGACATCGCCTTCGCCTGCAGCAAGCTGGGGAGCGGCCTCACGGTGAGGAGCGACCAGCACTGGCGCGAGGTCGACCGTTGCCTCGCCTACCTCGCCAATACGCAAGACACCGCCCTGGAGTTCGGCGGTGGTCCAGAGTCACTGGAGTGAGTCGGCTACGTGGACGCCGACGACGCCAGCAACAAGCAGAACCGGACGAGCACGGGCGGCTACGTGTTTGTCTACGGAGGGGCCGCAGTCTCCTGGTCGAGCCAGCGCATCAAGTGCGCGACGCTGTCGTCGTCCAAGTCGGAGTACGTGGCGGCCGTCGAAGCCGGCAAGGAGGGACGTCGCCTTCGCTTCCTCCTTGCGGAGTTCCGGCAGCTTGATGCCGGGAAGCCGACTGTCCTCCGGGTGGTTGACAAGTCGGCCATCACGGTCGCCGAGGGCATGGGGTTGACGGGCAACCTCAAGCACATGGAGCGGCAACAGGCCTGGCTGCAGCACATGGTGAAGCACGGGAAGTTCTCACTGCAGTACATCCCGACCACTGAGCAGCTAGCTGACTTCCTGACGAAGGCGCTGCACTATCCGGCCTTCAACCGGTGCTCCGTCGCAATCGGCCAAGTGCGGCTGGCCGACGTGGGCAACAGCGACAACGACGTGCAGCAGTAGGTGCCATGCCCTCTTGCATGGCTGGTGCGGTGACCGGCGTGCTGTGCGTTGTGTGCACGCCGACGGGCTTTTCTTCGAACAGTGCTGCCATGTAGGCTGGGGGGGCCCAAGCGTGAACGCGGCAGGGGAGTGTCAACGGGAGTAGTGTTTGGCCCCGTCCTCGCTTGGGTGGAGCCGACCGCGGGACCACGGGGCCATGGGAGGCCGCGGGACCGCTGGGCCGCGGGAGGCCACGTGACCGCGGGACTGTGGGGCCGCGGGATCACTGGGCCGCGGGAGGCCGCGAGGCTGCGGGAGCCGCGGGGTACCGCGGGAGGTCACGGGACTGCGGGGCCGCGGGATCGCTGGGCCGCGGGAGGCCGCAGGACCGCGGGAGCCGCGGGGTGCCGCGGGAGGCCGGCGACCGCAGGACCACGGTGGGCCGCGGGGCCGCGGGGGACGACCGTGGGACTGGTCATCCATGATACCCGGGCGACGTGTGCGAAGGTCGCCGGGGGTGGTTTCTGCGAGGACGACCTCGGGGGTGGTATCCCGAGGTCGACGTGGCTGGTGGGCGCCGTCACGAGTGGAGTGTCTGCGCTGGGCATGTGACGGGGAGTTGGGCGCCAACCAGCTGCACGCACCTGCGAAGCTGGTGCACCGTTGTCAGGCGGGTGCAATGCTGTGCAGCCGACTTGCTGCAGCGTTGGCACACCGCGGACTTGCAACGTTGGCAAGCCGCGACTCTGCATTGCTGGAGCGCGGTCGACCAAGTCGTGCTGGCACGCGGTCGACCGTGCTGCGTTGGCAGTCGACCAGCAGCCTTGCTAGGTCTGATGTAGTCTGTGTTGCCAATATTGATGCTATCATTCTGAATCATTGTTGTGAACTTTTGCTAGTGAAACTCTTGCCAAAGTTTCCTTGTGAACCAACAACTAGTGCAAGCACAAGTAAACAACAGAGGAACGAACGAACGCTACGATCACTCCCACTTCGTGCCTAGCCCGTAGTCTAGCTCCCGTTGTAGTAGTAATCTCCACAACGACTATATATAGGCATGACACAGGGGCAGTAACCAGGATGTTACGTGAAGGTTCTGAGGGTCGCGAAGTGTCCCGAATGGATCCTTCCCGAATTCGGTAGAAGCTGTTTGGTGTAAACCAAATAGCAATGGATTTGGTTCACACAACCTAGTTTGGTGCCTATCACTAAAATTAATATAGCAAAGTAACGAATCTATGAAATCAAGCAAAGGCATGCAAGATAAAATTGTGCTAAGCTAGATAATTTATAATAAAGCAGAATCTAGCATGTAAAGCCTAGCAAAGCCATCGTACTATCACTCGTCCCCCCCTCAGAGCTGGGTGGCATGAGATACAGCCTGCTTGACAAGAGAATCCTTGAGAGCACAGCGTGCGCTGCCCATATCAGATTTTGCAACCCAACTGTCCTCCGATGGGTCATATCCCTTCCAACGTACAAGGAACTCGAGCGTGTTGCCACGTCTGCATCGATGAGCAAGAACTCGTTCCACCTCGTACTCTGGTTCATCCTATACAAGAACAGATGGTGGTACTGTAGCGGGTAGCTGTCGTCCCAAGAACTGTAGGTTGGAGTCTTTGTAGGGCTTCAGTAGCTGAACATGGAAAGCATTGTGAAGCTTTCATGTAGCCCACTATCCAATTCAAACCCGCGAGGCCTATCCTGCTTGAAGCGGGCAGGATAGTCTCTTGCTGCATCCCTCAGGACGCCAACGAGCATGATGATCTTGTCCCGAACAGCATTGCGGTTCATCGCAGGCACACCACCCAGCGAGGGCTGACCTCGTCCTGAGTAGGTCTCAAGGGGCATTTCGACCTGCGCATATTAATAAGAAAAGATTAGTAACTAGCAAGAATATGATCAAGAACCAGGCTTACCATAGCTTACGAACATGGAGAGCTACTTACCACGACACAGAGGTAGGCGAGCTGCGGAATCTTCAACTGCACGGACGTCGCCCGGACATTGACAAACGCAGCAAGGGCGGCCTTTTCAAAAGCGACAGATGCAAACGGGCGTCCATCGTCAGACGCATGCCAGGCGTAGCCAAACCTTTCTGCACGTTACAAAACACAAGCAACAGAGAGTAAGAACATGGGAAGCACATCGAGAACAAATCCCTTCACACTCACCATGCCTGAAGTCCACCAACCAGATAGCCTCGGTTCGACGCTTCCCAGGGTGGATGTTCTCTCTTGCGAGCTCCGGCCACCTATCTTCAGGCAGCAAGCCTCCTGCACCCCACGCATAGAGACGGATTTTCTTGTGCGTGTTGGACCGCTTCGTGGCAATGGTGGCCATTGCTTCCTTGATGTACGAGGCGTTTCCCCCGACGACGTAGTAGTACTCGTCCTGCGACACGCCGATGAGGCGGTACTTCCACACAAGGTGAGGCTGCACCTCCTCGAACGTCGGGAAAAACTGCATCACATCCACAGGCGCATCAGTGATCATCCAAACGTATGTCTCGAGCGCCTTCTTCTTCGGGGAGGGTTAACAGAGAGAAAGTAGTAGAGCATTGAACATTTGTAAGTGCAATACACTAAACATAAAACGCACGACACCACCACCCGCACTTGTTGACGCGCTTACAACGATCCACAATCTACTCTACTTACCCCAAATGATTTCTTTTCCAAGGTGCTCTTCACGACAATCTTCTTGTCGTTGTCCCGCGGGAGCAGATCCATGTTAACGGCCGGGTCGTCGAGTGCCCTCTCTGGTACCCCTGACGCCGCAATAGCCTCGAGATCATTGATGCGATGCGTCAATGCGGCGCGCTCCCTCGTCATATCGTTTACCTCCTGCTTGGCCTCCTGCTCAGCGGCTTGAAGAACGTTCACCGTCCTCTGCAGATCCTCAACCCGGGCGCGCAATGAATTGTTGACAGTCACGAGGTAATTTCCACCTCCTGCCAAGCACAAGAAGGGCGGGAACATGGTGACAAGAATTAAAGGAATGTGAGAAAGGTGTTGGGCAGGTGCGTTTAGAATAATTTGCAATGCGGAATGCGTGATTAAACGGGGTAACAAAGGTAAAGGGAACACGGAGACTCACGATCACTACGAGTGCCGCGAGTTATGTTACCACCCGTAGGATCAGTGACCTCGTTCACAGCTGAGTCGCCCAGCGGGCCCATCGTCTCCTGATGGCAGACGGCAGCTTGATCGGCGGGAGCGTTGATGTTGCCAACAGTGCCCGTTACGGCGACGCCCCCATCGAAGGTAAGCGAGGTCTGCGGGTCACTTGATGTGCCCGCCACGCAAGCAGGCATGGCTTGCGTGGCGGTTGCCGCTGCTGCAGCTTCTAGAGCTGTCTGCCGACGAGTTGCGTAGGGAGCAGGAGCAGGTAAGGGTGTGGAAGTCGGGAGACTCTCGAGATGCACCTTCTTGGGACAACCCTGCTCTGCAGCAGCGTCGCGACGTTTGAGTGCCAGGCGATAGAGGCCAAGCGTTCTCTCATCCAAGCCCGCGAGCAGAGCGTCAGCATCAGCAAGCATTTTCAGAAACGGTAGGGGCAAATGGCGATTCTAGCGTGACCCCTTCGGGCTCCTCCTCATCTCCTTGGACTCTTCTAGTGATTCCATTCCCTGCCCAGTGGTTATTTCCCACGGGGGAACCCATTTTCCACGACTTGTTCTGTGGCAATGTACCCCTATATATCTCGATTTATCGCCATGTTATCGCGTCTCGACTGCCGAGGCGGGCACGTAAACGACCAGAAGTCTTCGCGACCAAGGGTAACGAATGCCATTAAAAAAAAGTTCCCGTTACAGTAACGACACCTCGGGGCGCAGGCGCGCCGTCGAGCCAGAGAATCTGATGCGCTGTATGGACCAAGGGCACCATTCAAGGCCTACCGTGGATGCTGACAGCTCAGGTTGGAGCATGCATCTGCTGCGGTTGATACACGCACTGAGGCACTCGAGAATGTTCTGGTAAGTGTGGCACTCGAGAATGATCCCAACCCTTGGTATTACAGCTTCGCATCTCATCCACACACTCCCTTCACAAACCCCAACAACCCTCCACGTTATGTGTCTGACGATCATAGTGCAGGTGCAGCGCACCTAGCGAGCCATCTGGGCTCCGCTAGTGCGCCGCTCTTCATCTCGATTGGACCGTTTGCTTGTGAGTCGACACATTTGTGGTCGGCAAATGCAGCGCTGGCACGCACGTGAATGGTGATAGAAATATTCTCGATAATGTAAGTTTACTGCTACAATCAACACTCAACCTTGGGATTAGGCAGTACACGGTGCTGTAGTCATGACTGTAACGCAACCATGCGTCGAACGATCATATCAACCAACTTTGGCTGGTAAATAGTATGAAGCGCATTGTCTGTAGAACGTCGCGAACGAAGTATAATTGCCCTATCCACGTAACACTGTAAATCAAATTAATAATATTTTCGGGTTTAGTGTAGTGATGGTATCGTGATAACGTAAAATGCGCGATGCGCCTCGCGACGAGGTTTATTCTGGAATATAGGGGAATAACCTTAGCACGGAGTACCAACCTAGCCATAAGGTTGGGTTGCAATTGACAAGTCGTGAGTCTTGGGCTGAGGAAATCCCTTAGGATTGTTGGCAAGAATTTGGCTTAGGATAATAATGTATAACGAACGCGTCTGAGTGAATTTATTGAACCGCCTTGTACTGGTGTGTAAGAAGAAGAGAAGTTTATTATAGCAATATCGTACAATGGCTTTATACATGATTACACGGAATATGAAATATTTTATTTAACTGCTGTTGTTTATGCTGTTGCGGTTCGATACATCGACGACTCTGGTAGTTGCTCCGCACGAGCCTATAGTGTGTCATTGCTGTCGCGCAAATATTTAATTTAACTGCTGTTGTTTATGCTGTCGTGCTGACCTTTAGCATTCGCTTAATCCCTTTCTGTTGCTTTTGTCTCGACGGTTGACTCGATGTGGCTTCGCTGTAGTTCGCTTCGCTTACGTTCTAGTGTTTCGAAACTTCAGGTTTCAAACACTCCGCTTCGCGTCTGGAGTGTCATTGCTAGTGACGTGGCGTTGTGCTGTCAGCACCATGCTGTATTCAAATGTGTGCTTTCCAAGTTTATTAGTCAAGAAATCTGCTGCCATCTCAGATGTGAGGCAGCAGTACAGCCCGAGTCTCCTTATCTTGACCTCGTCCTTCACGAAGAGATATCGTACGGCGATGTGCTTCGTTCGACTCGCGAGCCCGTTCTTGTTCGCTATGCGAATAGCCGATTGGTTGTCGTAGGAGAGAGAAGCTGGGTAACTGGGCCAGCTTTGCTTCTTCCAGTAGTTCGCGAAGGTACAGTCCTTCCTTGGTGGCTGAGCATAGCGAAGTGTATTCAGCTTCATGTGAGTGGAGAGCAATCAGCTCCTGCTTGCTCGACTATCTCGAGATAGGACCGACGGGCTCGAGTCAAGGGATATGGCCGGTGCGCGATCGCTAGTTGTTGGAATCGCCATCGTGATCGGCATCCATGTAGCCGTTAAGTTTTGGAGTCGTGGTTCCGGTTTTGTGGTAGGTTAGCCCGACTGTCAATGTCCTGACGAGTAGTGCAGTGAGCGATCGAGTTCAGCCACGTGTTTCGCTTCGGGATTACGGAGATAAGTGGCGAGTTGGCTCGCTGGGTACGATAGGTCCTGTCGGCAGGTAACGAACGTGAAAAGCAGTCATGCAGACTTTTGTTGGTAGTTCCGAAGGTCAGTAAGTCCGAGCGGAGTACATGCTTAGGGTGATTTTTCACAGTGTAGCGATATGGCGTGGAGATGGCGGATGGTGTTGCTCCGAAGCGTTTTGCAATGGTGTCCCTTTTTTGCGGCTCTGCGGTACATTAAGCTTTATTGGTTGGGTGTATTGAGTCCCAAGTACTGAGTTGCGGAGATAACTACTACAACGGGAGCTAGACTACGGGCTAGGCACGGGTGCTTGTGTGATCTCTGCGTTCGTTGGTCCTTAGTCGTTTTCCTAGTGCACAGACAGCTTGCTAGTTCAGAGGGAGAAGTGGCAAGAGTTTCACTAGAGTATGTTGACAACAATGATGCAATGAAGTTGGCTAGACAAGACTACATCAGAGCTAGGATGCAAGCAGGTCGACTGCCAGCGCAGCATGGTCGACCGCGTGCCAGCACGACTTGGTCTCCCGCGCTCCAGCAGTGCAGGGACGCGGCTTGCCAATGCTGCAAGTCGACGGCGTGACAACAGCGCAAGTCGACGGCGCGCCAGCGTTGCTCCTGCAGTCCAGGTCGACCAGCTCCTCGTCGACGTCACTCCTGGTCGACCAGCTCCTCGTCGACCAGCACAGTTGTCAGCCGACCCCAAAGTCGGCTACCCGAAGTCAGCGTGAGATCCTTCCGCATCTCCCCTTCGAACCCCGTGGTGATGCCGTAAGTGGAGCCTATATAGAGCAGATCGTCTACATAGACGACGAGCAGGATGTCCTCCGTGGCCATTGTGAGTTGGTATATTGACCGTGTGGGATTTGACGGAAGCCGGTGCGGACTAATCGGGTGTGCATGGAATGATGCTACGGCCGTGGGGCTTGTTTGCTGCCGTACAGTAACCTCAACAGCTGCCAGACTTTGTAGGGTATGTGACGTATCCGTGCGGCTGTTCGACGAAAATTTCTGTATCAACGGGAGCATAGAGGTATGCGCTGGCCACGTCTAATTGGCGCAGATTCTGCAGTTACATGCCGACTATCGCGACGAGGATTCGCAATGAGGTATGTCGGTTGTCCGGGGTGAAGGTCTCCGTGAAAGTCCGTCCGTGCTCTTTGTCTAAACCTCGCACGGTGCGTCCGTAGTATGCTGTGTTGGTGCCGATGCTCCATGGACTGATGTGACTAGGCCGAGAAATAAAAGCCCAAACTGTGTGCGTCGGGGGAGAATTGGATCCTCGGGATAGACTGCTTCATCTCCCGCATCTGTATCAGGTAAGATATTGGGGTCTATGCGGCCTGAGACGTTGGTGTTGATTGGCTGGGGTGTTACGTAGCCGTTGTCGGCAACGTCGTAGTAGATTTTAGCAAAGTCGTAGTGGACCGTTGTCGTTGATGCTTTTGCGAGGTTTGTCGTCATCCATCGGGACGGGTATCGAACAGTACCGTAGAGGTCCAGCTTCTCCCGATGCTCCATCCACGTCTTGCTCATCCAAGTCAGCCTCATCTACTGCAAGGTCGAAGATTCGGACGCCATTGAAGCTGCTCGTAGGGTCTCGTTACGTGCGTCCAATCTAGTCGTCGGCGTTGCCCATGCGAGGTTGGGGGCCAACACTTCCTCATTTAAAGGAGCGTCCTTTCGCAAACAAGTACGCTCAACCGACCAATAAAAGAGATTACAAGTGAAGGCCCTGGCACATTGACATTTGCGAAAATCCCACAAAATATGTCACATATCAGACAGTCGTAACAGATCGAGAGCATTCATCACCACGCGAAACGGTTAAGCAACAAGGTATCGACCTCACCATCGAGCGATATGAACGGCTCGTTTGATGCTATGTATCTCAATGACCTGGTAACGCTCGCCCTCATCAGCCCACCTAAGTCTAATACACCGAGTAGTCTTATCCTTCGTAGGCAGTGCCTGGTAGTACTTGAGAAAAGCATACTTCTTGGTCATACCATCTACCTTGCAGTGAAACAGCAAAATTTTCTTTGCATACCACTCTTCCGTCCCTCGATCGGTCTCCCCCTTCACCGCCACGTCCGAGTACCATGGACGTCCATGGTGAATTGGTAGGGCACGTACACGATGGGGCAGTCGGCTGTACTGAACGTCAACTGCTGCTGGCATGGCCATCTCCCAGTGTACCTGTCAGTATAACAAGAATGAAAGAGATTACAAGTGAAGTGTGCCAGTAAATTGCTTGTCAGTCCAACGATTGAAAGCATCCCTGTCGCACACATTTTCTTTTTTTTACCTGTACGCTCTTGATATCCTCGCCCTTGTTGTTGCACCCTGGGGCAGCGTCGAGTGCCGTCCCTAGGTGTTTCAACTCTGCCCCGATCTCCCTCTCAAGCGCTACATCCCGCTTCGCCGGTTTAGCGTTCGGGAAGCAGAAAGGTGCCACTGTCCGATCGCGAGGGACGTGGAGGAGCCAGGATCGTCGCGAGAGCACACACACGCCTGTCCGTTGTGCCTGCAGACGTACATAGCAATACACACTCATGTCAGAGCATTACATAACCAGCTGTCGTCTATTTGGAGAACTCATGCGCCTCACCTTGATCATCGTTGTGTCGTACGTCTTCTTCTGTGCCAGCATGGGTGCAATGGATTGCAAACGCAATCGCTGCACCTCACTCTGTACAACCTGCGCGTTCACACTACGCTTATTCGATGCACGATAGGGAGTTTTAATGTACTCTATGTGCAGGTGCTCATAGAGTTGGGCCGAGTAGTGGTCTGGCAAACCTGCACGCCGTATCGTATATATGAAGTGACTAACAAGATGCATCTTGATGAAGTTCCAATCAGATGTTTGCTGGAAATGCGTTGTCAAGCCGTGGAGCATGCTGCAAGAAGATTGGCAGGGGCACACATATAGAATTAGTACCCGGATGGCAACAAGTACGCATTAAAGCTATGTATATAGTAGCTACTCACCGCTGAGCCTTGGTCTTCAACTCGTGCAGACTACCGTCGGTGTGCTCGCATGCACGCGCACACTCCAAGTACCAATCGATGTACGAGACCAAAGCCTCCATCTGGTCATTCGTGATGCACCCTCTTGCAATAAAGGGCAGGACCTGCATCACAGAACGATGCTCGTATGCTTGGTAGTTAGCACCTTTAGCGAAATAGTCACCTGATGGTAACCTCATGCAGCCACCCCTAGTGGATTTCCTAAGCTCTCTTAGGCGACGATCTAGAATTTTCATTTTCGAGGCGTGATATTTCTTGATGTGCGCTCTAATGCTATCCACTATATGCTCGAAGAGGCCAAGGTCAGCTTGATGCATAATGTCGGGAAGCACCGCCGAATTAAGGGTTGAGCATGCTCTCCGCTTCCCACCGCCATCCCCAAAGGTAGCTCTGCACGTATAAAGCGGACGATTGTGATGGGAGGTTTATAACATAATCAGAAACGGAATGGGAATGATCCTTACCTGGACCGGGTGTGTCGAGATGGCGGCGTCTTCATCCGCCTTGATCGCCTTTGTCCTCACCGATTGGACACTGGCGCGTTGCTCCGATGGCGTCCGCGCTTGAATGCGGTCGACGAACTGTGCAAGGTTGTTCTTATGGACCTTGCATAGTGAGCAAGGAAAGTTCGTTGAGCCCGACTTCGTGCATGTTACTTTGCACGACTCTGGGTAATCCGTGACATGGGCATTCATGGATGGCCACACGTTGATTGTTCTCCCCTCCGAGTCCACCATGTCTATACCTGTATGAGATGCTCGCTTCAACCCTGCTAGCACCTCATTCATGATATGGTGGAATATCAACGTCCTATCTAGCGAATCATACTCGTCAGGATACTCTTGGAGCAAGGCAAGCAAGACGTGCCCATAAGGCTTCCACCTATCCTCCTTGTCAATATTTCCAAGGGTCAGATATACAGGATGTCCTTTAGCCTTCCCACGGTGATCCATATGGGTCTCGTCCCTTGCAAGAATGAGAGTTGCAACAACACCTTCCGGGTTGATTGCACGTATCTTCTTTTGAAGCTCCTCCCACCATAATGCGGTTTCCGGTATTGAGAAGACTCGCTGAATTCCATCTTTAACGACACGAGCCTCCATGCTCATCTTGGGAGCGAGCTTAGGGTCCTTCAGCAAGTCTTGGAGAGCGACGAGTCCATCACAGTACCAATATTCTAGCCACGCCTTGTTTCCCGCACGAACGGTCTTGCGTCTCCAACCGCGATGTTTATCGGGGGCACGAGATTCAACGTACTGTAAGACATCGCGCGCCGACTTCCATCCTGTCAGTTGGGAAAGCTCAAAAGCATGGTGGAAGAGAATGTCAAACAAGGCTTTGATTGCCTTTTGGGAGATATTGTTGGCTAGCAACCAATGCGCAAAAGCATCCCTGCTGTTGAAGGCTGGTTCGGGTGGCATTTCAACTCCCACGCTATCAGGCACCACGCTCCCCTCTCCTCCCTCATGATTGTCCTCCCGCCCCATATAACCATCAGCATCACATGGCAAACTGTCATTCTCGGAATCGCTAGAACTACGGTTGCTAGAAGCATTATCATCCAGAGTATCCCCTGTCAAAAATTCATCCCCCGTGCACGGCGCGGGAGGAGCGTGTACATGTGCGTCGGGAGGGGTAGCCGTAGGTACGGCTGAAGTCGAGGCGACCGCAGTAGGAATAGGATTGGGTGCCACGCTCGAAGGGCGAGGGCGTTTATGCAAGCTTGGGTTACTTAATAAATAAGGCGCCGCAGACATTGCGCGCCTTGCAGGGCAGCTTGAGCTACGCATGTGACTCTCCATGCCTTGTTGGGTCAAGAAGGTGTGGATCTTGCATGCAGGGCATCGGTAGCTCATCTGTAATTTGGTAAAGCGTATGATCGAGAGGGACAGAGGGAGGTTGGGGGAAGAGAGAGACCGGAGAGGGTGGAATAGGATGAGAGTGCTCAAAGGGGAGTGGATGCGACAAAGATGCAATGCGTGGGGCATAGGAATGAGGGTGGGGCAGAAAGGGAATGTGGGGGCTGACTGGAGTGAGTGGGGCAGAGAATGTGAAAGTCGGGCAGAGAGAGATAGATAGAAGGAGAGCGACTGATAGGAACAGGGAGGTAGTGATTGCGGCAGAGATGGAGTCAATGGGGCATCATATAATGGGGTGACAGAGAGAGGCAGGTTGTTTTGACTTACCTTGACGAATCACAAAAGGACAAGAACGATTGTTGTCACCACGATGCGTGCTCGGCAAGTGCGGCTCCGACGTGAAAGAGCCCTTGGCAGGTAGATGTGACGGAGCTAGTGGCACTGCGGGAGAGTGGCAATGGAGAAAGTGAATGAGAAAGAGAGAGAGAGAGAGGGAGAGAGAGAGAGAGAGAGAGAGAGAGAGAGAGAGAGAGAGAGAGAGAGAGAGAGAGAGAGAGAGGGGCATAGATGGAGAGAGAGGGCGTGAGTGGGACAGAGAGATACATAGAGACAGCGAGAGATGGATAATAAGAGCGGCTGAGAAAGGGAGAGTCTAAGCGGCAGAGAGAGAGCGAGAGAGCGTGAGCAGCAGAGAGGGATATATAAAAACAGCGGCAGAGAGAGGGTGAGCGTTAGCAGCAAAGAGAAAGAGAGAGAGAGGGAGCGTGAACAGCAGAGAGAGATGGATAAAAAGAGCGGCAGAGAAAGGGAGAGCGAAAGCGGCAGAGAGAGAGGTTGAGAGCGTGAGTAGCAGAGAGAAAGATACATAAAAAGAGCGGCATAGAGAGGGAGAGCGGTACCAGCAGAGAGAAAGAGAGTGAGAGGGGGCGTGATCAGCAGAGACAGATGGATAAAAAGAGCGGCAGAGAAGAGAGAGAGTATAAGCGGCAGAGAGAGGGAGAGCGTCGGCGGCAGAGAGAGAACGAGAGAGCGTGACTAGCATAGGTTGATATATCAAAAGAGCGTCAGAGGAGGGCCTCCGTTAGCGGCAGAGAGAAAGCGAGAGAGCGTGAGCAGCAGAGAGAGAAGTATAAAAAGAGCGGCAGAGAGAGGGAGAGCGTCAGCGGCATAGAGGGAGAGAGAGAGCGTGAACGGCACAAAGAGATACATAGAGACAGCGACAGAGAGAGGGAGAGCAGGAGCGGCATATAGGGATAGAGAGAGCGTGAGTGGCATAGGGAGATACATAGCGACAGTGACAGAGAGAGTGACAGCGAGAACAGCATAGAGAGGGAGAGCGAGAACGGCATAGAGAGGGAGAGCGAGAACGGCAGAGATAGGGAGAGCGAGAACGGCAGAGAGAGGGAGAGCGAGAACGGCAGAGAGAGGGAGAGCGAGAACGGCAGAGAGAGGGGGAGCGAGAACGGCAGAGAGAGAGAGAGAGAGAGAGAGAGAGAGAGAGAGAGAGAGAGAGAGAGAGAGAGAGGGAGAGAGAGGAGCATAGAGAGATATATAAAAAGAGCGTTTGGGAGAGGGAGAGCGTCGGCGGCAGAGAGAGAGCGAGAGAGCGTGACTAGCATAGAGAGATATATAACAAGAGCGGCAGAGAGAGGGAGAGCGTTAGCGGCAGAGAGAGAACGAGAGAGCGTGAGCAGCAGAGAGAGATGGATAAAAAGAGCGGCAGAGAGAGGGAGAGCGTGAGCGGCAGTTACGGGTGAGAGATAGGGTGAACGGCATAAAGAGATACATAGAGACAACGGCAGAGAGAGGGCGAGCAGGAGCGGCATATAGGGATAGAGAGAGCGTGAGAGGCATAGAGAGATACATAGCGACAGTGACAGAGAGAGAGAGAGCGAGAGAGAGAGAGAGAGAGAGAGAGAGGGAGAGAGAGAGAGAGAGAGAGAGAGAGAGGGAGAGAGAGAGAGAGAGAGAGAGAGAGAGATAGAGAGAGAGAGGAATAGCCTCGCCTCGCGCCGAGAGCGAGAGAGATTTTCGCTCTCGCCAAATTTTTAGGTGGCGGCCAGAAATTTTTTCGCTCGCGCCTCGAGAGAGCGAGAGAGAGAGAGAGAGAGAGAGAGAGAGAGAGAGAGAGAGAGAGAGAGAGAGAGAGAGGAATAGCCTCTGCCCTCTGCCCTTAGCCTCCGCCCTTGCCTCCCGGTCCTACTTAAGGCCTCCCTAAGGCCGTGCTAGTCATTGTTAGGTGGCGGCCAGAAATTTTTCGCTCGCGCCGGCCGCCTTCGGCGGCCGACGCTCGACGGCGCGGCCTTCGGCCGCGCGTGAGGGAACGGCAAGATACGGCACACATAGCGGTTCATAACAAAAGGCATTACAAGCATGGCATCACCTACTGAAGCCTAGTCAAGCTCAACGAACATGGTGCACAAGGAGCCCGCAACTACATGCGGTGAGCTCCAAGGGCGTGAAGAACGCCCGTCAGGGAGCGCCACAGCTCCCGGACCACAAGCGTGCTTGCGCCGATCGCCGCGGCTCCAGATCCAGCGCGCAAATGCCGCTTCAAGCTCCGGACAGCCTCGTCCAGCTGTCCCGCAGCAGCAGCGCCTCCCTCCGCGGGCGCAGCCAACACGGGCGCCAGCAGCACGGCGAGCTGGTCCGCCGCATCCAAGCAGGTCTCGCGCGGACGGTCGCGGAACGTCTCAGGAGGGATCACGGGGAGGGACGAATGAGCAAGGACCTGGATCAGCAGCAGCGCGTGAAGACTCTCCGCGAGGCGATGTAGCTGGCCGAGAGTCGCCTCGGGAACGCGCGTCTGCGGAGGCTGGAGCGCCTCCGCCAGGAACAGAAGCGGCTCTTCAGCAGCAACGAGGTGGGGGTGCTGAGCCGCAGAGCCACCCCCCGCAGCAACGAATTCCACGCCCGCAACAGGCGGGACCGGTGGCAGATGCAGACGAGCGCCGGGAGCAGTCGCAGCGACGGATGGGGCAGGAGCCGATGGTGCAAGTACGGGAGGAGGAAAGGCAGCAGCGGGCGGAGGACCAACAGGAGGTGCAACCTGATGGAGAGCCACGGGCGCCGGCGCAGCCCGCAGCGAACTGCTCTGGCTCTGCGCCGCCCGCTCCTCGCGCACGGCCCGTGACACCTCCCGCTGAAGATCCGCCATCGTCACAGGCGGACGATAACCGCCCGCCGCGCCCCTGGGGCCCCCGCCATCCCCCCATTGCCACCCGGGTGAGCAGGCCACTGGGCTTGCTGCGGGTAACGCCGGGGGGAGTTGCGCCGGCGCCGCGACGTCTCGCGCTCCTGCTGGGGCGCTGGAGAATGTGGCCGTGAGTGACGGCGGTCAGGTGACTGGGGATGGGACGGCTGACCAGCAGGGACCGTCGGCGGCAGAACAGGAGCCGTCGGGTCCGCGCCGGGAGGCGTTACCATCGGAGCCGGCCCGACAGTGGTGGCGGACGCCGCCTTCAGGGAAGAAGCAGACGCCGGCGCAGGCACGTCGGGGACAGAAGCAGCCGGCACAGCGAGCGCGCCAGGGGCAGGAACAGGGAGGTCAGCAGCGCCCCCAGCAGGAGCAGGTGCCGTCGGCGCACCAACAGGAGCAAGGAGGGCGGGAGCAGCAAGCGGAGCGGGCGGAGCGACAACTGGGGCAGACGGGCCAGGGTCACGCACGCCAAGGGGAGCCGCGGGTTTCGAGGGGAGGAGTCTTTTCAGCGTCTGCTGTCGAGGGTTTCAGAGCCGGCGGTACAGGAGGCTTCGACGCCGTGGTCCCCTTTTCGGGTGCCGACTGAGGCCTGGCGACGACTGCCGACCAGGCGGCAGCGCGCTCTGGCGACGGCTCAGGCGCTCCAGCAATCACCATCTCTGACGCGAGGAAGTCGCGGGACGGTCCACGTAGCAGGAAGCGGAGTTGGCGGAGGACCAGAGAACGGATATCAGGAGGCGGCTCGGGTGGCTTTAACTAATTTAGAAGCAGCTAATGAAGATGACGAAAGAGGGGACCCCTCTTAAAGGGAGGAGCCCACGCTAGATAGCGAGAATGAAGAAGGAGGGGAGGAGGGAGGCGGGTGAGAGAGAGCTCTGGGAGACGAGAAGCAAGGGATGGGGAAGCACGAGTGCAAACGCCCCAGGAGGCACGCACGCCGTACGATGCCGATCGGACGGTGGAGATCCCAACATCTGCCTCGCCTGCGAGACTGGGCCGTGCTCGACGAAATCGGGCCGCGAGTAGGGGTGCTGCGACGCGACCGGCCGCTCCGACTCTCCGCTATTTCTCACCAGAAGAACTGGCGAAGCGAACAGACCTGTTCGTTGCAATCGGGAATTGGGACATCGCGGCTTTGTGCGACAGTCGTCAGCCTTCGCTGTCACGGCGTTTACCGCCAAATCTATGTCAGCTGTTCTCGCTGGTGTTACTGACGCCGTTACTGCACCTCTCACAAAAAACCCAGAGTCAGAGACAGGTTGGCGGCTGCTGTTGTTTCTCCCGCGCCTGACTCTTCGCCAAACCTCGCCGCAACGACCGGACTGGCCAAAAATCAAAGCCCGGCTCCGAGCTTTCCAGCGTGGCGAATGGGATCAACTGTACCGGGACACGGTAGCGGCAGACAACACGCACACGCCACCTCCGCCTCGGCACAGGCCTGACGCGACCGGGGTAATCAAACGAGCCGAGGGCCTGGCGAAACGTGGCAGTCTACGACGAGCCGTCCTTGCCCTGGAGTCAACGCCAGTCTGCACGCCCTGCCCCGAAATTCTGGAGGAGCTGCGCCAGAAGCACCCACATGCTGCTGATGAGGAGGTGATCTGGCCGACGCCTCCGGAGGGGTCAAAGCTTTCAATCGCCCACGCGGATTTCGCTAAGATGTTGGGCAGATGCGACAATGGAGTGGGGGCAGGGCCGTCGGGGATGACATTTGAACATTTGCGCGACTCGGCGGTCACAAATGCACTGGTCAGCACCCATCTGCACGCCCTCGTTAACACCATCTTGGGCGGAAATTTGCCCGACTCGGTGGCAAATTTGTTGACCGCGTCGCGCCTCATCGCCTTGGCCAGACCTGGAGGCGGGGCTCGGCCAATCGCGATCGGTCAATGTTTGACGAGGCTGGCAGCCAAAGCAGCCCTGTCAGCTATGGGCGACGCTGCCCGCGACTTCTTTCTCCCACTACAGTACGGCGTGGCAGTGCCAGGTGGCGCCGAGACAATAATCCACGCGGCCAGGGCTTTCCTGGACGCCCGCCCCGCTAGCCTCGTGCTGCAAGCCGACATCAGGAACGCGTTCAACACCATCTCGCGAAAAGCCATCGCCACCGCGTTACAGACCCCCGCCCTCTCGCCACTCCTGCCGCTCGTCAAATTAACATACGGTAACCCGTCGCAGCTACTCCTGGATGCAAATTTCGCGTCTGAACCACTCCGAAGTGAACGCGGTGTTCGCCAGGGGGACCCACTCGGCCCGCTACTGTTCGCGGCAGGGATGCACGCAACACTCCGCGACACTGCAGACACACACCCTGGTGTGCTTTGTTTGGCGTATGCGGACGACGTGACGTTCATCGGGGAAGCAGAAGACACTGTAGCAGCTTTCAACCACTTCACCAGCAAATTGTCACTTCTGGGGCTCGAACACAACCCCCAGAAATGTGCCGCATGGAGCTCGAATAAGTACAAGCGCCCCACCTACCTCCAGGAGTGCCGTTCTCAAAAGACGGCGTGCAGCTATTAGGCAGCTTCATCGGGCCTGACGACGGCGCGGCTACCTTCCTGGCAGAACAGCTGGCCGAAATGGCGAAGCCGTTGCCGCTGATTGAACGGACGGATCCCCAGGTAGCGGCACTGCTAATCACGCGCTGCATTTCGAGGCGCGTCGCGTACATGACACGGACAACGCCCCTGAGCCTCCTTCCCCGCGACAAGTGGAGCCAGTGGGGCATGGACCTCCTCACCACCCTCCTTACCGCCTACCTACCGCCTGCGACCTCCGCATGCCGACCTGCCAAGCCGAGCAGACGAGGGTTTGAAAGCAGGCGTCGCTACCACCGTCTTTGGGGGGTCTCGGCATCACAAATCCCCTAGTCGAGGGGATCTACGGCTTCGCAGCAAGCTTCACCCAGGCGGCGCTGTTTCTCAACAACCTCGCGCTGGGTGACGTGAATGCGCTCGCGCAGGCGCGGGACCACATGCTCCTGCCGCGGGACAGCAGCACGCCTCTGCACGTTTGGCTGACGGGGTGTGAGGAGGCGCTACCGACGGACGCCCGCGAGATATTAGAGAAGGAGCGGCTCGAGCGATCTGACCTACGGCTGCAGCATGTCCTCGGGCTGCAGGTGCACGGCAGCAGATATGCCGTACAGGTGCAAGCGACGAGGCGCATGCGGCTGAATCCGCTCGCGGGTCATACGCAGCGGATGTATTCTCTGACTGGCTATGGCACAGGCGATTGGATCACGGCGGTCCCAGTGGCAGCGACGCGGCGGATAGGGCCAGTGCACTTTGCGAACGCGGTGCGCTTCCGTCTCGCCCTGCCATTCTCAACCCCTAAGAACTGTGACTGCCCTGAGCACACGGCCATCCCCGACCCCCGCCTTCCGAACCATCTGCTTCGGTGCGCCACAGGCAAGCACCGCACGAACACCCACAACGAGCTGCGGGACGCTTGCGTCAGCATGGCGCAAGATGCGGGCTTTATAGTCCATCGGGAGTCCACCGCCTACTGCCCCATCGAGGAACAGACGGCGGATTTCACCATGACAGACAGAAGCACCGGAGCCGTCTACATCTGCGACGTCACCGTCACTGATCCCATCAGCACCAGGGACCCAGAGGCTCAGAAAGGCAGAGGGTGGGCGGCCCGGGAGCAGGCCGACAAGAAGATTAAGCACTATGCCAACCGCCCGGAGACGGTTGGCTTTTTCCCCCTCGCAGTAGACACCTATGGCTGCCCATGCGCGGAGGTTCCGGTATTCCTTAAGCTTCTCGCGGACTCAGCGGCTCGGCGCCACTTCAACGCCGACTCAAAATCTTTCTATGCCGCCAAGTTCTTGCACCAATTCCGGCAGCGTTGGTCGGTAGCCCTCCAAAGGGCCCAGTCAGTGGGACTTCTCATGAAGTTGGGCGAGGCAGCAGCAGCAGAAAACCCCCCGGTGGGGGGGATTGGGCATGAGCTGCACCTGGGGGATTGTTTCGCAGTAGTAGAGCCCCTCTTAGAGCTTTAGAGAGGGGCGGTAGGGTGATAGCAGGGGTGCTTTAGCATTGGTACTTTGTGTTGTTTGTTGCTTGCTCCATACTCTGCATGTGTGTA